>OZ021721.1:49446103-50046103 GCA_963978545.1 Linyphia triangularis | reverse complement strand
TCTACGATAGGTCTATCACGTTAAAATTTGAAGACTTAAAAAAAAAAATTCACAAAAAATATTTATTTTCACATAATAGTTTGATTTAGGCCATTATTAGATGTTAAAAATAAGTTTTGGTCCTCAAAAATAGAAAAGTGACAAAAATTAGGATTTGCAATCGTGACATAGTGTATAATTATATATTCAAATAGCACATAATACCATTCTTATTGTTATAACACAAATAACATTAATGCATACACATCTTGTCGTTCTGCGTATCTTAGATGGACAGAAAGTATCAATTAAGTGTTGGTTTTGCTCAATTTTAAGTCGTGTGTTCTGTGGGCTTTTTTATTTTCAAAATATCTTTGATATTTCTTTTAATTAGGATGTTTGTAAATGCAGAGTAAAAGCAAAACTACTCACAGTAGTCAATTAAGGTGATGGTACAACCGCGTTTATCACCTTCTGATGATTCATTTTACTAGATGTGAAGATTCTATGTGTTTGAGGCAGTACGAGAGTCACGGAAATATCTCAAATTAGCAAAACTGGAGCTAGTAGGTAATCTATTAGACGAAGTTTTTTTCTAAGTCTGTGAAGCTGTAGTACATTTCAATTTTTTCCTTTTTCCCCCATTTTGTAGTTTGCCTTTTCTGAAATAAATCTTACACCGCAAACATTTGAAGGGTACAAGGGAAGAATGAGCAGAACTCAAAAGCTACACTAACACTCATATGGATAGGATACTGACATTCCTTATCTTTATTCTTAAGCTGTGTACTCAGAATTCTACATTAAACAAATTAAATGATTTTTACTGAAGTTGCCATTCTCAAAATTACCGAACAAAAAATAATATTATTACGGATTTTATGCAAGATAATCAATTAAACTTAATTATAAATCTAGTTATTTTTCTTAGCATACTCCATAAGTGCAACTAATTCCTCAAGTAACAACATAATCTAAGATATTTACAAATAAGTTCGAACCAAAGTCTAAAGCTAGTTGTACTCATTAAAAATCATTCATCCTTTCATACATATATACTTTATTGTTCTCCTTTCCACGTTTTTTTGTCATTTTCAATAGCTTGCCTTAAAATTCTTTTATTGATTTCTTGAATAAAGTCAAAAGAAGGAAAAATCTCTAACGTTTCCAGTGATTACATCTGAATAAACCCCCATGGTTTTTTTGCTTTTTTTTTTTACCATCTCGGATCTCCTGTTTTCATAAGATCTATTATTTAATATAAGTCTTCCAATGAGGAACTTTCACGTTTTTTGGTTTTATTTTTAGATAAAAGTAGAGAAAAATCATGAAAAACAATACATTTCTTTCAAAAATTTGAGCTCGGATAGATAGTTAAAAAAATATTTAGTTTTTCACTTTGCGATTTGGCTGGAAAAAGCCACTTTTGCGTGAAACGTCAACGCGCAGTTAATGAACCAGTCTAAAACCTGTTTTAGACGAGGAATGAGTGAGATTTCTCCTTCTTTTTGCCACTTTATCTCTGCGTAACCACGTCACGTTTTTTTTTATGCGTTTTTGGTCACGTGACTTTTGCTTTGATTTCGGCTAATTTCAAACTCGATTTTTGATTAATTGAAAGCATAAAGATGAAAAATAATTGCACTGCTCAAATATATTCGTTGGATAACACTAGAAAATACAAAAATATTCATTTTCCTCATTTGTGCAAGCTCCTCATTCCAATAAGTCCAAAATTATTTTGTTTCAGTTTTTTTGCATTTTTTGGTAAATTTTTAGCCATATGCACATATTTCAGAAGTCAAACAGTTCCAAAAGTTGTAATTTTCCACCTAAAATTCGAATTAAAAATTAGAAACAGTTCCAGAAGTCCATAGCACCAACGTTCCGTAGTCCATTATGACTTACCTGGACTACCTGACTAATTACTGGACCAAAAGTCATTGTGTCCTATGTTGCCTTTCGTTGTTCACTTTGTGAATCGGTTCCTTGTGGCATTAAATCCAAAACAACTAATCCCTGCTACTTTTTTTTTTTTTTTATTTAAGAAAATACCATCTCATCAAAAGATGTCAAGATCTGTTTCGTTATTTTCAATGCAATGTTAATAAAGTCAAGAGATATTTCTTGTATTTTTTTACAATGAAAAAAGTGAAAATGACTAGGAGGAGTTTTACGAATGTTTTCGTACAGCCTTTGAAAATGACTTTAACATGAGGGTTGGATCGCCTGCAACTGATGTTTAATCGTCTTTTCTTACATATAAAGAATAACTAAAATTAAGCAATTATGAAGAAAAATAAACTAAAATTACAAGTTGGACTGTCGTTAAGGCAAAGGCTTTCTATGACACGCTTTGCAATCCAGTTGAAAACGTAAAAATTATTTTTTTTATTGGGAAAAGTATATCAACCTTTTAAATTTCCTGGTTAGTTTCATTATTACCTCAGACTACTTAGCACTATGTGTTGGTTTATTAAAACATAAGTTTGGTGCATATCAACCATTGTAAATCCTCAAGAATATGAAGAAATGTTTAGCAATGTTGGAACTGTTCTTCAATAAGGTACACATCTGGAAACATATGACTGGAAAATATCCGTATTAGACATTTAAAAGTTGGAGAAATTCCTGGTGTAACTGGTTAACGGGTACTGTAAAAGTTCTAAAAATATGGGACTTACAATTTTTGCCCATCAAGAAACTTATCATGACAAAATACAAAAACTGGTAAGGCAAGTGTAAGGCTCGATTGAATACAACTTGAATATTCGATTCCAAAGAGTAACTGAAAATAAAAGGAAAATCTTTTTCCCCATTAATAAGGATGTTATCGTAAAGGCTGAGAAATGGTCTTTTCAAAAGCACAATGAGTTTTATAAAGATATGCAACCAAACCTCCAGTTTCTCAAAAAACAATTTAAAAATCAAGAAGTTATTTCACAGAGAAAAGGCAATGACCAGGAACACATATCTTCGGAAGATGCTGGCAAAATACCTTTTGAAGAGGAAAATATTTTCGAAGTTTAATATATTTTAAAAGCTATATTATTTTTTTAAAATTTGATGAAGAAACTTCTGAATACAAAAGTATAATTTTCTTTTAACAGTTGTATTGGCATTAGCCTAGTGTGTTGTTTGAGATAATAAACAGGTTTTATAAAACTTCTGACGTTTCTAACTTGAGTTTGTATTTTCATTGATTGAGAAGTATAGGAACATTTTCCAAAACTCGTTATGTCCAATACATTTTTTCAATTTTAAAACTAAACTAAAACTGTAATATGTTTGGCTGTAGTCTTATAAATTATAAATAAAAAAACCTAAAAATTCAACATTTATAAAATGCAAGCTCATTGTAAAGCCCCCTCTTCTATACATATATTTTTCATTACTTCTTGGTTTCTTAGACTAAGTGCAGAAATCTGTTGTTCCACCACTTCGTAGAATCATTTAAGAATAAAGAAAGTATACTGGAAACACTTTTCGGAAGAAGTAAAAGCATTAAAGAAAAGTACGTAAAATGAAAGTAGAATAAAATAAAAAGTTCACTAAAAAACAAATCTACGTTGAGGAGGAATGTAATAGAAGCTTTTTGCAAATTACTTCTTGCACCCTCCTTCCAGTAATACTGTTTTTCGCTTACTTTCCTTGACGAAAAAATACTCTTTCGTAATTAGTTTTCTTATCTTACTCTAATTTTGAACTCACAGGCAATGGTTTGTATATCTAGTTCTTATCCTAAGAATAGAGTATCTTTTGAATAAATACTTAGTCTTCCTCAGTAAAAACTTCTCTCGTTAAATTAAATGTCATTAATTCTGTATATCACACTTTAAGAAGAGATATTTTGTTGTACAGTACGCAAAAAAAAATCCGAACGATGGCTATATCTTCGGTTCTAATTATCATAGAATCTTGCGGTTTGCACCAAAATGTTTTGTTTACGATTTTCTATATGTCTGATGCAATTTGTTTTCTTAAGGGGCTGTATACTAAGTAAATTTAACTCTATCTTAAATAAGAACTCCTATTTTTTATGTTTTCATTCGATTTCTAATACCTCGTTTACCCTTGATGCCAAATTTCAATTCATTATACAGAGAAACACGTCACTTATGAGCGGAAATGTTTTGGACCATCTTGAGGGCAAATTTATTAATCTTGTTTTATTAATTAATAATTTCTAAAACTAGTTTTATTAATTAATAATTATTAAAAAACTGTTTAATACAAAAGTTGCTTGTTATTTATGTGTCGCCTTAAGCAAACTATCTTTTGAAATAAAAATTGCTAAAATATATTAACTATATAAAAATGTATGGCCAAAAAAACAAATTTTCTTTTTAACATTAATTTATAATTTTTTTTACATCGTTTAAATTACTAACCACTCATTGGAAAATTATGAAATTTGGTATTTAGACGTTTTTTCGGATTTTAAATCTAAATATGATATAACATTATGGGGTTGCTTTTGAACTTTTTAAAATTTGGTTTAGTTTTAATGTGCAGATGACACCTCCTGATAAAAAAATTATATACAATTAATAAAGACCTTTCACAATTTACAACAGTACTTGACTTTTGTTATTTCATCAATTAGAATACAAGATATAACCATCGTTCGGACTGTACCACTTTCCTTTACGACGTGTATTTTGGCTTTTTTTTAAAAAAAAACTTACTGTGGATTTTGTGGTTATACTGTGGTTTTTATGCAATATCATGTATTTGTTGAAATTTTTTATCACATTAGGTAAATATGTGTAGGGAAATTTGACGCGGATATGCGTTGTCTGGCATTACTGTAAGTGTGGTTGTATTCTATTGAACTGCCCAGACCGTGGGAGCTCACGGTCCCCGATTCCCCTTAACACAGACTTAAAATAAAAGGAATATATGTGCATGGCACTTGATGAAGGCATTAGGTTTTGACTAAAATAATAAATAAAACCATTTTCATTGGGTTTTATCCGTGCAGAACAAATTACTTTGATTATTTAAATATTATTGTATACCTATTTTTAAACTTATTAATGCTAATATTGTACTGTTTGGCCAATTATGATCTAGCTGCCTTATACAGTCAGCTATTTAAGCACTGATATTTATAAAATGTTATATTTAAATTTAATCTTTTACGACATCCAATGGTAGGAATACAGTCATCTAACCATTCTTAAATATTAACCTTGAATTAACATGTAATTATTTACAGTTTAAAAGTTATCCTATTCGAGACGCATATTAATATTGTAAGTTCATTAAATTAAATTCAAATTAATTTTAAATTTAATTTAAATTCCAGAATCGTCGATCCGTCAAGAATATATCTCCCTGACTCGTCTGGTGCACTCTGTAATACTAGTCTTTTCTTCCATTGTTTGGAAACTTTCAAAGCAGTGTTGTCAGGAATTTCACAATCTGCTTAGAATGCCTCGAGTAATCCTGTAGTTTCATTTCTGCTATTTATCTTCAGATGGATTCTTCTATATTTAGGCAGCATGATGACATTCCTACGTTGTGGCAATTTATTGTTTTTGAAATTTCGAAGAGAAACATTTCTCCAGGCTGTCCTGTCACGCTCGTTACCAGCATCTATGATTACTACCGCTTTATCATTTTCGATCTGTTCTTTTTTTCCTAAGATCTTGTGGTCATCTTGTCTTCGTGATATATTCTTCGTCCACCACGTTGACCAACTTATTTCTTATTTTTCCAATTCTTTGTTTTTCGTTAATTCTTTTATTTTCATTCTCCTCGAGCATTATTATTCTAATCATGGACATATCTTCGATTTAACAATTATATTTTCTTCTGAAGGTGTCTAATTTCTCTTCTACCTTTTTTAACTTCTTTTTTAACTCTCTTGCAACCTATATGCTTTCTCTATTTCTCCAGATAATCTAGTACAGTTGATTTCACCGGAGAGCTCCCCATATTTCCGTAATCTTACGTAGGGGAGTACCTTTATTTCACCTTTCTTGGTCTGCAACATCTTTCTTTGTCTATTTTCTTAAACCTACCTTTAATTCATTTACTTGCTACTGTTCTAAACTACACACATTTTATCTGCGTAGCCATTGAAGAGATTTTCGTTCGTTGTTTCGTACCTTTTTACTGCTCTTTTCTGTTCTTGTTCTTTTTCATCTTCTTCTTTCCCTTTTCATATGTTACAACCATTATCACCTTTTCAGCCTGTTTCAGAATTATTATAATATATATATATATATATATATATATATATATATATATATATTAAGCATTGCCTTAAGTACAAGAAGCGATCATTTTCCGGCTCTCCTGGCCGACCAAACGGTATGGTGGTTAGCGTGCTAGCTTCTGGACCGCGAGGTTGGGGGTTCGAGTCCCGTGTTAGGCATGGGTGTTTGTAAATGTGTGTTGGCTTGTCTAATGACGAATGTTTCGGCGCATTATAGCCCTCGTGTTGCTGACGGCGCCAGATAATCTGAAAACAACCAACCGGTTCTCCTGAAAAATTTTCTTTTTTGGACTTAAGTCGTTTTCCATTTCTAGTCTTCAATTGTTGTAATACTGGCGACTCGGGTGTTAAATCCTGAGGATGGAAAGAGCTATGATATATGAGGAGTTGAGTGCCAGAATGCACCATCTCACAATGTTTATTTTTCTAGCTGAAAGCTGTTTCTACACTTTTTTGTTAAAACCAACTTGGATGGTCGTTAGATAAACCAATATGGCATGAATGGTTTTTAACAAAAAAGAGGTAGAAATATCCTTCACCTAGAAAAATAAACGTTGTGGACGCTCAACCTCTCATATCTTCCTTATAGTTTAAGTTTTCTCAATGTCAGTTAAATTCTCAATATTTAAAGTTTCTATCAATGAAGCTTCAGATGTCGATGTGAAATCAATTTCTACGCCCCTACGGACATTCCTACTTGACTATTCTTCTTGATATTAATCTCGAACTAACGTCAGATAACAATATCTTACCAATTGAAATTAAAACTCATTTCTTAAGTTTTTTAAAAAAAGTTCTGTTCTAGTTCCACCAAAGGTTTTTTCTAAACTAGGCTGGATGGTTCAAGTGGATTTCCCTTTTATCCTTAAAAATTGTTTAGGCTACCCTAGAGATCTTAGATCATCAATAAATTCTGTAGTGCTTGCCTGAGAGGTTGGCCAGTACTATTACTTCATCTCAGGTAGTATCCAGTGGGGAATAAGAAAAGAAAAAGAGAATAAGGTTTTATTATATGTGTGCTGGCTAGTTTCACCACATGATAGCTTAGAAGAACATCAGAAGGTTTAAAGAATCACTACGCATAGTTGTAAGACATAAAAAACAAAGTTTAATAATTAACATTAAAATGCATCACCCCGAAGAGCTGGATGGAAAACTAAGCAATTGTAGAACAAGTTTCTGGGATATTTATAGGAATGTTGTTAAGTTAAATTTACATAATCCTTTGAAGTTAAAAGAATCATGAAATAAGTATATAAAATTCTAAGGGTTCATTAAAGTTCTCCATGGAGTCGATAAGTCCAAAAGTTCTCTAAGTTGCCATATCACGCCTTGATGCTAGGTTGCCACATATGCTTTATTATTATTGGTTCTGCCACTAGTTCTTTTTCACGTCCTCTGAAAGGTTATAAATATAAGTAACATAACTTTTTCTTCAGTTGTAAAGTTTTACAATTCAAATACACTTTTGCGAACCAGCCTTGATGACTTTATTTTGTCTATTTTACTTAAAACTTAAATTCTGAAAGCTCATGACGATTCAGCATGATGGATCGTTATGAATTGACCTGGGTCTCTTGAGCTTCTGCTCCACCACAGGATCATAATTAATGATGGCTCTAATGTGGGGGTGTACACTATTTTCAATTTTAACATGATGATTGTGCGACATAGTTAAGATACAGTTGTCAATTGAGTCCAGACCCAAATCTCTCTGGATGATTTTGTTACTCACATACCAGGGTGCATTTGTCATTCTCCTGGCTACTTTATTTTGGAGTGTTTGTAACATGTTCCGGTCTGTTTTCTTTGCTATTGCCCACACAAAGCAGACGTACAGAAGGATTGGTTTAATAACTGATTATTTGTAAAGCAAAACTATGGTCTTAAGACTATGGTTTTTGATCATTTGCCCATGATGGAATTCAATGAAATAAGAATGATAGTCGCCTTTTTAATGGCTTATTTGATGTGGATTTTGCACTTTAATTTTTGATCGAGATGAACGCCAAGGTATTTGGTGAGTTTAACGAATTCAATATTGTTGCCAAAGATTTCAATTTTGGATGTGATGTGTTTTCTTGAACTGAACTGTCTACTGAAGAGGATTACTTGAGATTTTTGGGCATTGATTTTAATGCGCCATTTTTCACATCACCCTTCGTATAAGTCAAGTGCTTCTTGAAGTTTATCGATGGCTCTATCGCTTTGCTTTGATGTGTAAAGTAAAGCAGTGTCATCAGCAAATTGTGCCACTGTGCAGTCAGGGAGTTTGGGAAAGTCGTTAATGTAGGCATTAAGCAACAAAGGGGCTAGAATGCTCGTCTGGGGAACCCCAGCTTGTATAGGTTTTCCTGAAGACAACGTTTGATTGATGCGAACTCTAAAAGTTCTACCTTTGAGGAAAGAATTTAGGATATGGATCAGGTCCATTGGAAGTTTGGCGTCAAAATTTTTTGGGATGAGCCCGTGGTGCCATATTGAATCAAAAGCTTTTTCAATGTCAAGAAAGCACCCGACTACCATGACTTTGTTGTTGAAGCATTTTGTTATAAGTTCAACAGGGCGTTGGATTTAATGCGTTGTCTAATAACCCGAGATGAACCCCTGTTGATTTGGACTAATAAAGTTTGTGTCCTTAATGAACTTGTCTAGCCGAATTTTGAGGGCTTTTTCAAACAGTTTGGAAATGTAGGGCAGCAAACTAATAGGTCTATAGCTGGAAGCGTGTAGAGGCTGTTTACCAGGCTTTTTGAAAAGAATTATGACTACTTTTTTCCAATCATTTGGGAAATACTTGAGTCTAAAACATGCATTAAAAATTTTGGTGATAATGATGACAGATTTGTAAGTAAGGCACTTGATAACTTTGTAAGAAACGCCATCATATCTTGATACTTTCTTTGCATTGGGCGTTTTAATTAGGCTTTTAACTTCTTTAGAAGTGGTTGGCTTCACCATTGTGGGAGTACTGTTATTGAAGAGTTAATTGACTTCTTCCATAACAAACTGCGTAAAGTCCAGATCCATGGGGTCTTTGTATGGAGAGAACTGCAGCTCTAAGCTATTAGCCAGAACCTCAGTCATCTCTTTTTCTGTGTATGCCATACTCCCACGACTTTGTAGTAGGGATGAGCCATATTTTAATAACAGTTAAAAGTTATTGATACTTAAACTCACGCGAATTAACAGTTACCTAATTTTCTAAGTAACAGTTATTCATTTATTATAAATGCAATAGATGGCGCTAGTATGTCCATATATTTCTGTTATTGAAGATCATAATATCAGAATCACGAAATAAAAATATATTTTTCTAATAACGGTGATTCGGAAAAATATATTTTTCTAATAACGGTGAACGGAAAAATATATTTTTTTATCGTGATTCTGATATTAGGATCCTGGTCGTTATTCCTGGAATAACTAACTGTCCGATTGGTATCAGTTGATATTGACATAATTTTCAATAAAAGTAGATATAACTGTTATAAGATATTGACAGAAGTTTTTGTATTGGAATAACTTTTGGACCATTCTTTGTTAGCGCTGCTTTTCAAGATGGTATTTTAAATTTCGTTTCGATTTTTTTTTTTTGTTTTTTTTTTGTTTTTTCGTTGATTTTTGTTAGTTCGTTATGATTTGATGCACATTATGAGTGGTAGGGTGAAGAGGAATGTGCGTGGGGGGGGGGGGAGTATCTGACGCAACATTCTTTGGGTTTAAATGACAGAGATGGGGGAAAGAATAAGGTGGGGGATTAGGATTAAGGATTTAGGAAGAAATGCATGCGTGTTTTTGCTGAAGGCTCTTTTTTTTTATGTTACAAGAATTCCTTTGGTGGGAGAGGTTTTGAACGTTCCTTCGCATTTCATTTCAGTCTTCTTATGAGACTTTTAAAGACTCGCTGTGTTTCTTTCGTATTGGTTGGAGGTAAGAAAATTTTTCGCTATTGTTTTGGAATAAGAAAATGATACTATATATAAAAAATAAAGAGAGCGTAGGATTTGAGTTTTTCCTTTTGATGGAAAATAAATTATGTTCTTTTCCTTGTAAAGCAAGCTTCTTAATTTCAAATCGATATAATCAAAAGATTGTGTAGTAAATTTGGAGCGTAGTTAAATAGGTTTTAATGTTAAACAAAAATTTGTTTATGCATATATTTTTTATATTTAACGCATTACCTGAGAGGTTTTTAATTTTTTTATGATCATTTTTCAATTTGAACTAAATAAAGGGAATTTATTATTTTTAAAATTGCTTTTCTTGATTAATTATGAATTGAATTTTTTAAATAAACATGACATTCATCTTTTTTAGTTTGATTAACTTTATAATATTTGAATTTTACTTCAAATTTTTTATTAAAAATATTTTTATTCGGGTTTAATATCGTAACTTAAATTTATAATTTTTGTTTATAAATTTTTATTTCATGAATTTATGTATACATAAATGTGGTCGTGACGGCACAATTATTTATAAAATACATAATTTCTGTAAATAGTTTTAACGCGCCATAATTAATTTACAATAATTTCAAAAATATAGTTATTGAAATAATAATAATATCCCTATATTTAAAACATATATTTTTTATACTTCAAAGATTCCTCTGAAAATGTACATTTTTCTCACAATATTACATAAAATTTATATGTAAGTAATAATTTTAAAGCCTGTGCACGTAAAATGTTTCAAAATGTGTTTTCATTTAAAAATCACTTTCATTTTATATGTATCAGTTATGAATTATGTTGTATTGTAAATTCTTTCTCCAATTTATTGTTAAATCATAAAAATAAAAAAATAAAAAAACAAAATTCTTATAAAATAACCTCAAAACTATAAATGATTTCTTTTATTTTGATATTTTTACAAATTTATATTGAAAGATGTTCTAATTTAAAATCGATTAACTGATATCTAAAGAGAATGTTGTAGAAAAACAGGTATGTTTTATTTATTCCATGTATTTATTTTTATTTACCTTTTACTTTAAAAATAACGGATAACGGTTATAATATTTCGTTATTTCCTAATAATTTTAATGTAACTGCAGTTATTTAACAATAACTGTTAAGCTCATCCCTACTTTGTAGGGGGCAATGGTTTCACGCTTGTTTCTGAGTGCTTTTGATATTCGCCAAACAGAATTATTAAGGGTCGAGAGGTTGGAGACTGTCGCTTCCCAATTTTCTTGTTTGTGGTTTGAAAGGATCCTTTTCACTTCTCTGCATGCTTGGTTCCATCTGAGTTTATCATTGGGGTACAGCATTCTTTGTAAGGATTTTTGCAGGCAGTTTTTATTTTTAACGAGTTCCCTAATTGCGTTAGGCAGCCTGTAGTTGTTGATGGGATGCAATGGTTTTGAGTAGAGATCAATGTCTCTTTTTATTTTAAAAGGGATTTATATATATATATATATATATATATATATACATATATTTATTTAACACCTTCTGACAAAGCTTCTAGGATTAATTTTAAAGTCTCCAAAAGTTTCAAATTTGGGTTGGGCAAACTTTTCTAGTAGTAATTCCTTCAATTTATCCCAATTAGTAATTAAAAGACAACAGTTAATGTATTCTTTCAAGGTAGTACCATGTAGGTACCTGTTAAGGTTTTCCAGCCTCCATTTATCTGAAAACCCCAATTATATGGTTTTAGACTTAAGATACGATAGCCAGTTATTTATGTTTATCCCTTTTTCAGGATTAAAAGCAATAAGTTCAGGAATTTTATCCCATGTTTTATTTGAGTTTACTCTTTCAAAAGGATTCATGTTATTAGTTTGGCTTACAAAAACACTATTAATTTCATTAGTATCTTTCACACCAGAATTAGGGTTAGAACCACAAGAACCAACAGAATCTTTAATTTCAACATTAAGCATGTCAACCTCGTCCTTGAAAGCATTTACTGAATTTTCTGGAATCCTTTCTTCCCTATTACTGACATTATTACATTGTGTTATAGATACTTTCTCCATATTTTCAGTTGTTAATACTTGTTGACTATTTTTCTCGGATAATTGCTTTCCATTAGGCAATAACATAATAGGAAATCACCGTACAGTCAATAATAAATTAATTCTCAACAATACCACTATCAACCTTACTTGATTTGATTATTACAAAAATATTTTCTTAAAGATCTAGACACCTTTACCAAAAATCTTTAAAATTCAAAACTAACTACAAGTCAAATATTAAAAATAAAAAGTACTTCAACATAGATTTTACAGCAATTAAACAAAATAAATGTTTTTCCTTTTACATACCCAAAAGATATTGTTATCCCGTTCCAGTCAACGTCCTTGGTTAATCCTTAACGTAAATAATCGCCGTTCTAAAGTTCATAACAGTTGCACACCTCACAGTAATCAGCGTCCTAGGTTACGATCGCCACTTTTTTCGGTTTGGTTCGACGGCACCTTGCAAGGTCATTTATGCGGCGAGTAAACAACGCCCACATCAAATTGGCGATTGAATCCAAATCGTAGTATTGCATGTTTCATTTTATCCAAGATATTTTTTTTAATTCTCATTTTTTATTTCATTTGTTTTAAATATAGTTTGCTGTATTTTTTTTTTTTTTTTTTTTTTTTTTTTTCAGAATCAGCCAAGCGTGTGGTGTCGTGATACGTTAAGAATTTTTGGAATTATTATTATTATTATTATTTTTTAATGCTCTTTGATTTCATTTACGAATGTTCTGAAATGCACCTCATTCTTGATAAATTCGATTAAAAGGGTGGTCCAAAAGTGACACCCCATCTTTAAAAATGTATACCTCTATAACTATTATTAAACAACTTTTACGTTTATTGAATATTCAATAAAATTTATGAAAATTAGATAACAGTGTAATCACTCACAAGCTTCAGTAAGAGCAACTTCGAATACAGCGATTATACAAGTTCACTCTAGTAGGTAAACAAAGCGATCAGCTTTCATCGAAGTTTGAAGTCAATCCGAAAACATTCGAGTTCTCCGGTCTTATTTGTACCCAGCGCGTGAGAACATTCTCGAAATATCCAGCCAATTCGTCGAAAAAGAAACATCTCGAAATTTCTCGATTGTTATAGGTGTTACCACCTTTTTCTAACCTGTATTATCGCTGTCAATAAATAAAATAAGATAAAATAAATTACAATAGAATTTTAAAATAATACGTCACTATTTACACTATATACAGACAATTTGTGCAACAGTATTACTCTATTTTCGGAAGGTGACGCTGCAATCGATTTTAAAAGTATTGAATTAAATAAGTCATACTTGATTTTTTTTTTTTTTTTTTTTTTTTTTTTTTTTTTTTTAGCAGCTGACATTGAGACATTCTTACAACTGAACAATTCAGAGCTACAAGAATATAAAAAAGAATTCCTTCCGGGAGGTCTTTAAAGAGGAAACTGAAACGTATTTTTGTCTTTTATGGAAGGAAATATGAAATACTTCCATGAAGAATAATAGTAATTAGAATAAGATTTTAACAAAATTCATATTATCAAATAAATTACTAAGTTCAATTTATTATTGTTAGGGGAAGCTATAGTAGTTTTGTAAAATTCATTTGGTTGTAGCATGTGATTTTTTTAGTAACAACTACAAAAGGACTATTCTGAAAACTGAAACGCATTTTCATCTCGAATGGAAGGAAATAGAGAACATTCACGTCAAAAAACATAGTAACCAAAACAAAACCATTGAAATTCACAAAATCAAAATAAAAAAATACTTTTCTTTTTCCCTTTAAAAGACCTCACGGAAGGCAGACCTCATTACATATGGATAACCTAAAAATGAACTGCCCATGTTTTACGATGTTTCCGCGCAGTATAATCATCTTGTTTTGTAGCTGTTGCTAAGACATAACATAAAACCAACCAACAATTTTCCATACCGACCCCTAACAGTTGTAAATTTAACTTGTTGGTTTATTTCATTATCTAAATTTTATTACGATCGCGTTCGAATTAATGTGCTACTTGATGGGAGTTTTCCGTATTTCCTTCCATTCAAGACGAAAAGGGGATCCAGTTTCCGCTTGAAAGACCTCCCTGAAGGCGTTCCACTTTATAGTATGGATAATACAGTAATGAGTTGCCCATGTTTAAACATTCCATACAGTATAGTCCTCTTGTAGCTGTTGCTAAAAAAAATCACATACAACGAATTCACTTCAATATACTTTCTCGAAGCGAATATAACACGCTCTGGTGTCCACGTCCTCATCCGGAGAAAGCATTGAAATGGCAACTTCACAAAATTCCTTCTGCACCAAAATGATTTGACAACTACCCCCCCCCCCCTCCTTTTTTTTTTTTTTTTTAGTTCTTTTTTTTTTTTTTACCTCAACCTGTTCCAGAGAGGTGGTTCTCTCACATATGTACGCGGAGGCAGGTGCTAGTTCACAAAGTCCTTCCTTTCCACTCCCAGCCGGGAGTTCAACCAACCAACCATAACAGTAACAAATTGAAGTTAGTAGTTTATTTTATTATCTGAATTTTGTTATGATTTCGTTCTGATAAATTTGTCGCTTGATGGAAGTTTTCCATATTTCTTCCCATTCAAGACGAAAATGCGTGTAACTTTCCCCTTGAAAGACCTCCTGGAAGGCGTTTTCATTAAATTATGATATTTTTGAGCTGTACAATGTTACACTGTCTTAATGAAGTGTAGCCCACTTGCTGAAAAAAAAAATCAAATACAATTTATACGATTCAGAACATTCAGAAACGACTGCAACGCCCCTACCGGTATTTTCTTTCAGCATTGGCCAAAGATTTTATGGCGTAATAACTATATGAAGACAATTCTGCACCGGAATGTTGTTAAATCATACCTGTGTGAAGGTGGTGCCTTCCGGGAGGTTTTTCAATGGAAATTGTCCTAGTTTTTTCAGTCTGTAGAGTTAAAAAATTTAAATAACTCCCTAATATAGCCAAACAATTAACACAACACTATCTGTCACGATCACTGCATCACTGCCGTGTATACTCATTCTAAAGACAGACTGAAGAGCGTCGGCGATGTTCGATAGCGGGACCTTTTCCATGTTGCCCAAACATTCTGCTTTTTAACTATGTATTTAATTATAGTAAGGTAAGTTTCTGCATGTATTTATGATAATTGTTTCTTATTTTATGAAAAAAAAATGTTTCTTATAGTTCGAATGAAGATTATTAATTAAACAATAAAATTAAAATTCAATATTATCTGCTATTTATTGCTACTCAAATTTCCAAATATAAATTATTTCTTTTGAAAAGTTAGGGTTTCCAAATCATATGTTCACTTCAAATTCAAGCATTAAAATTTGTAAATATTTTGAAATCAACTGTTAGTTAAAATGTGATAAAAAGAAAAAAAAGTAAACTTAAAACTTTAATTTTTCTTGCTGTTTGGTCCGCCACGCCCAATTAAATATGTTTTTCCAATCAACGAACGATTAAATTCTGGTAACCTCCAAAGAAAAACGGACGAATAAAGAGAGTTTCTAGAAATGTATTGAAAGGATTTAATTGGTTAAAATTGATTAAACTTTGATTGCGAATACCTCGATAAATATTGATTTGCGGACCCTAGTTCAAATTAGAACTATTATTCTTTTTGCTCATAATTACCAAAATATATATGGCATGCGGTAGTTTTTGAACACCCTGCATAAATTTAAAAAAAACCAGTCATTATCTTTTACTTTAAATAAAAAAATAATTTGTAGTTGTAATATAACTTATGCATACAAATTTAATGGACATCGTTTTATTTTTTCCACGTATTTTCTATTTTAAATATAGATCCGTTTAAACCTTCATACGCAAGACATATTACAACTCGTTAAGAGAACAAAATATGGACAATTATTCATAAATAGGCATTTATAAAACAATAATGCTCAACTCAAGTAAAGATACTACAGATATTATACACACTTTTTAAACTATACAACCAACTGTATAAATAGCCAACATATATTGACAGCAAGTCAATATGTAACAAATTATCATTTAAATTAAAACAATTAGACATCAAAATTGTATTCTTCAAACAGGTCCACAATGCAGTTTAGCGGTCCTACTTACAAATTCTACAGAACAGTTCTCACAAACATTACAATACACACAACTTTCCTCTTTATAGCAACAGCCAGCCATATATTTTTTATTTGGAAAACCTAGGAACTCCCCTGATAGAATTGAATTCCAATGACATTAAAATAGATGCTTCTGAAATATGTTTCAGTGCAGTGGGGAGAACCGAGGCTTCATCAATCCTGTCAACTTTTCCTGTTCATTCACTTTTTCCCATAAAAGTTGGTGTTTCAAATCACTGACTGTTCCGAACGGGTAAGGCTTCGTCGTGATCGAAATTTAGTAAAGGCTCATGACTCCAGCCAGTAATCTGGACTGGATCGAGATGATGATTTTGCCGCCTCTGAATGAAGGAACCAGGAGTGTAAGGTGGCGGGGTATCATCTTGTGGTGGAGTTGGTAAACTCCTGTTTACCTAAAAAGAAGATTTATTAAAATGCCATCTGGGAAAGAAATAATTTTTAGTGTTTGGTACCCCAGGGTCCAGGTCCAAACTGAAATATTTATAGAATCAGCATCTCTCTGCCCATCCGAATCAATACAAGTTCAATAAAGCGGGAACAAGATGGACTATTTAAATAAAATTCTGTAAGCCAGCTAATTCATGCAAATCCAAATATACAAATATAAAAACAATTAATTTTTTTAACTGTCTTTATAAAAAAAAAAAAAAAAACTTTTTATCTATAATCGTACTTAGTACAAAATTCAAGCTGTTGATGAGATGTTTTCAAAGTATTTAAGATATGTATATTATTGTTATAAAGTTTTAGAAAACACCTAATTAACTGTCGAAAAAAACATGCCTCCACACATATTTTCAAAACTTATGGCATAATTATTTTTAAATATCAGAAAAGTAAATGACGGGAAGTTGTTTCAGGAAAAATTATTTTGGTAAGATTTAAATTTGTTTCTTAGATTTAAAGAAACAAATTTAAACGTGTTTTTTTTTTTTTTTTTTTTTAAGATATTCATAATAGAAATCTAAAGAACGGGTTAAGCGATATTTGTGCGTATATTATGCACTAAACAAACGACCATTTTTCTTAAACGTAACATCACATTCGCAGGCAGTTCATGAAAAAGCAATTTTCAGGGTGATTCAGGCAGTAATTCAGATAACAGAGGGGAAGGGTAGGTTTTTTTCTGTTAATTAATTTTATTGTTTAGAGTTCCAGATTGAATTCCAGCTTTATCCTATTCACTCTTTCGGAAACAGTGATGTCCTCTAGGTTTTCCTTTTTTTTTTTTATTTTCTTGTTTTCAAATTTGAAGTACGTTTGAATCAAGTTAAGTGGCGGTTTCTCTACTCTCATAGACTTTGACGATTTCTTTGCAAAATAATTATTGATATTTGAGCCAGAATCCAAATAGCATCGGGAATTAAAGAGTTATCTATGAAAAGTGTTGTTCACGAACTGCTTGCAATCTGCTTTGCTATTACGATAAAAAAGTAACGAGTTCTCACCCTCAGAGCTATCGGGTGAAAACATTCGGCGTAAGAGTAATAGCTCTTGGTCTGATTTTCAACCATTATTTTCTTACTGAGAATAGTGACAAATATGCTACGATATTTGGCATTATATTATTTAACGAAAAAGACAATTTTAATTTATTTTATTTTTCTCAACTTTACAAATATATTATTGAAAAAAAAATGTAAAATGTAAATTATATTGAAATAAAAGGCAATGTGTAAGTGTGAATAAAAGTAGTTTTGCAGAAAAACTTATTGTGAATTATAATAAAAAAAGCTTATCTAAATATGAAAAAAAAATTTAAAAATTCTCCATTTAAAAGGAACATTTCGTGAATTGTTACTTTATAAATTTTTTATACGTTCCGCTTATAAAAAGTCTTAGCGGCATTGATAATTAGAGGACCACCACTGCAACACGTGGTTTCATTATACGTGTGCAATGTTTTGCCTCGATTTCACACAATTTCTAATCTTTTAGATGATGTAAATAATGTTTTGCCATTTTCCTTATTTATAAAGAATTACTTAGATGTAGTAATTTTTTTCGGAAATAAAAGTATTGCCTTACATTTCTGTTTCGCAAGCATACTAAATTCAAAACGAAAATATGAAGGACTTACTTACGATTTACGAAAAGTCTAGGACATTTATTTTCACCCTAAATAGCAAAAAAATTGCTACGTGCTTTTTAGAATCTGTGCAATCAGGCTTCGAAACGATTTAGTTAATTCTTTCTAGGGATTTAGCAAAATCAACTGATTTTTCAAAGATTTATTTTAGTAACAAGTTTGTAGTTATATCATTCTATTGATTTGGAAAAAACGATAAGATTGATTATAGCTTGCACTTTAAATGATTAGTACCTATTTAAAAAAGTACTAAATACATCTATTGTTTGAAAGTTGTTTGTAAAGTAATTGTTTAAGGGGGAAAAGACAGTTCAGAAGTTGCTAATTTTCTTTTTTCTAAAGTTTACTTTGGATTTGTTTAAATGTTTTTTTGTTTTGAATGCCTTAAAACAGTATTTAAAAATATAGGAGCTTGTTTTTATTACCCAGAGAGTTCCTAATCAAAACAGAATGAAAAACAAATGATTTCTTCTATTCGTAAGGTCTGGGGGGTAAATGAAAGTAACTGTTTAAAAAAATGTGCCGTGACAGTTAAAGCTTAAAATGTTTTGGCTATGCAGGCGTAATGAAATGGCCATCATTAAAATTTTGTGGTATTATCCCTAATTTTAAATACATATTAAGATGCATCGTCATCTTTCTCCATAAAACTATTGATTCATTTTTTAGCCACAATATCTGCCAAAGTACTTTACCACTAGAAATAAACACATTTAATGATTTTGGTTTTTTTCACCTTACTTGAACATTTAACATGGACTAGTTGTAGTGACCAAAGTAACCGAATATTTAAGAAGTAAAGTATTTATAATAATCTTGGGCTCCAGTGGTCTGGTGAGTAAAGATAATGAGCTTTTGAGTGCAAATAATGGTGTATAGGATAATGGTGGCTGGTACGTATTAAATAGGGTGTGGCCTCAATGTCCTCTCGTTGTTATGGTGGGGTTGGAGAGAGATACGAGATGAGGTTTCGAATTCATAATCTGATCGTAGTCCAAAATTACGAAGCGTCTTGAATAATTACTTAAGTGGCAGAAATATACAGCAGAAAGCGTTCAAACTAAAAATAACAACCTTGGTTTAAAAAAAAAAAAATACTTTTTCAGTACTTCCATGGGTGAATAATGCTTACATTTCATGAAAAAATTCCCTTTATCTGTCTATCATATAGGATAAACCCCTTAGCTCAACCAAGCAATCCAACGAGCAAGATAAGACAATTTGAAACAATCACTATGTCTACCCATTCGTAGAAGCGGTGTTTGAAAACGTCAATGTAGGGGAACAAACCAACGGCAATTGAATATTAAGAGCATGTTTTCTATGAGAAAATGCTCAATAAAGAAGTCTTAGAAAATATTTACGATAAAATTTTATTTGAAGAATGCGTTTTGAAACCTAAGTTAGGACTATTTTAGTAATATTTAAAAATGTTACCGTCTGAAAATTTTCATGATTCTTATCTATATAATTTCCTATTTAAAATGTTCCACAGTACACAAAATTCACTTTATTATTCATATTATGTAAATGGAAGTGTTAAGTGATTCTTTTTGAAAATGAAAGTCAAGCTGAAGATATGTTTTGGGTTCACCTTTTCACTAAAATGATATAATTCGTTAAACACAGAAAGAGAAATGTAATTTAACTTCGTTTAAACTTTTTGTTCGAATTCTGTTTCAAATTATATTAATAATGGCTTATTTTAACAGATGAAATAAAATGTTTTACTAATTATTGAAATAAGACTTTACCATCATTCGAGACGTTGCAATATCACGATATCTCTTGAAAACCATCGCAAATAATATAATCTGAAAAAGAAAGCGTTGTATATAATTTTTGATTGGAAAGTATTTGACAGAATATTACAGTATAGAGTATATTATTCTTAAGACAATAATACAATAAAATATATAATATTAAAACAAATTAGTCTAATGATAGAAATAAACAGTAAGAGATAAGCATTTCTCCTTAATTCTGAAACTTAAAAGAAGTTTAAAAACAATCAGAAAAGTAGTTGCAAATGCAAATATTTTGTAGGAAAATTGTTTTGGGAAAATTATCCAAAATATCTTATATTTAAAGAAATAAATTTAGACATTTAACCCTTTGCACTCCAGTGGGGCCTCTCAGGCGCCACACGATTGGATGCCAAACCACGAGAGGACCATTAGGTGTGATGCGGAAATTCGATACAAGCCCAATGATTGTGTTTAGTTTCTATGAAGCAAATCCATAAACACCAGCCGAACCTAAAATGTCTCGAGTTGCTGATTCCTCCGCGCGAAAAAGGCCTGGAGTGCAAAGGGTTAATAGTTGAAACAGTCTCAAATATGTCTACGGTCTAAGAAATAAGCATTTTATTACCTTTTGTAACGTTAACATACTGGCAGCGTACTTATTTGAATACTGAGCCAGGTTTTCGATAATTTTTCCAATATAACTTAAATGACTCAAGTTTTTAGTTTAGTTTAATTTAATTTAAAGTTAAATTAAACTTTACAAATCTTGATATACACATGTGTTTAATAAAATTCAAGATTAGAAGTATATTTTATAAAAAAAATTAAACTTGCACTAATAAAGAGTCATAAAACATTTTGTTCACTATGTTCTTCCTGTTTACTATATTAAGTTATCCAAGGTCTTGTACCGTTTTCACAATAAATTATGCGAAATTTGAAATTTTTAAAAAATATTTATAAATAATTTAACTTTGAAAAAATTCCACTGGGTGTATTAATATTAGTGGTGACGAAATCGACAATTTATTGCGTTATATTTAAAAAGATAGGCCCACTTTATCAGTCAACAACTTGCAAAATCATCTAAACGCAAAAAAAAAGAGTAAAAAAAATTGAGCTACAATAATCATTTTGCTTAGAATTTCCTCCTCTACAACATTTTCAAAAAGTATTTTAATAAAAAAAAAAATAACTGAATTTATGAAGCTTTGCAAGTCATGATTTGTTAAGAAAAAAATAATAAAAGAAATGCCTTTAGGTATTTCATGCAAATTCATTTGAAGATAAGTGTTTTTCTACTCATAATGTAAGTATAATAATTGTCAAAGGTTGTGCAACTTATTCAATCGTCCTTTATTCATACATTTGCTTTTTTTTCTATCAAGGTATAGGTATAGTACAAGATGTCCCAAAAGTGACTTCCTATTTTTGAAAATGAACATCTCAGAAGCATTTACTCACAAGGGACTCAATCTTCATGTATTTTTATTAGATATTAAACGAAATTCAAGAAAGAAATCTAATTTTTATTTATTATTCAATAAACATGCAAGTACAATCTGCTATAACAAGAATAGTTTCCGCCACATTGCCTAGCGTAATCGGTTGTCATGGAAACAAGACTAGCCCAATTTTCAACAGACGGAGATCTACATTTTCCGTATTGTAATCTTTTGGACGCCAATGTCCTATAAGCCTCACCCCTAATTTAATCGATGAGTGTTTTTACTATAGTGACGTCCCCCATCCAGACTGACTATCTGGCAGATGCCATTCTTCTGATAAACAGAGGGTAGTTTCAATCAGTTTTGAGTAAATGTTCTCGAGATGGACATTTTTAAAAAAATAGAGAGTTTTTTTAGGGGGATAACCTGTTAGAGTAGGTTTTAAATGTATTGTAGTAAATGGATTAACATTGACCATTTTTTAGTAAGGTCATTTAGCTATTTGAAACGTTGATGCAAAAATGGTAAGAGCATGTTATTTTAAGTAACTGATATTCTAATTAGATAAAGACATTTTACTACTCAATATTTTTAAACAACATAATTTATTCCGTACACCAAATAAAAATAAATCTCCAAATAATTGTATAGGGTGATAATGTACCTCAAAAGATATTACTACAACCTGCCACCTAATAGTTTTTTTTTTTTTTTTTTTTTTAAACTAAACTCTTCAAAAAATTTTTTAATTATTTCAAATACTTCTGAAAGCTTTCCTAACCATAAAAGATGGGAAGATATTGATCGTAAAATCAAACTGTCTTTTTAATTAATTTTTAGTACGCTTTAATGTCTTTTATGAATCAGCAAATGGTTTATTTATGAAACTTTCATCTCCTGAGATTCATCTATCGTAGTTAAGTTTTATGCGTTTGTAGTTATTATTCGCCTTTTATGTCAAAAAAATAAGTGTTGACACACACGATAAAAAGTTTTAATATACACAGTTAATATTTTATGAATGGCAATTTAGAATTATAGTTCTGCCTTATCAGTAATTATAATCATTATATAAAATGTTTTAAAAGTATTCGTGTCTCTTTAATTTATGATAGTTTATTTTACATAAAATAGCTTATATAAAATATTTATTTTTTTAAATGAGACTTTCATTATTATATAAAAATATTAAAATTTTAGATGCTTAGATTAAAAAGATTGTATGTTTTACAATACGTTTAAAAAATACCTTAAATTACTTCAAGTCTTTTAGAACAGAAATTAATAATGTTAGAAACTTGGAAAGCACTAAAACAAGTAATTGGTTATATAATGGAAATAATTTTTTTACTTCTCAGGATTATGAAATATTTGACTTTTACTCTGATATCTTGAAAGCATAAATTTCTGCACCTTGGTTGAAGTGTTGAGAGCCCAAAAATAGTCAATACAATTTTGTTTACCACTTACTTCTTTAAAATAATAATATTCATTAAACAGTCATCTACGAGTTCGCCCTTTCTTTTGGACTTTAAGTCCTCTTCTTACTTAAGGTATAGAAATATTATCACAATTTACATTAATTTGAAATCATTCAAAATCTTTTACAAAGCCTTTTAAGCTGGTCTTAAATAGTTTAGTGTATATAATATAAAACGAACGCATTTAATAAATAGACTAATAAGTACAATAGTAATTTTTATTTAAAATAATATTTATATTTTCTGCATTATTAAAAGTGGAATATATTAGTATCTACCAGCATATTAAAAAAAATACTGATCGTTCAAAAGTAAGCTGTTTTCTAAAACACTCTAAGAATGCGTTAAGACTAACTGAATACAAAATATCTAAAAAGATTATTACTTGGTTTATTTCTATAACTATTAGAGATAGGAAATAATTAAAAATTGCAAAATAAACAAAATAAATGAAAATATTATAAAAAGATCGTGTGGTTTTAATGAGTAATATGATAAATTATAAAATTGTTATTTTATAAACTCCCTGAAGAGAAAAAAGTCAGTTACAAAACTATTTCAGAGATCAAATCTCATTACTCATCACCCTACTTTTAAAATTTACTGAAATGCAAAACACTAAAAAAAGTGACTTAGCCCACTTTATAAGAGATTATTTATGAGGGAAATTAAACGCAATGAACAAATTTATTATTTTATATTCCAGATCTAACATATTCTAAAGATAATGAAACTTTTTCAGCTACGAAAGCATGAATGGGAGCGAATTCTTTCATTCAACAGATAGATACCGTTAAAGGTTTAAGCAGATTGTTACAATTTTTTTTATAACATTGTCATCCGTAACATGGGACTTTTCCATGTAAAGATACGGCCTACTTAGCTTTAACTCGTTCCAATGCGGTCGATTTTAAAGCTAGAATGTTAATTGTTTTTGTAAAAATGTGATTTGACCTGAAGAACACTTTTCTAATTGATATTTTTCCACTAAAAGCGTAAATCCAATTAAAATTCTGTAACTTTTAAAATAAGTCACCCAGGAAGATCATACTATTGCTTTATAATTCCTTATATTGTTTTGAGCATTTTGGCTTTTACACTGATGCCCTATATCTAATAGTAAAAAAGAACATGAAAACCCTTTTGGGACATCCTATAAACACTAATCAATCACCAGGTAGTTTTCTGACAGCATTTATTGTCAATATGACACATATATAATTCTACTTGCATTTAAAACGAAATAACTTTTACGATATTACAAATAAAAATGGTGAACTTACATTTATTACTGGCCAAAAGAAAAATATCCCTGAAAACAAGACAGCCAACCTGAAGTTAGATAACCTCTGCAAAGGATCGTTCTATATGAAAGGAAAAAATGCAAAATATTATAAAATAAAGTTCTAATTATAAACTTATTAGTTTAATACATATATAAGAGCGAATAAATCGTATGGTTTAGCATTACCTCTCATCGCCAGTTCCAAAAGCTTTCACCAGATGGGAGTAAAGTTCATCATATTGGTGTCAAATTGGATGCACTTGTTCTACATTTGTTTTTCGAAGGGGGATTGGCCGACCAAACGGTATAGTGGTTAGCGTGCTAGCTTCTAGACCGCGAGGTTGCGGGTTCGAGTCCCGTGTTGGCATGGGTGTTTGTAAATGTATGTTGGCTTGTCTAATGACGAATGTTTCGGCGCATTATAGCCCTCGTGTTGCTGACGGCGCCAGATAATCTGAATACAACCAACCAATCGAAGGGGGATTGAATTAACGAGGAAATTTATCGAAGGAGAGTGTAGTAACGGGTTGGTTAGTTGTTTTCAAAATATCTGGCGCCGTCTGCAACACGAGGGCTATAATGCGCCGAAACATTCGTCATTTGACAAGCCAACATACATTTACAAACACCCATGCTTTACTCGGGACTCGAACCCGCAACCTCGCGGTCTAGAAGCTAGTATGCTAACCACTATACCGTTTGGTCGGCCGAAGTAACGGGAAAAAGGTTAAAAACAATGTTTATAGAAATGGGTTGTATTTACGAAGAAAATGTGTTTGCTCCTCGAAGAAAGGATGTATTAAAGGGGATAAAAGATTTTTTCCTCAACGGGGGCGGTAACGAGGGAAATATTCAATATTTTAACAATGGGTTTGCGCAGTAATCAATTTTTCTGCAACTCATAAATTTTACTAACCTTACTGACAACTGAATTTATTTTTATTCATCAAAGTATCTATAATTCAGAGAAATGATTTTTTTAACGTGGTAAATATTTAAACAGTAGATATCTACAACAAAAAGGCGTATACTAACTCTCTTCCTTAGAGAATATTAGCTTAGATGGTAACGTATTTTAGTACTGTTCAAGAAGACCGGCTCCGAATCTTTCTTTATCTTATTTATACTTTTAGGAACAGTGGCGTCATTCAAGTTTTTGTAGATATTTTCAATCCAAATATTTTGAATCTTAGAATACGATTTGAAAACTTTTACGATAATTAAATAAAGCTCCATTTATATCATTAATTTATGGAATCTGTATTTGATTATTGCTTTGCAAAATAAGTACAGTACCCAAAAAAAAAACCAGAACGATGACTATATCTTTTGTTCTAATTGTTGAAATAACAAACAAAAGGTACCGTTGTAAATCGTGAAAGGTTTTTAATAATTGTATGTAGTTTTTTTTTATCATGAGGGGTCATCTACATATTAAAACAGAACCAAACTTTAAAAAGTTCAATAGCAACCTCATAATATTATTCCATATTTGGATTCAGCATTAAAAAAGAATGCGAAATACAAAAATTCGTAATTTTCTAATGAATGGTTTGTAATTTAAATGATAAAAAGAAAATGATAAATTAATGTTAAAAAAAAAAGTTTGTTTTTTGGCCATAAATACTTAAATAATTAATATATTTCAGTAATTTTTTTTTCAAAAGGTAGTTTGTAAATGGCCAAACATAAATAGCAATCAGCTTTTGAATCAATTTCTTTTTTAATAATTAATTATTAATTAATAAAGCAATTAAAAAAAAATTTGAATAGAAACATATATTTTTTTTGCTTTCATTAGATTTACCATGGTCTAACCCCCCCCCCCCCCATAATTTTTTTCTTTCCATTTTGACCATTAGTTCTCGATTTTTTAGAGAAAACGTAAAAAACGCTCACTTTAAGGGACCGTATAGTAGACGACTTTTGAAAACTATCAAAGATTAATTCAAGGTAAACTAGAGGTGTGGAAAATCGCATAACGTTCAATTATCGTATAACCAATAGTTTAAAAACTAAGAAACAAGCTTTAATAGGAAAGTGAACTAAAAAGTAGAAAATAATTTTAAATAAGTTTAAAATAATAATAGAGTGATTAACAAGAAATATTTATTTTATCGTAAAAAAGCGTGGGGTGCTTGATGTCAATTTTTGTAAATATTTAATGACAGATATTGGTAAAAGTAGAGCCATTATGAAAATATCTTAAAAAGCACCTCACGCTTTTGTACGATAAAATAAATACTTCTTGTTAATCACTCTATTCTTATTTCAAACTTATTTAAAATTATCTTCTACTTTTTAGTTCACTTTTCTATTAAAGCGTGTTTCTTAGTTTTTTAATCTATTGATTATTTTCTACTTTTTAGTTTGATTTTCTATTTAAGCGTGTTTTTTAGTTTTTTAAATTATTATTTTTTCTGAAAACTATCAATTTTTTTTTTTTTTTTTTTTTTTAATTTGCTTTCTTAAATTCCATTTATTTAAAATAAAATTTTTTAAGAAATTTCAATAAGTTATCCTTTAAAAATTTTACTGAATCATGTGACTTTTTCATTTTATAAATAATTTCAACGATCTAGTTACATTTGTGTTTATAGTGAAATATTTCTGTAAAATATTCATGCTTTGCTAAATACTGTTTACTAATGCCTACATTTAATATTTATTAATTTTCTAATTATCAGTAGTATTCGTTAAATTTCTGCAATTACAGTTTTCGATATTTTATTTATTTCGTGTGAAGAATGCACATCTTTAATGTTGTAAATAAATTATGTTACTTTTGCGTTTACTTGCTATTTTTGTATTAATCTTAAACATGACACTATAAATCCAAGTACTTTCTATGCAATTTTAGACTAATACTTGTATTTTTTAATCTTCGTGAAACGTGCCACATTAACCGTTCGATTTCTCCCGCTGTGAAGAACCTTAAAAATACCTTTCGTTTTATGGAAATTCTCCCTGAAGATCGGTCAAAAAATGGTCGAAATATTTTCGCTCATAAGTGACGTGTTTTTCAACATAATGCATTGAAATTTGGTATATAGGGTAAATGATGTATTCTGAATCGAATGAAATGATAAAAAATAAGGGTTCGTATTGAAATTTTCGAAGATAGCGTTACTTTTACTTAGTATACGATCCCTCAAGAAAAAAAAATTGCATCAGATATATAGAAAATCGTAAGCAAAACATTTTGGTGCAAACCGTAAGATTCTACGATAATTAGAACCGAAGATATAGCCATCGTTCTGTTTTTTTGGGGGGGTACTGTACAACTGAACGAACCTGCATATAAATAGCATCGTGGGTGAATTTTTTTTTTTCATGTAATAGTGTGTATAAATATATGATTTTCACTATTAATTGAGATAAATTCTACCGTCTACCTGTTGAAACCTAAAGATATTTGATTTGAGAATTCATTTAATGATTATCCAGAACAATGTTTTTCTGCGTGTTATTAAACTAGAAAGAATTGTACACTCACACTATGACTCGAGACATTTAATCCATCTAGAACATTTAAATAGATTAAATAATAATATTTATAAAAATCATGATGCTAAACTTACTCCATATTCGTAGAGGAAATAAACTCCTAGAAGAACATTGATTGTAGATTTTATTAGCACTATTATGCACCAAGCTCCTATCCAATCTGTTCTCATATCCTGGTATATAAAATGTATCATTATTTGCATCTTAAATCATTAATATTTGAGATAAACAAAAGTATTTAATCTACTTACATGATTCGCCTTGAACAATAAACATGAAAATATCATCAACTGTATATTTATAAGTGATAAAAGAATTGAAACTCCATAAATCACTGAAACAAACATTATCACAAAATAATTTAGAATATTATATAAAAAAAGTATAAAACAAAATATAAATATTGCATCACACAAATTGTCTATACGAAAAAAAATTAACACAGGGAAAGGAAACTGGACATTATTTTATGCTATTTAAAAAATTATTATACTTTTAGCGGCGAAACATAATGTTACAAATAGTTAAATAATTAATTGAATCATTTTTATATAAAATTCCACGTGTTACTTTTATAGGCATGTATAAAAATTAAATACAGTTATCAACTCATAATACATTCTTCTACGTAGATCATGTTAGTAAATAACGCATTAAACTCATTGGTTTAAATTATTTTGTAATTTATTGTTAAATTACTTGTTTACATTTACATTGTTCTGCTCAAATTTTAAATTAACAATTTGTGCTGTATTTAAGACCCTTAAAACTGTAATTTCTTATCAGTTAATTAAGACCTTAGGTAGAATTATAACTTTGATAAAGTACGCAAAAAAAAAATCCAAACGAAGGCGATATTCGGTTCTAAAAATCGTAGAATATTGCATTTTTTATCAAAATAATTTATTTACAATTCTTTATATGCTTAAAATAAAAAAAATTCCCGGGAGGGGGTTGGGTTGTTTACTAAGTAAGTAAAACTCTTAACTTTGAAAATTTCAATACGAACCCCTATTTTTTACCTTTTCATTCGATCTAGGATACTTCATTTACAAATTTTTTAATTCATTATGTTGAAATAAAACGTCGCTTACGATCTAAGGGCAAAACTCAATATTGCGAAGGGTAAACTTAAGGTCTCCGAACAAGAGGGGAAACAAACGGCAGACGTGTGCTTCAGAACCTTTCCAGGATATTAACCTTAAATTGCTCAGAAACTAATTAGACCTTATTGTGTTGTTATGGTTTTATTTGACATTGGTAAAATACTTGATACTAATTAGCCACCCGTATACCTTACATGTTTCATTAACCTAAGGACAAAACGATTAAATTTTTTTTATTTAATTAATAAAACTTATTTTTTGAAACTTTGTATTTTTTTCAACATGATGAAACATTGCATACAAATACACAATTGTCAAATCCCTGTTCTGACATTGATGAAACATTTAATTTAAATTAAATTCAATCGTTTTGGATCTACTCTTTTTTACTTTCGATTACCCATATGTATACATAGTTTTTTGCATTTTTCCACGCTTTGGAACATCCTGATTTCAAAAAAAGTGATCTAGAAAAAATGTCTCTTTATGTGTAAATGTGTACGTGGTCAGCATAACTCCCGATTAAATTGATCTACGATGTTTAAATTTGGTGTGCTGGTTGGTGATGGCACAAAGACCTACCATTAAGGTTTCGTTAAAATCGCGCATATCTCATTTTGGCAAAGTTTTTTTTTTTTTTTTTTTTTTTTAATTTTTTTTTTTAAAACCATACAAAAATTATCGCAAAAAATATCATCAAACTGGCCATTTTTACTAAACGTATGATGGAATTATAAAAACACTGTAGATGACACAAATCCACATCAGTATTATAGTGTAATTAAAGTTGTGCGATATTCAACACCCCTAGTTGTTCATACTTTTGAGCCTTTTTTAAGTATACATAAATTTCTCGGAACCATTGAGGCTATTTTATTAAAAATCTTATTATGCTTTAGAACACAATGTGGTGTCATTGTTATTATTATTTTTTTCATGGCACAAAAAGATTTAAATAAAGCTATACTGCGATAAAATTTTGTAATACCTAAACTAATATTACAGCCCCAATTTCAACGGAGAATACCTTACAGAATGGTCTTTTAAGGGAACTTCTTAGAAGTTCAATAATCAAATCGGAGAGGAATGAATTGAGAACTCCTAATTAGAACACACAATTCCAGTTATGTTAAAAAAGTTATGTTTAAGGGCTCTGTTTACTTTGGATGCATGAAAAAAAGTGTTTGTTTTTTTTTATTTATTTTTTTAAATACTGTTATGTTTAGTGATATAAAACTTGTAGGCTTATCAAAAACATTCGTAAATTACAAAAAAAAAAATGTATTTATTTTAACCACTCTTTTAGTGTGAAAATGCCAGGTAAACAGAAGTCCTCAAAAAGTAGGTAGGTGTGCGCTGTTGAAAAAATCTGAACAACGGCCCATCTGAAACAAAAAAATTTAATGGTTTTAGGTTTAGTATGATAATAGCTATATCCCGTATCTGTAATATTAAATTCAATGCAAAAGTAACAAAAGGGCGGACATAAAAAGAAAAATTAAAAAAACGTGTTTTTTTGCATATTTGTTGCCAAAAAAAATAGTAAAAATTATAATTTTGCAATAATTCTGGTACGGGATATAGCGATAAGTGTACAGAATATGTGGTTAAAATTTCATAAGAATCAGTTCAGTAGCTTCTGGGATTTCTTTAACAGCGCACACCTACCTACTTTTTGAGGACTCCTGTTTATCTGGCATTTCTCTCTGGCAAATATATATATATTGTAATTTACGAATGTTTTTGTTAAGTTTAACAAGTTTTATATCAATAAACATATCAGTATTCTTAAAAATAATGAATAAAAATAGCGTTTTTTTTTTTTTTCATGCATCCAAAGTAGACAGAGCCTTTAAAGCAGAAATTACATAGCGCCAACTTTGAGAATTAAATCGGAGTAATCTCATAAGCTAGGCGCGTTTATTGCCTCTAATCCAGGAGTTTGGCTCGATCATTGAATAGAACTTTAAATTGATATTTTCTTCCTCAAAAGTTAAATTATTTCTTCAAGCAAGGGATTACCCTCCCCCCTTCTCCATACCACGGACAATCACGTTAGACAGACACCCTTCCTCTGAGCTTGACACAATTTATGTACGTCCCCTCTACCCCTCTACACTATCTTATAAGTTTCAGATCGATTAGATGAAGGCAAGTTGATTAATTCGAATTCGGAAGCGATAACAGTAAAGTGTGTAAAAGCGGCTTTTTAGTCACAGTGAAAGCTCCCAAATCTGGAGTTAATGCAGTCTTATCGACAACGAATCTCTCCGTCAAATTTCAGCGTGATTGGAGGATGGCAAATTGGTTTATTGGTATTCAGAAGCGAGAAAAGAAGCGTGTGTGAAAGAGGCCTTTTGGTGATAGTGAGACCCACCAAAACTTGATAGAATGCATTGCCATCGACATCGAATCTATCTGCCAGGTTTTGACCTGATTGGAGGACGGCAAACGGGTTAATTAGACCTCCACAGATTTGACTGGCAGACACACCGGCACACCGCCTCACACACAGAATCTAAATTAATATACAATATTATAAAAATTATAGCTCCAGTCCTTCTAGATCATTTTGACCAGGAAAGTTAATCCGCAATAAGTTGGACTTATTCTATCAGAGTTAATTCCAAAACTACATAAAAACACATTATTCTTAAATTTTTTAAATTAAATTACAAATTAATTTCTTTAATATTAATTAGTGACGTAAGCAGCAACGTGACATAATATTAGGGAGGGTGTGCTCGAACGTGACTTGAGAGTAGGGGGAGGATAAAAAAAAAAGTCAAAATTGTGCGTGTCTTAATTTATGTATGTTCCCTACAGTATATAATGGAAACTATTTCGGCCCCTCCCTGGATGCGGTCTAGAATAATACTATACTGACAAAAAGCGATGTTTGCATCTTCTGCTGGTTAAAAACCTATTTCTTATAAAAGAGTAATTATTACTTTATATATGAATAGGAAAAAGTTTGTTGTATTCTGGTTTGATATTATCATGTTCAAAATTGTAAATGTCCGATATTCAAAATTGTAAAAAGAAGTTCAAATCTCTTCTTCAAAAATGAAAAAATGATAAATCTTATAATTCAATATTTTACAAAAATAAAAAATCTCATATTCAAAATTATTCAAAAACATAAAATATCATAATGATTCTTATACCAAAATATAAAAACTCATGTTCGAATTGCAAAAAAAAAAAATTAAAATAAACAGAAATAGCATATTGAAAATTTTAAAATTAACATATTTTTCAAAATATGTACTTCTTATAAACGTAGTTAGAGGCTTTGATAATGTTAGGCACTTGAAGATTTTTAGGAAAATATGGTACTGTGCTTACCAAATGGATTATCAATCTCTGAATTATCAAAAGGCATAAAAGTTTGGACCTCTGTCTTATTCAAGCTTAATCCAATGATTAAAGGTACGTTCCAGCATAAGTTCACAAAACTCTGAAACTAAATGAATAAACTATTCAAATAGACATTCATAAAGACAAGAAATTAAAAAGTTTACATAAATGTATATTCTTTTAAATTCACAAGTTAACATGCAGGGTGATTCACATCCTTTTAACTCCTTTAAATTTGAAACGGCGTCTCGCATAGCCTGGGAAATAACGTATACCTATAGCAAAGGGACTTAGCTAAATATTTTGAGACAGCTTACAGCGTCCTTAGCGGCTATTTATGGAAGTTACAAAATATAATCCTCATACAGCTGTATGATAACACCGGAGAACACGTTTCTTAATTTCAGGACGGCCAACCCCTTTTTGAAGTAGCGAATAGTCCACATTTTCAAAAATGAATATCTTCACCAGTGGTGTAGTGAAAAATAAAAAGGTGTGGGAACGCTATGTCGCGTCGTTACAAACGTATTTTTTTTTCTGTGTGTGGGAGAGGGGAGGGGAAAGTGAAAATGACAATTTTAAATAGTTTTATTAATATTTCTTTAATACTCTCAAAACAGCTAATGAGCACCTCAAAAATTTAAAAAATGTGTGTTTCGACTTATTTTTTTATTCAAATAAATTTTTAAAACTATTAAGTTATTTGGATTTTTAAACAATTTGCTTTGCACAACCCATTTTAAAAGATTGTTTAACACTTTATAAATGGATTATAAGAAATTTTCAAACATATTATTGACACAAATTTTTAAACACATTTTTTACAACAATTTTCCAAAATGTCAGAGATGCCTTATATGCAATGTGTTCGGATAAATTCCAAGATTCTGTAGATCTCGAAATCTGTTTTCAAAACGAATTAAAAAGATTGCGATTGTTGCAGATGTCGATCGAGAGTTTTATGGTTTTTCTCCTTCTCAAAAAGAAAATGTAGAGAAGTTAAACTTACTTAATAGACCCTTCCTTTTCTTTTCCGAATTTGCTTCAGTAATAAAATAATTGGTAAATTAAAATCCTTCAGTCGATCTAAAATTTCTTGATAAAATATTAATTTGTATACCATCTCAATCATCTCTAATTTTAAGCTGGATATTTCAATGTAGACTCATTACTTGCCAGATGTATAAATTTGCTTGCGACATTCCTGTTTTTTTTTTGTTTTTTTTAATCTTATCCAGTTGGATTTTGTCATTTCAGCAGTGGTGACGATTAGGTGACAATAAAAGTCAAAAGTGAGTATGAATCGTATGAGGATGCTACGAAGGAAAAAGCAAACTGCATAATATATATGATATTGCCATTAAAATCACTAGATTTTAAAATGGATCGGGGTTAATTTCCGTCTCTTATCGCCGCCACTGTATTTTTTTCTTCTTTTTTTCTTTTTTTTTTTAAACTCGAGGGAAATGATTTTTTTTTAGGAACTACTGCTGCATTTTTTAAACAAACTCTGAAATAACTGTAATTGTAAAAGCTTTCCCATTCTCAAACCGAGAAGCAATTTAATTTTGCATTTTAAAGTACACTTGAATTGCTTTCCTACTTCTTCACAGCCCAATTTCGATGTATTATACTCATTTATTAAACCATTAGCAGTTTTATATTAAGGAAAATCAAATATACAGGACCGGCCTAAGAGTAAAATTCTATGTGTGCAAGAATGAGTTTTGGCGCTCCTTGCAATGAAAATGGGTTTAGAAAACCTTCCAAAAATGGTACGGATGTTCTATATGGTATGGGTGCAAATTATTAAAATCGTAGCGTTTTCTGCACTAAATAACATTATTTTACGTCAGGTTTATTAAGGAACCCTCGGGATACAATTTTTTTTATAAAATATAAAAATTGTAATAAAATTAATTTCATAAGAATTTAATAAAATACATGTTATTAAAATTACTGATTTTTGCTACGCATTCTTTTTTATAGAAGTCATCTGCTTTTAGCGCGAGCCTTGGTTCCCTTTCGCAACCCTGGGTTGTGAAGGGCTGCAATTCGGCTAATATAGCGTTATCAGTACTGCCAAGTTAAACTGAAACAAAGTTAACAACTTTTCAGTTCTGTCAAAACAACGTAGCGGAGCGCTTGAAGCCAGTCTTTTTACTGTATTTTCAAGCAAAATTTTATTTGTTGAACTAAACATATTCAAATTCACCAACATACAAAAACGAAGTTTATATAATGGATTTAAAAATCAATACTGTTTTGAACAAATTTTTTTATGTTCAAACAAGTTATGAGTTTGATTTTCCCAATATCTGGCACTAAAATAAATATTTCCCAATATCTGACAAAATATAAATGCATAATTCCGTAATCTCAAAACACCTTAAAAGCTAATAAAAAATATCAACATTCTGCTCTTACATATCTGGATTTTTAACACCAACCAGTTTATACCATCAAAATTGCAGGTTTGCTTCACTTTTTTGGATTGTCAAAAAAAAAAAAATTAAATTACTGTCGTTTGTTTTCTCTTCTAGAACGAATTCATTTCTTAGGTAGGGTGAGAGATTTACAACTAATTTATAAAATCGGTGATATAAAAAAAAATTTAAAAAAATACATAAATAACTTTTGTTGATAAATCGTTTAGCGTTCCGGTTAAAATTAGAGGGGAAATATTCTTCAAGGAAAGGGTGCAAAGAACAATATGTGCCAGACCACAGTTTTTTTTTTTTTTTTAAATGTAGATAGTGGCTTTAATTTGAGTATGAAAATTTCAGTCAGTATATCTGTCGAACCATAAACATTTGAAGTCTGGAATTCATCTACACATACAGATCATTCCTTGAAGAGGATAATTTCCATTGAATGAATCATAGCTAGTTATAAACATACATCTCAGTTAATTCCTAATGAAGGAGAAATGGTCATGTGTAGTGTGCCGTGCCTCTTTCGAGTGTTTTACAAAACTAAAACTTGCTTGCTCAGCTCTGAAGTTGTGTAGACGAAAGCAAAGTTCTCACGAAATGACTTTTTCGTTTGCTTACTTGGCTTTGGGTTTTTCTCACTTAAAAAGGGGGAAAAAAAAAAAAAAAACATTAGATGCGGGAACGCCGTTCCGCCTTTTAAAAAGGTAAAGGATCGCCGTTCCCACGCGTTCCCCCTCCACTACACCCCTGATCTTCACCAATTTTACAGAAAACTTTTGAAACTTTTTCCTGAGATTTTGTCACATTATTGTGAACATTTTTCTAACTGGGGCTTTTTGCCTTACTGCTTTAGTGGGGTTTTTTTGGTTTTTTTGTAACTTCTATAAATCACCACTAGGGGTGGTGTAAGCTGTCTCAAAATATTTAGCACAATTACTTTACTATAGGTATACGTTATTTCCCTGGCTATACGAGATGACGCTTCAAATTTAAAGGGCTTAAAAGGATATTAGGAATTACCCAGTAAGTGAATTTTCATACCTAGAAAGACTAATATCTATTTTAAATAAAAATCGTGGTAAGTTCTTCACGTCATGTAAAGTAAGTTAGACTCTTCCTTTTATAAACTATGCTTTAATTTCTAGGAAATCGATTATTACTGAAACCTCCATTGTGACAAAAAAAAAGTATCTAATAGGTATTTCAAAATAATATATTGAAGCATTATGTAGAAAAACTTTTTTACATTGTCAATGAAAAAGTAGGCTTTTATCGTAAGCTTTGTAAGAATATTGCTATAACTGCTTATCGGGATATATTGCAATTAAATATGTACCAATCGCATGGTATTACTGAATTATAACATTTTATGATTTTGTACTAAGATGATACATAAGAAGGAGTTGTAAGAAGATATTTGAATGGCTTTATGCAAATAGCAAATAAACGTAAATTGGTCAATTTTCAGAAAAATGCGTCAAAAGGTTTTTCAAACTTCTATCCATAGTGATTTTTTTTTTACCTTTTTCATGAATTGAACTTTTTAGTAAATAACTCATAAATAAAGTAATATATTGAAATAAAATTACTACAGATAATTTTATAGTGATAAACTGAATCCAGCGATACCAAAAACACAATTTCGAACATTTCTTGATTATATGCTATTTGAATAAAGTCTGCCATTCGTATAAAGTTGTCCATTTGCGTTCAGTTCCTGGGTTCGTTACGCAAGAATATTCGTTATGATTAGGAATCTATGTTAAACTGTTGGTCCCAGCTTAATTATTAGTTATTATGCACAAAAATAGGTCGTTGAGCATACAAGCCAACCAATCCGTCTTTTTGTTTCGTCAAATGTATATGAATTATCTATTTGGAAGAATGTGTCAAATACAAATATAAAAATGATGACGAAAAACTACAAGCACAAGGCCCATCTAGGTTGGTCCAATTTAACTTTTCTGAACAAGTCCCCAGTACTGATCCAGTTGTCTTTTAAAGCTGTTGACTCCAGTACACTTGACAATATGGTCCGGCAGATTGTTCCACTTACCAATCACGCTATTGTAAAAGTAGTAGTTCCTATTCTCCAAGTAAAAATGTGATTTAAATACATTATATGCATGACATCTTGTCATTCCCCATATATTGAACTCTAAATCCTTGAAAACATACTGTTTGATAAATTTAAGCAACTGAATCGAATCCGTTTTACACCTTCTTTCTTCCAATGTATACATACAGTACTTCGTAAAAGTGACAATGAAATTTTTAAAACGAAGTACAAAATATCTAATAGAAAATAATTTTGACATATATATGGCAGAGAAGCAAGTTCGAGTAAAATTTATGTAGTAGAACAGTTTTAAATTTAATTTGTATGGAAAAATATATCACATATCTTAGACGATTTTCGGTTTCAAATATAGTATGGAAAGTGGTTTAAAATAACAATACGTGAGTGCATCAATCTCTTTCGCCTCTAGTTATACTTGTAAAGCTTTCGATTGAACATATTTTTAATATTCCAAATTAAATACCCACAAAATAAACAATAATTTGAACCTCAAACTTAAAAATTCTTGTAACAATTTTTTATCATAATTTGAGGATTAAAAAGTGAAAATAATACAATAAAATTCAATTATCTTATTCATAGGAAACCTTATAAGTTGATAATTTTTACTTACAATACAAAGGACCCCTGCCACAATTGTGGCCACAAAAGGTGAACAACACATTAATGAACTCTTTTATGTTTAATCACAAAAAAAAACTTAAAAACACAAACATCATAAATTCATTGATATTTCATACTCGTTATGACTGGCAAACTAAACAAAATAGCCTGCTATCTACTCAATTATACATGAACTTTGGATCCCACCGCTTCTTTTTGATTTCGTATTACATTAGAGATACTTTATCAAATATCGTAGCAACCACCTTTTATCATTCAATGTTTACCATCAAAACAGCTTAGAGTTTTGTTTTAGGTAAATGAATATTATGTGTTTTAAAATCTCTATTGAAACTGTCACTTTTACTTGGAACATATAAGACTATAATGTATTGCATACCGATTTGGATACTATCAATATAGGTCAAAACACTTGTCACCAAAAGCGAAAAATTTTCTTGTTTTGGAGAATTTTTCTTTTCTATGGCTTTCATTTGTGCTCTCGTTTAAACATAGTGTTCGTTTATAACATAAAAACTCTTAAAAAGCATAAAATATCAATTAGTTATATATAATAAAAAGTCATTATTTAGTAAAAGTGTATCTTCTATATTTTAAATATTATTTATTATGATAATGTATTATTACTATTATTAGTGGATATTCTCCAACGAAAGATGAAAGAAGTGTACCTGCTTGATAATGGTTATAATACTGGTTGCGTTACCAGAGATCAAACAACTGTGGACCAGCATTGCCAGGTACAGGTTAATATATTTATCATTTTAGATGAGAAAATTGTAGAATTTAAAAAAAATTTCAAAACTTGAATTCGCTTAAGAAACTTACATTTAAAATTCAAAAATAATTTTATCGCCCACCTTTTGGAAAGCAAACATTTTTAATAAAAATGTCAAACATACATTAAAAAATCGTCATGTATTATATTACACTAGAAAGAAGACTAAAATTGATTTAAAAAATTTAAAGACTTGTTAAAAAAAAAAAAAAAAAACGAATACGCTTTGCGACATGTGGATTATCATTACAAGCAGTACCCAAAATTGCAAAATAAGATACATGAAAGAAAATATTGTTTAAAATACTAAAAAAAAAAAAAAAAAAAATTGTGTTAACTCTAGATTTCCTTTATTTGTTAAATTGTGTCAATATTTCCTTTTTTTTTTTTTTTTTAATTTTTTATTTAAGAAAAGAAAAATGCATGACTATTTTCATTCAATTTTGTCAATCCTCTGTCCATTTTTACTATCTTCAACACCAATGTGATACCGACTAATATTAATTTATTATAATAAAACTTGTAAATGTATGTTGGCTTGTCTAATGACGAATGTTTCGGCGCATTATAGCCCTCGTGTTGCTGACGGCGCCAGATAATCTGAATACAACCAACTTTTATTTATTCTGATTAAAACAATTTTATTATTAATTTATTAAAACAATTTTGACAAGAAGAAAGAGTTTCTTCCCATAATTGGTTAACCCTTTGTTATCGAGTGGTTGACAAAATCCTCCCCCCCCCCCCTCCTCCCATCTCAATTTCTCAATAGAGGACAAAACATGATCACAGCCTTCTTAAAGTTTTTTCAAATTATTTTTTGAATTTTTTTTATTTTTTACCTTATTCTGTTCAATAATGTTGTGTTTTTAATTAAAATACCCACTTACTTTGATATTCGCACACGAATTTAATGGTATTCACGAAGATTTGAATTTGGAGGACATTTGTCCCCCTCGCGTGACAGCAAAGATCGCGAGACAAATGGTCGCGCACCTAACCGAGGGTTAAATGCTATTTCAATGCGATTGGATGACGGCAAGTTGGTTTATTAGTATTCTGTAAAATTGACCTGTTAGAGACAGTCTTCAAAATTTGATAGCGTGCATTGCCATCGACGTTGAATCTATCTGCTAAATTTCCGCACGATTGGACGACGGCAAGGCCTGAGCAGATTTGCCTACTATCAACACACACACAAAATCAAAGTTAATATCAAGGATTTAAAAACTACTCAACTATTATTCAAAAGAAAAACTTCGAGGGTATGAAATTAAAATCCGAAGAAATTTCATTTTTTCAAAAAATTTAAATTTTGTGATTTCCTTTATTTGTTAAATTGTGTCAATATTTTACAAATTTCTTTTTTATTTAACAGAAGAAAAATGAATGACTACTTTCGTTCAATTTTGTCATTCCTCTGTCCATTTTTACCACCTTCAACACCAATATGATACCGTCTAATATTATAATAATAAAACTTACTATAAAAAAACCTACTTAACTATTACTCAAAAGAAGAAAAAAATCCAGGGTGTGAAATAAAAATCCGAAAAAATTTCATTTTTTCAAAAACTTTAATTTATGTAATCTTTTTAACAAATTCAAATTCGTTTCGGCACGGGTTAATATTAATTTTTTTTAATGAAATTTGTATAAAAGGGGAAAAAATTAAGGGTTAAGAGTTTAAATTGGATGAAATTTCATTTTGTGATGGATAAATTTCATTTCATTTGTGTAAATATATTAGGGCCATTGTTTCTTATCGCAGTAAAAACGGTATAGTGGTTAGCGTGCTAGCCTCAAGACCGCGAGGTTGCGGGTTCGAGTCCCGTGTTAGGCATGGGAGTTTGTAAATGTATGTTGGCTTGTCTAATGACGAATGTTTCGGCGCATTATAGCCCTCGTGTTGCTGACGGTGCCAGATAATCTGAAAACAACCAACCAACTTATCGCAGTAAAAGATATTTACACTTAGAATGAAATGCTTACAGGCATTCATTCCACACGTTTACGCAGCATTACCAGACCTCGGTCTTAAAATTCTTAGATAGGCAATTTTTCACAAGGGCATTTTGGACATAGTATATTTAATAATATTTTTATCTATTGAAATATAAATAGTACTTAAAAAACTAAGACTTCCTACACTTTAAAAAATACTAAGAAAGGCACTGTGTCAAATTAAAGATGTGGGAAAAACAACAGCGTACTGTCAGCCACCGATGGCTGACGCGGCACTCAACGTGTTAATGATACTATCCTGTAATAAACAAAAAATTAAATAAATTTTCAATAATTGCTGTAATTGTAAATTTGTAACAATGTAATTTGTAACAATGTAATTTTTTAATTTTATATCACATTTTACACTGTCAGCCACCTATGGCTGACGTGGAGCTCAACGTGTTAAGCAACTGTACATTAAACAACTTGTACATATATTTCAAACTTCCTAATAAAAACAATGGGAATTGGCTGGTTGTTTTTTTAAATTTTCTACCATTTTTTCTGCAGATAGGTAAAAATATGTTTTAGATCCTTTCCCTACGAAATGAAAGTCTATGTACGACCTTGCGATAAATATCCGTTTAATTTCGTCTTTTAACACTCCCATTTCTATAATCACAGAAGAGGCAAAACATATAGCTCCACCTTAATTGCTTTGTTATGGAAAATGTTCTTTCACTTTTTGCTTTTGGGACGACACTTGAATAGTAAACATTGTAACTCCACTAATCCACTACATGATTTTAAAAAAAAAAGAAGGAAAAAAAAAAAAAGCTTTTACTGTAACACTATTATATTTATTGCCAAATTTATATGCAATTGTAATTATTGAAGCGAATTTGAGCTCTGATTAAATTTCATAGTGCTTGACCACGACCACTTCGAAGAAAAATCAACTATGATGTAATTCATTCATAAAACTACTTAAAGAAGTGCATTATTCAAAATTTGAAAATTTTAAGACTTTAATTTCGAAGCCTAAATGAAGCATCACCCATTTAAAAAAAAAAAAAAAAAAAAATTATAATTTGAAATAATTTTGGTAGGCATGATTTTTTTCCAAAACTTAAAAGTAACTGCTCTATCAGAAAACTTACAAAGAACCTTGTCAATGTTCTAGGTTGTAAGTTAATAGAATACTTTTCATTCAAGTTAAATGTTTTCGCTCTGTACACTATTTTGAATGATGCAAATATAATTGTTAAAGTACGTCAAGTGTCCCAGAATGAAGAGACGTATTTGATTACTCTCTTGAAAGATCACAATTGAAACTGAACTAGAGTAGAAAAGAGTACAAACTCTTTTTAAAAAATGCAAGGAGAGGACGTAAGACATGAAATCGTTGCTTCAACTTCAGAAGATACCTCTCGCATTTCAGTGTTCTATTAAATATTTTAGACAATATAATTAAAACAATGTTCAATTAATTTATCCACGACTTTTACTTGAATATTTCATGGTTCCACTCCTAACGGTTTTCCGTGTTGGAATATCTGAATCCTTAGACATAATCCAGAATCTGTGAAATTATTCCTTTTGTGCATTAGCTAAAAGAAGAATTACATTCATTTACAGATTGAGGGCCAAAGATTAGCAATTGATATAATGTCCGAAACTACTTTAGGTTGGTTGGTTTGCTCAACGACCAATTTTTATGCACAATTACGGCTAATCAGGCAATGACCTACAGCTTAACGTGGATTCCGAACCCCAACGATCATCCATGCCTAACCCGGTATTCAAACGCTGCACCTTTAGCATGCAAGACCAGAGCGCTAACTCTTCGTCCATCAGGTGTGCTAAGTCTACTCTAGGTAATGCTATATGAGAAAAAAATTTGAATTAGATTATTGATGACGAAGAAGAGAAGGGAGACGAATTTGTTAAATGTACTGATGGGAAGGTAGGTTGTTTTCAGATTATCTGGCGCCGTCAGCCACACGAGGGATATAATGCGCCGAAACATTCGTCATTAGACAAGCCAACATACATTTACAAACACCCATGCATAACAAGGGGACTCGAACCCGCAACCTCGTGGTCTAGAAGCTAGCATGCTAACCACTATACCGTTTCTGATGGGAAGGAGTGTAATTCTTATATTTGAGGGAGTTTTTTTTTTTTTTTTTTTTTTTTTTTCAGTATTGATAGAACAAAATGCGTAATTTCAAATATTCGGAACTATTAAAATTTACAATACCTCTTACTAAAGTCTCTTGCTATTTGTGAGATATTGTTTTCGAAGCTGAACATAATTAACCCCTTGGGTACATTTGACGGCTGAGATTCGTCATGAACTTGTTTTGCTTGTTAATAATGACGAACCTATTTCGTCATTCAAACTAGGTTGATTTAATGGATTTTAATGTCACAAGAGCCATGATTGGTTAAGCCAAGCATCGGTTGGTTTACCTATACTTTAAAAAAATAATTTGTTTGGCTGTGTTCCTTTAAAGTTCCTTTATTGTTTTGAACCAACCGCTCAAAATGCAAGAATTTTCCCAAATAAATCTGTACCCAAGGGGTTAAAACTTGTCTTTGGGCCCGATTAATTAATGCACATTTAGAAGTTTTATAATGACCACTGAGAAATGTTTTTAAACTCAATCGATAGCGAAGTTATCGTTAATAGGACATGTGAAAGCAGATCTGAAATGTGGCGGCTTCTTGCTTTTAAAATTATCATAATATTCTATTAGTAGAATTCAGTCTTAGTGTCTTTTTTAATCAGCGTTGTGTAAATTTATTTTTGGTAACTTTGGTACTTGCACATTTATTTACAATGTACCTTCAAATTATATGCAATGGGTTTCAATAAATTCTTTTCATTTTTATTCGTCTAAGAGAAATGTAATCCACTCTCCTTAGCCTGAACCGGCCTGTATAGGTATCACAGTGTGGATTATTCCAATATGGGATAGTTTGATGGGTGTCAGAGAGGCCTGGCATCCTCTAGACAGTTGGTGCACCGCACTTTTAGGTGATCCAGGCTGGGCCCGATTTAGTTTAAGATAAACTTATGTTGTACCAATCTTCTCCCCTTCACGCTTACTGATAAAAACTGTTGCATAGAAATATATAATTAGTAAAAGCAAATCGTTTCTTATTGGGTTGTTTTCTGACATTTGCCATAATTTTGTTTATAAAGGGTGTCTCTAATGCTGTCTATAATCCCGAAATTTCTAAACAGGGAATTGTCTCAGGCGACTTGATGTTCCACCACAGCAGCTTTGTGTACTTAGGCTATCCGCCCCACTAAAAATTCCTGTGGATAAAGAAAATCAAGATGAGAACATTTAATTCGACTTGATGTTGTGACAAGAGAAGAAAAACGCCACCGTAAACCATAATGGCATCCACCATACACTCTGTGTGAATGTTCCCAATTTAATAATCATGATCCATGTATTTACACCGTAGTCCAAAAAGTATGAAGCGTCTACAAGTCACAGATTCGAATTTTTAACCTGTCAAGACAGAAATTGAGATAAGTTATTAGGGGACTCTTAGAGTACATCCATGATCGGAATATGCATGTTAAACCAATCACGGCGAAAGTCCATTTAATCGGTGGTGTAATAGAAGAATAAGAGAGGAAGAACGCCCCCTACTCTGCTATATAAACGCGATCAACACTCATTTTCTGTAACTTCTTGGTGGAATTTCTGATAAAATTTTTATAATAATTCCATAACGTTCCACTACCTCTTTTACGCAATTGAATTATATAAGACTAGCTAAATAACCGTGCTTCGTCACGAAATTTTAACATGTGCAAAATTTTAGCTAGTTGTGAGACCTCGCGTTGCGGAAATCTGTCATTCGTGTATAAGACCCAGTTTTTGGCGCTTCGCTCGCAGGAAGGTTCATCGCTACGCAAAATCTAGCTCGCTTCGTTCGCTGAAAAGTTCATGGACACATAAACATAGACTTATTTCACTCGTTAAAAGGTTCATTGCTATGCAAGCATAGGCTCGCTTCACTCTCTGAAATGTTCATTGCTGTGTAAGCATAAGCTCGCTTCACTCACTAAAATCTAATTGCTACGTAAAGACTTAATATTGGAAGCCTCTCCCTTGTCAAGAAAAAAAAATTCCCCTTTAAGATTATTTTAAAACGGGTTTGTGAAAAGCAAAATTAGAGGCTAAAACTACTTATGTTGAAACTTTCAGAGATCTAGGCCTATTCAAAATCGCTTTTTGTGAAAAATTTAATTGAAAAACAAATTAAAATTTTAACATTCTTTTTGTCAGTCCAATTAGAAGGCCAAAACTACTTATGTTGAAAATTTCAAAAATGTAGCCCAATTACAAATCGTTTTGTAAAATTAAATTAAATTTGTTAATTAAAAAAAAAATCTGTTTTTCAAAAATCCAATTAGAAGGCCACAACTATATATGTTGAAAATTTTAGAGCTGTAGCCCTATTAGAAATCAATTTGTAAAATATTAATTAATTCTAAAAATTAATTAAAAAGAAACTAAATAAAAATTTAAAATTCTGTTTTTTAAAAGTCTAATTAATTAGAAGGCTAAAACTACTTATGTTGAAAATTACAGAGCTGTAGCCCTATTAAATATCGTTTTGTAATACATTTATTAATTAATTTAAAAAATTTAATTAAAAAAGAACTAATTAAAATTTTAAAATTCTGTTTGTGATGCATAAAATTAGAAAGTTAAAACTACTTATGCAGAAAATTTCAGAGCTCTAATCCATTTTTAAGTAGGTTTCTATAGATCCACAGAGCCACAGACAGACACACAGCTTGTTTTATTATTATAGATTTTGGAGATAGTAGGATTTTAAGTGATCATATGGGCCGAAGGAAATCACAATTCATTTTTTCCATTTTGCAAGTTTTAAGAAAATCACACAAAATTTCAAGTTCCTATTTTAAGCCATACATTTGCAATTGAGGGTTATTTCTAAAATGCTAAAAGTCTAGAAAAAACTAGAACATTATTCATAAGATAATGTCTCTAAAGAATTGAAAGCATACGTGACCATTCGTGAGTTACGAATTCAACTTGCTCTAAATATTCACTACATTATCTTTATAAGTTGTCATGAAGAAAATTGTTAAGGGGTTAATTTCTTGAGTTAATCAGTTGATTTTTCTTTAAAGTTTTATACAAGTTCAAAGTAAACCACATTTTCTAAAATACTACTGGTCATGTATTTATTATGCTCGAGGTCTACCTTTTCAAAAAATTAGAATTCTCCTTTAAAAATTGTGGCTTATCCAACGGTAATAAAATCAATTTTAAAGAAATTTTATGTAGTTACTATTTTAATAATATATAGTTTCTGAAATAACTATTTATAAAAACAAAACTTTATTCAGTTTACTCCCCATGCATTTCTTAAACAAATTTTTTTTTTCAATTAATTTTTTTATTTTTAACGACAAATTTATGAAATACGATCGAAATGAAAGCAAAATAATTGAAAATTTTCATTCGGCTTGTATTTTTTCAATAAAGAGATATGTATGATAAGTGCCAATTTTATTTAAAAAATATATATATATCCAACCGGTTTCGAAAGCAACAGATACCAAAGTGACAACATTCATAGGAATTTTTATTTAAAAAAACACATAATAAACTCATTTAACGCAAAAACTTAAAATCAAAATCCTCATCTTCAGTAAGATGACACCGATGTCGCCTTATCCAAGATTGGTAGGTGAGAATTGCCCAACGGATTCCTGCTTAAAGCTCGAGCCAAATCGATTGAAGGGTAGATGTTCCTATCCGACTCAGGCATGTACGATGGTGGATCTTTGCTCATACCTTGAATAGCATCGTAGCTCAAAGACCATTGGGAGCCATTACTGTCACTACGAGGATTGGAACATGCAGTAGCAGCAGGGGTTGCTACAAAAAATGGACAACTGCTGGCATAGGGTGGTGGTCGAGAGTAGGGCAGTAAGTTCTCGTTGGCGCGACTGCATCGTGCCAAATGAGAAATAACATACAAAGCCAACTGAAAAGAAACAGATTGTTAAGTACAAACATATTTTTCTGTAATCATTAAATTATCATCATTACATATTAAAGTTACCCACTAAGTGAGAAAAAATATACAAAGCCAACTGAAAACAAACAGGTTGTCAGAAAGGATTGCTCAGTTCTGTATAAAAGTATTGGGTGGGCCAAAGATCTGACATATTATGTAATGCAAATAAATTAAATTATCGTATATGAATACAGTGTATCGCTTAGAACACCACCATCGTTATACAGTGAACTCGCGATAACTCGAAGTTCAAGGGACTTGTGAAATTCTTCGAGTTATCCGAAGTTCGAGTTATCGGAAGTTATTTTCTATTCAAGGTATATTCTATCAGACATTTTTTTATTGTTCATGTTGAGTCCAGAAAACAATATTGTGTATTCCTTCAAGCTTTTCTAACCATCCTGCTCTTGCTATAAATCCTTCAACTTTTAGTAAACGAGCGAAGTCCTTCGCCTTTTCTCTTAACATCATCCCACTAAGAGGGATTTTGGAATTCTGGTTTCGATATGCCTCAAACCATTTTAATAGAGCAACTTCGACACTAAGAAAGGCACATACTTTCACTCATTTACATGATGGATCGAATTTCGATTCATGTCTTCTCAAAATAGTCTGTTTTTCAAAATGGTTGAAAAAATATTCGAAGGAATTTTGTACTTCATAGCAGCGTCTTTCTTGCTACATCGCATATTTTGCTCAGTTTCATTGATCAATTTAACTTTTTCAGTTAGACTAAGCGTATTCAACTTACGTTTTAACATTATTCAAAGCTAACGTAAGCCAACACCATTGCACACTTGGAATGTAAAGGCAAAAGCCCGTTTACTTTCTGTACGCGTCAATGCAAACGGGTTTTTCCCGGTAACAAGTTAAATTATAAAACACATTGTAAAGAGGGGAAAATAATTTTTTTTTTTTTTTTAATTGTATTTTGTAGAGTTTTTTGTATGTTATGATAATAAAATTTTCACAAAAACTTCGATTTAGAAGATGTACACTTCGAGATTTGGAGATAATTTAATGTTTTTTCAACACTAAGTTATCTTGGGACCAAATGAAAACTTCGAAATAAACGAATATTTGACTTATGAGACTTCGAGTTATCGCTAGTTGACTGTACATATTAATTTAATACCTACATATTACGTTGGATATAAATGTTTTAAATCAATACTGCGACAGATATTGTGTCCAAAAAAGAAAACACTAATATCTATATATGAAGCAGGGACAGACAGACGATTCCAATTAAAAGGATTTACTTTTAAAAAAACGTAAATATTCGGTGTTATCCTCGTCTTCAAAAACAATATATCAAGTCAACCCTTAGCAAGAAAGCAATGCTCACAATTTTGTGCTCTATGTGGGGTTTCATTGAATATTCAAATTAACCAGTTGACCAATGTAAATATCCTTAAGGATTTTAAAACTTTACTTACCACCGAGTGATCGTGGTGAATTTCCTTTCCTCTTAGTTGAACAACGTGGGCAAGATAGATCTGAATGGTAAAAGAAAACTCTCAGAAAATTTATAAAGTAAAAAATGAATGGAGTCTACAAATTAAAGGGTTAAGTTGATGAAAGGGGTACTCACCCAGGCTCGCTGAATGCTTAATGACTGTTTAACTGATGAAGGAATCACTTTATGTGTTCAAAAGTAAAAACTGCAATAGCCAATATCTCAAAAGTTACTTTTTGATACCTACCACATTCATCCTCTTAGCCCTTTAATTATGTAAATCCTTTAATTATGTAAATCCTTTAATTATGATTGCGTTAATTATGTAGCCCTTTAATTTGTAAATTCAAAACTTATGAACAAAAAATTTAACAAGGCAGTTTAAACATATAATTTTAAACATACAAAGACTAGTGGGCCAGTGCGCACCCTGCGCATTCAAATAGCTTAGATGAATTACTTTTTACGAAATTCATCCGAGCTACATTTTGTATTTAATTGCTAAGAGAAATAATGAAACTTGATTTGAAAACAAAACTCGGCAAGGCACGGCTCGTGTAGCTGGGATGTCTGGTGATAAATCGTATCCCGAGCAAACATCGTAGGCTATCCAATGTAACTTTTTAACATTTAAGCTCGATTTATCAACAAATAATGAAGGAAATTGTTTAAAGTAGAAAATTTCCCCTTTAAAAGAGTAAGATATTTATTTATTGTAAAGTGGGAGACAAGGGAATCAATGGCGAACCAAGTTGACGCCATCCCTAACATAGTCTCCTCTCAGAGTTCCAAAATACCCTCTATATAGAATCCCCTATCATTAAGTGCCCAAATAAAAAAAAAAACATCTTCGATTCTCAAACAAATAGCTTAATATTCAATAGTAAATAAACTACTCTTCGTCTTTAAATGGGCTTATCATTTAGTAACTTTGCTTTTGTACAAAAAATAAAGAGAGAGAGCGTCACAAAAAAACCAGTCTAGAAATAGTTTAAAGATAATTAAGTATAATGTGCTGTATTGATTTTCAATAACTTGCCTTTTTTTCTGAATAACTCTTTAAAAAAGTTAATTATTTCTTAAATTTTCGCCTAACAAAACTTCAAATGGGTACTAAGTTCTCCTCAGTAAGAAAAACCACAATCATTGTTAGTACAACCGAAATTCAAATTAATAGAATAACAACTTTCTAAACAAGGCAATACGCCGTGTAAATTGAAGATAAGCAAATTAAAAGAGTGACGGGTGTAATTCAGGAATTGGAAAAACAATTTTCAACATTTATATAGATCTTATTTTAACAATTTAAGGGTCGTTAACACATTTAAAAATTATATTGATTTTTTTATACGGGTCAAAAAATTAGAATTATCAATTCATTCAATATGAATTTGAAAAGCAGACAAAATATTTGCATACCTGTTAAACGACAGATTGCGGCAAGTATAAGGCCTCTTTCACACGAGGCAACTAGTTTATCAGGCGGTTGATAAGGGGTGTGGCCGTATAAGAAATGATAGAGAATCGTCTGAACCTGCAGTCAACTCGTCTGCCCAAGCGGTTTATTTGCAGGCACAAGTGCCACAAAAGTTCTCATCCTAACTAGTTGATTCAACACAAAAGACATTATCGATATTCGTCCTTTCACACCAGTAGCTTAGTTGAATCAACTCAGTTCACTATGGAAAGCTTTGTAATTGCAAGTTTCAATGTGGAAAGTTTAACGAAGAAATTTGTGTTAGTAGTCCAGCGATATGTTACTATTATACATGAAGTAAATATCGATATAAATAAATACAGATGTCTGCTCCATAAAGTAGTCGGTAGCATTCAAATTTAAAAGTTCATTTGTTATTTTGTTAATGGTGTTAATAATAGTAAAAAAAACTCCAAAATTAAAACGAAAGTTTTACTCTTTTTTTTTTAAATAAAATTATATATATATATATATACAAACCGAATTGTCATTAAAAAAATATATATATATTTATTTGTTCATTTCTACGAAATGTATTCTTTATCATTGTTTTTTGTTTTTTTATTTGATGTTGCTATGTTGACATAAGTCACTCTTTACATTACCCATCAAACAGCATCACATTGATTAGTACAGGTTATAACTGTTACATTTATAAACATGTGGGGCACCAAATTATGCAAATTTATCCATTATTGAATAAAGAAAATTATCTAGATTTTCGAATGTCAACATCGCACCATGCCTATAAGAGCAGTTTTCGTACATTAAAAATTAAAATATTAAACATCTCCAATCCAATTCTATCCAGTCCTCGAGTTCTAATATCGTACTGAGCTCCCGTTAGGAAGAGAAGTTGATTCCACAAGTTGCCTCATGTGAAAGTGCTAAGAAAGAGTGTTCACACGGCAATCAACTAGTTGAGATCGCATCGTGTGAAAGATTCCTAAGGCTTCTTTCGGAAAATCTTACGTTAGTCTTTTGGTGAAAATGGGTCCTCAACGTGATACTTCTGAAACAACGGAATCATGTATTTTATCACTGTTTAAATTTGAAAAGAAACAACAATTGATCTAGATCAAATGAGTGTTTCACAATCTAAAAATTATAATATAGAAGAACCGGCCAACTAAAAAGTAATCGAAGTAAATGCGGTAGAAAGCATGTAACAACTGCCAGAGGTGAACAAAAATTAAAACGAATCGTCCAAAATAATGGCTTTAAAGCTGTTTTTTTACATCAAGAAATGTTTTAAAGAATCTGAAGTTGTCATGTCAAAGTCAACTACACTTAGGCGATTGATTAAATATGAGTTTCAATCGTGGGTCCCCTAACTAAAATCGAAGATTAAGCAGAGACGTGCACGACTTTTCTAGTGCAAAGAGAAGCTCATTTGAGTTCTGGAGAACTCATATGAAGTCTTAAACAAGATTTATCAAATGCATCACGTTTTAAACGCCAAACTCGAAACACTTCCGTGTCAACAGGTATTTAAAATAAAGATTCATCTCTGAATAAAAGACTTTACCAGTCTTGTTGCCTCTAGATGAGCTTCTCTTTGCACCAGGAGAGCCGTGAATGTCTCTGCTTCATGTTCATCTTTTGTTTTACTTTTGGGGGCTAGCAATTGAAACTCACATTTATATAATCGCCTAAGTGAAGCACGACAACTCCAGATTCTTTCCAACACTTATTGATGTAAAAACAGTTTTAAAGCTATTATTTTGGACATTTCGTATTAATTTACTTTCATCTCTGGCAGTTGTAGCAAGCTTTCTACCACATTTACTTCAGTTACTTTTTAGTTGGCCAGTTGTTCTATATTCAAAACCGTAAATTGTGAAACATTCATTTCATCCGAGAAAAATTGTTGATCAATTCCAACTTTAAACAATTTATTAATTATACGATTTCGTTGTTTCAGAAGTATCACGTTGAGGACCCATTTTCAACAAAAGACTCAAGTAAGATTTTCCGAGCGCCAAGCTATATACTTGTCGCAACCTATCGGTTAACAGGTATGCAAATATTTTGTCTGCTTTTCAAATTCATATTGAATGAATTGGTTATTCTAATTTTTTGACTCCTATAAACAATCAACATAATTTTTAAATGTGTTAACGACCCTTAAAATCTTAAAATAATATCTGTATAGTTGTTGAAAATTGCTTTGCCAATCCCTGATTAACTTACGTCACTCTTTTAATTTGCATACATTCATTTTACACGATGCATTTCCAAGTTTGATTTTAAAGTTCTGTTATTCTATTATTTTGAATTTGGATTGTATATACGAGGCAATGTGTACAACAAAGGCGAATTCATGTCATGTTAGCTAACATTACAAGTTAGCCTTGTTGCACGTATTACCTCAATATTTGTGGCTGTTTAAGTCCATTCATTAATAGCCTGTATGGTATAACTGTACTCAATTCACTTTGACTAAAATAACACATTAATTAATCATTTATTTGTACTAATATATTTTATACTTGTAAAATAGAAACATTTAAATGAGTATTACTATTAGTTTAAGAGACTACTGACTTTTTATCTTGCACAGTTCTATGAAATGTTTCGTATCAGGGTTTAAGAGATCATGACTTCGATAAAAATGTATATGGTAAATGATAAAAATATTTATGCATTAACCCTTTGCACTCCAGCGGCGCCTCTCAGGCGCCACACGATTGGATGCCAAAACACGAGAGGACCATTAGGTGTGATACGTAAATTCGATGCAAGGCCAATGACTGTGTTTAGTTTCTATGAAGCAAATCTATAAACACAAGCCGAACCTAAAATGTCTCGAGTTGCTGATTCCTCCTCGCGAAAAAGGCCTGCAGTGCAAAGGGTTAATATATTTTTCCTTATTATAAAGAATTTTATGTTTTGTAGCAAAAATCTATGGTAGAACCACTGCAGTTTCCAAACATATCATTGGCATCTTATACTTACATTAATAAAAAGAAAAATTCCTGCTTTGGAGAATGCAACTAAAAGTACTAGATAAGTCAGAGTCTTGGTAGGTTTAGAAACCGAATACAGGTCTGAAGACTCAGCATAAAAGCCCTGAAAAAAGTTACATTTTATGTTTCCTTGTTAGTAGAATTTGAGTTTGTGTTTTAAATGTATACATACTGATGTTAATGTTATATGTCACAAATTATCAGGTAGGAATCATCAAAAAGTCTAATTGTATCGTCCATAAAACTTTATTAGGCAGTTATAACTTTCTAACGCACCCTTGCTCCATAAGTGACACAATCCAAAAATCTTCATTTTTGAGCTTAAGTGTCTACAGAATCACTGACTTTAAAGCTGGAAGAACAACACGAATTAGTTTCTGCTTGAATTCAGCTTGAAAAATATCTTATGCCATTCAACCAGCTTCAAGTACATGCAATTTGTGATTATGTACACACTAACTCAAAATGAGGAATTTTGGGCTGTGTCACTTCTAAATCAAGGGTGCTATAATATATGCTCTTATTTTTACTATTAGGATAGCTCTAAAAATGTGATTCAGAGAATTTTTCCATTCGCGGTAAATTGCACGGCATTAATTTGAAATCACTGATGCACCAGCCAGTTCATGGTTAATTCATGACTTATCTGTTATCTCAATGCTAACAGGTAAGGAAGAATGTTGTAAAAAGGAATCATTTTTGTACGGTGATTATATGGAATTCAACACTAAGTAACTTTCAGAACGCATTATTATGTAGTAGAGTTCATGAGGCAATGAAGGCATGCTATGAAATACCATAACACGGAACAAAAATGCACTTTTTTGGCAACACAAAAGTCACAAGATTACCACTATGTAATATAATTTATAAACTCTAAGCATAACTCTCTACCCAATTTTCTTTACTTGATGTGTTAGCATTTATATACTTATTGACTCCTCATCTACATTTCCTTTTATATATTGCAGGTTGATTCGCGATGTCACTGAAAAGATGAATCTATAAAATTCATCGAAAAGCAAAAAGTAACTGTAAAAATCCATTTGTAATCTTAATCATTAAACTAATCCCATTTCATTAAAACATAGAGCAAAATAATTTTATATTTTACATTACCTGCAACTTTATTACAAAATATATTGTTGTTCCGATGTCAAAAAGCGTTATGATGTAGGTAAGTAAGTCCCAAAAAGCCAAATGTCCATGATTTAGAGTCTGAAATTTAAAACAAAAAAGTTTAATAACACACAGAACATGTAACAAAATGAATATCCCCACCAAAGAAAAACTAAAATTCACCGTGTTCTTCAATAAATATACAACTGTCAACGATCATCTGATTTATTTTAATTTTAAAAGTCTTTTAAATGTTGCTGAAGATTTCATGCTACCATACCAAAACAGACTTTATTTGTATACACTAATACTCAATGATATAGTACAGAGTGGTCAAAATCAAATTAGCTCGGAAAGCAGATCAAAAGGGACAAAGGTTCTGATTGTCTATTTCAAGAATAGTTCCCACCACTTTGGTCTAGCGTTGTTGTACCCACAAGGTTTGTTTGGTTTGTTTGTTTGTACGTTCAACGACCTATATTTGTGCACAATAACGGTAAATCAGTCCGGGACCTACAGCTTAACGTGGATTCTGAACTACGACGAACATCCATGCCTTAGGCAGGATTCGAACCTGGCATCTTTGGCATTATGGACTTCAGCTCTAACCTCACAGCCATCAGGTGGGTTCTATTATAGCTTAAACCCCTATTTTGCCATCATGTTGCCCCGGGGTGAGTAAATGAAAATTAACATAATTGTTAATGTTGAACAAAGGAAAGAGGTGAAAATTCCTTTGAAAAATCACCGAAGTCACTGGAATTTTGTTCTTCTGATTCTGAATATTCTTCTGGTTGTGACCAAAACTTTAGCCCGGATTACAGCCAAAACTATTAGATAGATTTTGAGCTTTCCTATTTTTTCTTCTCTGCTTGATTAGAGGAAGTGACTTTTGTGTAATTTGATGCCTGCGAGGATCTGTACCCCTCGGAAATGAACCCGATAGCTGGGAGTTTTAGCTAGGCCTACAGCTTAAACGTTTTGATTTATTGTCGCCATTATTTTTTTCATTCCTTTCAGCTTGATTAGAGGAAGGGGCTTTTGTATGAATTAATGCGTATCCTTATCCTCCCCCCCCCCCCCCTCCCAGGAATGATCCGGGAAGTAGGGAATTTTAGCTAAGGTAATGAATGATTAAAAAAGGTCATCAGATTTCGGATATTCATCTTTCGCTCGATTTCAAGAAATTACTTTGATAATTTAGGTTGAATTATTAAAACAGTTTACAGTTAAACCCCGTTAACGCGATATCGCATAACACAAAGAGCCGTTTTACACGAAATAAAAGCAGTTTTCGTACGATGAAGCTTAAACTTAAAATTAATTTGTTTAGCACGAAATCGCATAACATGAAATCCCGTTTCAGACTTCTTTTAACTACTTTTTTTAGTTGAAGTAATCTTCATTATTTGAGACGAAATTTACAAGTTTCACGAAATCATTCCTCAAGTTGAAACCCTATAAAACAAAAACAAAAAAAGTGCTCCGTGATCAAATTTCACGAAAATCGTTGTGAAATTAGCCGATTTCGGTGTGAATTTGGAAGGCATCAGCCCCTCCTGTATCCAGCAGTAAATTTAGAAATTAAAATCAGACGTTTTTGCATTTTGAATCTTGTAAATATGAATCGAAAGCACCAATCGTTATCGTTAGAAACGAAGCAAATTTATGGTAATGAAATTAATGAAAAAAATTCTTTAAAAAAAAACCAGAAATTTCGGCCAAGTATGGAATCGCCAACAGCACTATCAAAAATTTTAAAGAATCGAGGAAAGATTGAAGTGGCTTATGCTGTAATTTGCAATGTAAATGTTATAAAAAAAAAAAAAAACTGCATTAAATAAATACACATATTGCTATAATAGTTTAAATCTGTATTAATTAGATGTAAAAAGTTTTTTGACAGTTAACACGACTTTCAGTTAATGTGAAAAATGTCGGCGGCACCATCCACTTCGTATTAACGGGATTTGATTGTAATTCGAAAAAAGTAAAATTTATTTTTCAATTAAATTCCCTGCTTATCCAAAGCCCTGAAATGCCCTCCATGGTAATGCCTCTTAAGGTGTTTTAAATATCCCCACCTCCAAAATTTCCTAAAAATGCTATAAAAGGGTAAAAAGTTTAAATATGAATGTCTTTAACACAGATATCTCTTTCCTAACGCATTGCCCATCAACAATTTTATCTTCGCTGTTTCCAGAGCCGTACACTAGGGGGACGGACACCCCCCCCCCCCCGAAATTTGTGTGAAATCTTGTTTCACTACTTCAACTTCTTTTCTTGTGTAACTTGCTATAAGCATTAAATCAAATCTTCCACCAAACCCCCCACCCCTCCCCGAAAAAAAAATCCTGGCTACGTTCTTGGCTGTTTCTCTCATAAGAAAGGATAGTGTAAGAATTATCGAAAAGTACATGACCAAATTCATCATTTTGGCCTGTTTTTCCTTTTTTGACCCTGAATGAAAATATAAAAACTGTAAATAAGACCAATCCACATCAAGTTTAAATGCAGTGACCAGTATTATAGTGTAATTGAAAGTTGGGCGATGTTCCACGCCCCTAGTTTCATTGATTATTATCCAGAAATACTTAAGTTTACTTTCTTCCTTTTAGTGCAACATCATAAAATTATATCTGTAAAATAATGTATGATAGGGAAATTTAAAAAAAGATTTAATGAGGAATTAACTAGTTAGTGCTTTTACTTTACCGATAAAATGTTTCAGAACTAATTTTATACAAATAATTTTGATACATAAGTCATAAACAGTTTTAGAAAAATTTATTGCGTGGTAGGGAGTAAAGTTCAATATATTCAGTAGGAAAATCATGAAAAAAAATTGTCCAGAAATCTTGGGCCAAATACCTTCTCTCCCTACACACACTCCCCATCGAGTTCATTCACCGAGTCTCGCCTCACCCCCGTGGCAAACGTAAAAAGTTGGCGCTTATGGTGACGATATGACTATTCATGCTACAAAATCCTTCGACCGCATCTTACTCATAAATGCGGTGTTTAATTGTAGTCTAACAACAAAAATACTTACAGCATTACCCCTTGCAGCAAGAATTGCAAATATAAGCCAAAAACCATTTAATCCAATTGCAGCTAGGGTCAGCCCATGAATAACTAGAAATAAATTAATGGATTTTGATTACACATAGAAGTAAACTATCTTCAATGGTTATATTCAAAATTTTAAATACCTATAGTTTCTCTGTGGTCTGTTTTAAAAGCAAAAAAAATAAATACTTTGAGTGACCATACTCCCACGCGGAGTATTCCGTTCCTGAACACTATGTGCGTGGCCTTTTATTAACACTTAATCAACAGATTGGTAGACAAATCATTGAACGAGTTACTTTCAGAGATAATCAAATGATGATTATACGTTGTTTTTCAACAGTTAACTCGCTATTAAATTCCTGAAATTGTTTACAAACCCACATGGGACACAGTTTTGAAATTTCTCGTTTTTACCTTTTATTTGGAAACAAACACCAGCGTATTTTTTTTACTTTTGAGCAAAGAGTGTACTAGATTGTCATGAACGAATGGCAGGAAACAGAGCGAATGATAAAATGTTCGATCATGCGTTTCTGATAATACAATCATGGTACGCTCGCCTTATTTTAGTATTAACACTAGAGGTCAGAAGTATCGATCAAAATAAATATCGATACTATATCGTTGCATAGAAAAAAATATCTATAAAATATCGATATATCGATACATGATTTTTTTTTTATTTGATTTTATCGATACATGATTTTTTATAAGAAAAATTTAGATAATTTTAACAGCTTTTAATGGCAACATTGAATATTTAGCATAATATTTCTACAATGTAAATAACTGAAAAATCAACAGAGGGATGAACATGTATATATAAACGGACGAGAAAACGAACGAGTTAATTTATATATATATATATATATATATATATATATATATATATATATATATATATATATATATATATATATTAATTTTCAAAAGCCAGAGGTGCACCCCCTTGAACCTTCCTGTTGGAACCCATGATTATGAAGTGTATGGCAAAATATTAAACATTGGTGCCATTTTAACTGCCTCTCAGCCAAGTCCAAATTTTAGTTTTAAGGTTTTTGAAAAAGGAATGAAGAAAATCGAAAAAACACATGGAACTACTAAACAATCATACATTTTTTATTTATTTTTTTTAAAATATCGATATATCGGTGACTTTTATCGATATTTTTAATATCGATATTTCAAAAAAAATATATCGTCGTATCGATATATCGCCGACCTCTAATTAACACTAGAAAGACTGAAACTTAGTAAATACCTGTATTGCCCAAAAGCAGTCAAAATGACTGCATTGTGAAAGAATAACTAATATGTAAAGAAATTTGTATAACACATATATATATATATGCCGGAAATGAAGGAAGGGGAGGTAACTATAATTATTAATAAACGCATTTATATGTTGTACAAAAAGTCACAAAATTCTACGAAATTGTGTCATTATATACATAAATGTTTTTCTAATTGAAATTAAAAAGCAGTCAAAATGACTTCCTTGTGCAATCTAGTGTTAAACAGTGGTTTCAGTTTCTTATAAAGTGACGTCCCAATTCGTTTAAACCTTTAGGGCGTGGAACACTTAAAATAAACATGATCGGTATATTAAACTCAGTATTGTTACGAATTTTTCCACTGAGGCAATGATGGCACAGTTTTCACGGTATAAACCATGGTCACTCTAATAGGTAAACAAAGCGATCAGCTTTCAACGAAGTCCGAAGTCAATATGAAAACTTTCCCGATCTACAGTCTTATTTATACTTGGCGCGAGAGAACAATCGAGAAATTTCCAACCAATTCGTCGGAAAAGAAACATCTCGAATTTTCTCGATTGCTTTAGGTGTTGCCACCTTTTCTAACCTGTATAATCGCTATTAATAAATAAAATAAGATAAAAATAAATTACAATAGAATTTTAAAATAAGACGTCACTATTTACAATATATACAGACAATTTGTGCAACAGTATACTCTAAAGGTTTTAACAACCGTTTTTAGTACTTCAGCCATAAAATTATATATTTTAGATAAATTACAAAGTAAAATCAGTTGAGAAATTCTAAAATGGAATAAACAGCTGTATTGTAGTCACTTAACACATTCGCTGCGACCAAAATTTATATATCCATCCTCAGAAGCCGAATTTAAAAAAAGTGTTTTAATGATTAAAAACGTTAATTGTATTTTAATAGTAAAACCAGAAAAAAGGTAAAAAACCAAGCACTAAAAATATAAAAATAATGCTTCACTAACGTGCCTCAAAAACCTCATCGTTCAACCTTCAAATCCGAACTAAAAATAAAGCAGTTTACTTATCATACTCGATCGTCGTCCCAGAGCGTCGCCGGCATGGGAGGTAGCGCCATGCTGACGCGCCAGCGCGTCAGTGGCAGCGAATGTGTTAAATAAGATACTCATTACTTAAAAAAAAACATTTAACATTTGATTTTCATGATCAAAAGTGGTGGTTTAACAAAATATATAACAGAACTAGCTGCGTGGCCTTGCTTCATGGTGACTCGTCAATGTACAGCCAGAGTCAAAAGTCGCACCTCCTTTTTCGATTCATCGAAAAAAAACATTAAATAGAAATTCAATTTTTTTTTTATGTGAATAAAATGTGTCAGTAATTATTATATCGAGATAAACACTAATAAAATTGAATCCTGAAATACGTAAAAACGCCTCTTGCATATTTGTGCAAAATGGTACAAATCAGTAATCATCCAAAACCAAAACTTTTTTCTGAAAATAATATTTTCAGTCTTATGAGTAATATTTGACGTCAGAAGGATGTGTAGAAAGTTGGGAATATGATATTACGAGGTAAATGCCAATTCAAGATAATGATTTGGAGGGAAAAGAGTTTTGATCTTTTGATGCAATATGTTGGATTACTTTATTAAACTCCCCAGGAGCGCAAAAAATAATTAAATTCGACTTTTGTGCCGTAATTCCGTTAACGTGATAGACAAATCTTTAATAGGGAATCTAAATCATGTTTATTTTATTGTCATGTTTATTCTAAATCATGTTTATTGATACTTGTGGCATATTTTATCCTACCTTTGCTTTGGAAAGACGATAAAAAATATGAATATCGACTGAATTGGCCGATATGAATTGACCCAAAACCACAAAGAAAAATCATGAGATAAGAATAAAAAGTCCAGCTTCCCCCTTCTTTCCTCTCCCCTACATCGAGTAGTACTATGGGACATTGGGACAGGCAGAAATTGGCAATCCCTTTTAAACTGGACATAATACTCTCTAACGATATATATTTTTTTAATTTAACACTGTACGTGCGAGTCTGATTGAATTTTTTATAATCTAATATGATTTTATCAACGACAACAGTTTTTTTAGAGCTATTTACAGGGAGTCCCAGAAATGGCTGACACACATTTGAAAAATGAAACAAAAACGCAAAAAGATAGTAATGCACCATTTGCCGCATTTTACTTGGGAAACTAAGCAATTTTATTCTATCAACTTTCAGAAATAATTATCAAGTTCATCAACACTGCTCTGTTAGTTGAACTAAAAAAAAAAAAAAAAAAATGGTCTGAACTTGTTCCAAAAACTATAAAAAACATGTTCAGTTTTTTTTTATAACCATCTATTGGTAAACTTTGCAACTGTTTTTGAGATTTATGGGATAAAATTTCCGAGTTTCCCAAGTAGATTGCAGCCGACCAAACAGTATAGTGGTTAGCGTGCTAGCTTCTATACCGCGAGATTGCGGGTTCGAGTCCCGTATTTGGCATGGGTGTTTGTAAATGTATGTTGGCTTGTCTAATGACGAATGTTTCGGCGCATTATAGCCCTCGTGTTGCTGATGGCGCCAGATAATCTGAAAACAACCAACCAACCCAAGTAGATTGCAGCAAACGGTACATTTCTATCGTCTTCAGTTTTTTTATAATTATTTATCTTAGACATATACAGTGGGTAAAAAAAGTCTCCGCACGGAAGCCAAAATTACAAATAAATGACCATAGTTTCTAATATTTTACTTCATATCTTCAGTATATACTAAAATATGTTTAATTTGATTCTTTAAAATAAGTTTATAATAAATGTATATTTTTACAAAAAGCAGGAGGTATTTAAAATGAAATATTTAGGAGATGTTGCTAAGTGCCATGCAAAAAAAGTACATATAAAAATAAATTCTGACGTCTTCCACAACAGACTTGCAGTTAAATTTCAAAACTGAAGTACAAGCAAGTGTCATGAAGACATGATAGCAGCTATTGTTTAATTTTAGCTTGTTGCTGAATGCCTTAAAATGGAGTTCCTAAACCCATTTTGAGTTGGTGATTCAGTTATGAAATGTTGGATTATCTATGAAAAAAATTGGTGAAATCTTTTATATATTGAAGTCTATAGTACAATTTATTATTGAAAAACACCGTGAGCTTCAAACTTTGAGGATAGAGTTTGATCCGGAAGATCTTCAAAGCTAAAACGCTTGCATAAAGAAATATACTATTGTAAGGGTCAATGTAATCCTCGAATAAGTGCACCTCAAGTCACACATGTGGCTTAAGATTTGATAAAAACATGGAATGCAAATCCCAATTGACAATTTATGTGCATTGGTTAAGACATTTTACGTTGGAATTTTAGGATACACGTACCTATGCTTATTTCCTTCTATTTAATTTAAATTACCGACAGAAGCTGCTCTCATACACCCCCAAACCATAACGCCTCCTTCACCGTGTTTGACAGTTCCACATAAATTATAAGTTAACATTTGTTAATTTCGTTTTCTCCTGACCGTAATTCGATTATCTGACCCTTGAATATTTAATTATAATTCATCACTTAAAAAGACTTTGCAAAATCGATGAGCTTTTTTCTGTTACATCTACTTATACAAGGCTTTTCACGGGCTGCAAGTCCATTCAGACCCGCTTTTTTTAATAACATTTCTCACCGTTTGAGATGTCATTTCAATGTTTTTATCAATTTTTAAGCCATGTGCGACTTAAGGTGCACTTATTCGCGGACTATCTTGAACCTTACTATACGATATTTCTTTTATACAAGCGTTTTAGCTTCGAAATTTTTCTGGGTCGATCTCTATCCTCAAAAGTTTTAAGCTCATCGGTGTCTTTCAATAATATATTGCACTATAGAATTCAATCAATTAAATATTTTGTCAATTTTTTTCATAGATAATCCATCATTTCCTAACTGAATCGCCAACTCACGAATAGATTTAGGAACTCCATTTTAAGACAATCAGCTACAAGCTAAAATGAAACAGTTGTTGCTATCATGTCTTCATGACACTTGCGTACACTTCTGTTTTGAAAATTTACTGCAAGTCGGTTTTGGAAGAAGTCAAAATAAATGTTCCTATTGCGTACGGAAACTTTTTTTTGCATGACACTTAGCAACATTTCCTAAATATTTCAATTTAACGACTTGTTGCGTATTGTAAAAAGATACATTTATTATAAACTTATTTTAAAGAATCAAATGAAACATATTTTAATAGTTACTGGAGATATGAAGCAAAAGATTAGAAATCATGCTAGTTTATTTGTAACTTTGGCTTGCATACGGACTTTTTTTATCCACTGTAAGCCTGGATCATGAAGTGCACTTCCAATGGATACCCTTCCACGTGGAAATTTATGGAAACGAGGTTGCTGACGATTTGGCGAAACAGGGTTCGGCTGAACCTTTGAGTTTAGTCCCCTCCTTAACATTTGAAGAGCTTTACTCCATCAGGAAAAACAAAGATTTAAAGACGTGGAGGGTCCCTCCATCCCATGGTTGGTATAGGCGGAGCAGTCTTCGTGGCTCCATTGGTCTTGTCTGTGATAGAGCCCAACAGACTGCGCTGTCTAGATTTGCTAATGGTCACCTGAGGTTGGTTGTTTTCAGATTATCTGCCACCGTCAGCAACAAGAGGGCTATAATGCGCAGAAACTTTCGTCATTTGACAAGCCAACATACATTTACAAACACCCAAGCCTTACACGGGACTCGAACCCGCAACCTCGCGGTCTAGAAGCTAGTATGCTAACCACTATGCCGTTTGTTCGGCGGGTCACCTGAGGAGTTGCTCCTATAGTCATGGTATCAAGATTTTTCTGGTCTGTGCAAAGTGTGGTTGGTTGATTAGTTTAACGACGCAAGGGCAACACGTGGGCCATTCTGCGCCAACCAAAAAGTCAATCAATTTTTAGAATGAATTTAAAAAAGTCTCTGTTATTATTTAAAACGTTTTAGATAAGAAAAAACAAATATTCAAATCAAGTGATAAAATCCGACGTCATATAAGAAATTAAAGTGCAAAGTGTGGAGTAGAGAGTGCATCCCCTAATCACATCCTCACTTGCCTATGCCTATCTAGGCAGACCTTTGAGACGGATCCTTTGCTTGCCCTGTTTTTTTTTAAGGGTGTGTGGGCTCAAGGACGATGCCTAGCTACCGCCAAACAGAGAGGGATAAGTAACAACATAATTATTTATTATTACTTAATTACTTTTAAAATGTGTCAGTCATTTTTGAGACACCTTATAATGTTCCACCACATTCCTAATCTTATTTCGAAATAGTTTTCTAACAATTTTGGAATTATGGAATGGAGCCGTGTCTTCAATGATACCCGGCCAATTCCATTGTTACGGGTGTGACACATTGCACACATTTAGGGCTTTGCGGGGAGAAAGATATAATTTGGAAATATTTTTTCTTTGAACAAAAAGAAAGTCTACTATGGGAAGCACCCCGACGACTTTCATTAATCCCAAGATATTGCTTACATTTTATAAAATTAAAAAATGTCTTGTTACGGGTGTAACAGTTTTTTTCCTCAAAAATCAACTATGTTAACTACACTTTCAATATTCTGTGAAGTGATAGGTATTTTTCATTAACAATATTTTTTTATATGAAGATGAGGTTTGAAACTTTAACTTTGTATGTTGTTTTAAATTTTATATTGATAAATCTTCTGAGGAAATTTTTTAAAAACGGTGTTACGGGTGTGACTGCGTGCACGTTCACATGCAGTTGACTTGTATTTAAAAGTCATTTTTGAAAAAGAAAATTAGCAATGCAATTGCTTTTTACATAAAATATATTTAGGCATATTTGCCAATAAGAAATTATCATATTTCTATTTTGATAATGTTTTTTAATTATTTCTTTATATACTAAAACTTTCTTATAATACTAAAACTGCAATAGGTAGTACAACCGACTTAAACTGTATTTTGCCCACTAAACTTCAGTCAGAAATATTGCATCCATGATGTAAATTGTTTATCGAAACTGGAAATGGCCTCTATTGTTAACTAAGGAGGGAGGCTCAACTTTCATTACAACAGACATACTTTTGCATGATGTTTCATTATTCTCGAGCTATATCCAGTAAATTAGCCACCTGGATTCATATACTTGAGCATCAGTTCTGACTTGTCCATGTCAACATCCAAGACTTCTGCTGTACCAAACGGTATAGCGGTTAGCGTGCTAGCTTCTAGACCGCGAGGTTGCGGGTTCGAGTCCCGTGTAAGATATGGGTATTTGCAAATGTATGTTGGCTTGTCAAATGACGAATGTTTAAGAGCATTCTATCACTCGTGTTACTGATGGCTCTAGATAATCTGAAAACAACCAACCAAGACTTCTGCATAAAATATGTTTGTATTCTTGGCATTTTTCGATCTTCCTTGAATTTGAAGGGATCTGGCTCCTCCTCCATAAAACATTGCAGGCTTCACGAATAGAATTTTTTGCTGCAAATCTGATTCTCCCATGATTCTGTTTTTGAAAGATATGACATCTTTCATTCCAGGTTACCCTTACCTGCTTTCATCACTGTATTAAAAATTAATTACTTTGTAAATTATTTTTTGATTGACAAAACTGACAACTGACAAGACTGATACTGGCACACTGTGAAACATGTATGGCACCATCAGCAACTCCTCTGCAACAAGTTTTTTTTTTTTTTTTAACAACGATGACTAGTGGGCAAAGTTTTTTTGATTTAGCAAACTGTTTTTTCAAAACTTCGGTTGAATTGGCAAGATCATCCTAATGAATTGGCCTGCTCGTTAGTATAATACTCATCTGAGCATTTGTTAATTGATGATTCTTTTAAGTTTTAATACCTTCATTCCCTCTTATGTTAATTGGGATACAATCTTTTTCTTGTTTTTCCTTCATTTTTTGTCTCGTAATCACTTTCGCAAGATGCTCTCTTAACTTTCATGGGTCAGATTTTAACTTCTCCCGAAATTTGGTTACTCTTGCACCCGAAGATACCATTTCGCGCTATAGAATTTTATTTAATAATTAATTATGCACTGTAATAAAATTAGAGACATTTTATCATGAAGCATTGTGATTATATACATCTTTTTCCTATGCTTTCAGGATACCATATACAGTGCTGGCACTGTATATGGTATGAAATAAGTTATTGCACATATATCGGATATTCTAAAAAATTTGCAATTAATGATCCAGGTTATGACAAAAGTGCATTATATCTAAAACATTTACATCCTTTTTCATTACAGTGTATTATTGTCTGAAGTTTAATTGCAGATGTATTTAGAAATTGATTGCATAAGTAGAACTTGAATAAACTGTCACACAGAGAAGCCCGTAATGTCACACCCTTAACAAGAATAAAAGAAAGTACAAGACAAATTAATTAATTTTGCTAATAGTACATTGTTATAAATAGGTCTAACTAAGAGAATTCAAAAGCAATTTTCAGTAACTCAAGTGTTTCATTTAGAAAATCAAACTTTTTTTATCTTTTGTGTTACGGGTGTGACATAAAAATTGTTGATTATTAAAAAATATAAATAAATTATTAAATTAAATTGACAAATTTAAGCTTTGTGTGTATTAAAGTTGAAGATATTAGCTCTTAGAATGCACATAAAAATCACAAAAATTCTTTCTTAAATATCAAAAAAAATTGTGTTATCAGATATAAATATAACTATGTTTACATGCAAAGAAAAAATCTGTTATTTCAAAATACATTTGATTTAGTTTTATTCTACAAAATTAAGATTTAAGTATAAATTCTGAATCTATAGATTTTTATCTAAATTTTGATATATCACACTCATGGATAGAATAGATTTTAAATTTTGTCCTCATATACTGTTTTACATGGAACACACCACCCACTAAATTTTAATGAATAAAAATAATTCCAAATTTTAATATTCCTTTCTTTTTTAAGCTTTATTTTTGGCAGTGTTTAAGGCCTAAGCTATGTTAAGCGTATTCTGAATTTCATTCACCCAGATCTTGTTCTATTTAACAGTCAACGTCTTAGTGTTTAATTTGTTAAGTGACGCATGTTCAAGTACATCCAGGTTCAAATTGCGCTAAACGTCAATAGAAAATAAAGACTCACTAAATAATAATAGGTTTACTCTGCAACAAATGGAGAGGAGCAATCAAATTGTGATGAAATAAGTGCATTTTAAAAATTTGAACACGGAATAGTTAAAATTATTGTTAAAAATATCTTTGATGATGATATTGCTATGTCCAAGTTCAAAATTCTGAAATATATGTGATCTGAATGCTGAAATAAATATCAGATAACAATGATCTGGAATATACAGGATGGTTATAAAGAAACTTTGCCGGTAAATGGACTTCTAGCTTCCGTTCCGTTCAACAGATCAATATGATATTTCAGGTATAGTTCTTCAAAGGTATGAGCTCGGGATTCTGTAAATGGCAACAAAAGGGCCCTCACGGTTACGGTGATAGTTACAGAAACTCACAATTTTCTAATGGCAACAACTACTTCTTTCTGTCGCAAAATGCCCAGAAAAACGCACAAAAAAAAACCTCTGGGAATCGCCAACAAAATCACGATCAGGGCCCACGGTGGAAATTTGCATATGACTGAGGCCAAAGCTCACATGGATGCCATCACTGGCAACTTAATCGATTTTCTGCGCTGAATATATGGCGATCGGCGTTCTGTGATTGGTGTCTTGCCTCTGCAGAGCTGTTTTTTTGTGCTTGCGTAATGCGTCCGTTTTTTGTGATACAAAAGTACCGTTCCAACGCTCTTTAGGGTATTGGCATGCGCTGAGCATTTTGCGACAGAAAAAGTAGGTATTGCCATTCAAAAATTTCGAATTTCTGTAACTATAACCATAAGCATGAGCGCCATTTTGTTGCCATTCACAGAATCTCGAGCTCACACCTCAGAATAACTCAACCTGAAGGCTCATCTTGATCTGTTAAACGGAACGGCCGCTAGAGGTCTATATATCGGCAAAGTTTCTTTATGGCCCCCATGAACATCAGATCATTCATTAAAAATATGTAGTACGATGAATTCTTGAGTGCATGTTTCCCATTATGGATTCGGTTCAACTTTTAGATGCTCATGCTCATGAAATCTGGTAGTCAACGTTTTGGACAAGCAGATCAATGCAGGAAACATAGTGCTCTATTAATGATTTATTGCGTACAAGACACTAAAAACAATAATCCATTTACCGTCAAAATCTTCAATGTGGTGAACACTGATGATCAAACTGAGAGGATTGAATGAATCACTCTTATTCAGAAGCAGGAGTAGCTCTATATTCCAAACAAGTCCTATCATTGCCTGAAACTAAAACACATAAAAGACAAATTACTTTCTTTTCAATTATTATTAAACAATTTTCAAAACTATTGAGGCATGAAGCTTTGAAACCAGCTCCAACCATATATATATATTTATTATTCAGGAGAGAGAAGGAAGAAAAAAAAAAAAAAAAAAAAAAAAAAAAAACGGCATGTCGATCAGATTTTTTATATATACTGCGTGTCCCCGTATAATATGGCCCACCTTTATTTTCGACGCTGTTGATCCTAGATGCATAGTCCCAATTGAAGAAATGTTTAAAATCATTAAAATATTTTTACCGGATTGCTTTTAAGTCAAGAAAGGTTTTGGTATAAAAATTACGGATTGTAAATTTTTTATACGGTTCCCAGTTCTCCTAACTCATATTTAGAAAAATGTTGCTCATGAAAAAACATTTCAAATAAAAAAAAATCGAAATTTGTTCAACCAATAGCCATGGTGTTATTGGAATTTTAAGTTTTAACTCTATTTGGGGGCCCGTACATAAATTAAAATGAGAAAATATCGTCCTATCAGAATAACAACGAGCTTCTAGACTAGGTTTGACTATGACAACCAAGTTGTTGTTCATCAAAATATTATAATTTTTGACTAGAAACTGCTTTTTAAAAAAAAATTACAAATTGTACAACACATAAAAAACAGCAAACAAACTTATAAACAATTTTAATTAAGTAATTTTAAATAATAACATAATCAGAAAGCCGAGCTTTTTGTTAACACAAACAAAAATAAAAGGTGATGGAAATAAACAAAGTGAAAAGGATAAATAACCTCTTTCTTAATTACATATGCTCGACTTTGCTTTTCAAAATTCCCCTAAGAAAGAAATCTAAAGGTTTTAGATCTGGAGATCTAGGAGGCCATTCTACAGGACCTCCATAGCCTATAATGTTTTCGTGAAACATGTTATGTAGTACTGTTCTGCAGGAAGCTGCCTTGTGGGGTGGTGCACCATCCTGTTAAAACCACATCTTTTTTAAGGTCTGCTAACACGACATGGTCATCCAGAAAGTCAGATAAAGGTCCCTGTAACAGGTTCGCATACTTTTTACCTGTTAATGTATCAGCTAAAAAGAAAGGTCCTACTAACGCTCCCTTCCATATGCCACACCAAACATTAACGGACCATCACACTTGATGCTTGTTTGGTCGGATTATATGGGGGTTTTGCAGGGACCAAAAGTGTGTTTTTTGCCTATTTACTCCCCCAGTTCTTGAAAACGTGCACTCATCAGAAAATAGAATGTTATTCACTAATGATGAATCCAAATCTAGCTTGTTCATGATGAAATTGCAGAAATAAAGCAGTCTATTTTCGTCCCCGGGCAAAAACTCTTGCACCAATCGCCGGCGATTAGCATGTGCACCGTGTCGGTTTAAGACTCTTCACACATGAGTTTTTGAGTATCCACATCTTTCACTAATCTCCCTGACTAGACTGAGGGAAAGCAAGAGCATAGCCCAAAATTTCTTCGTCAGAGACAACCACTCTTGAATTTCCGGATCGAGGACATCTTCCTATGCTACCCGTTTCTCGCAAACGCTTTACAACATTTAAAATCGTATATTTAGATGGATGTCTACCATTTGGAAATTTAATTGCATATTGCCTTGCAGCCTCTCGCTCATTTCGATTACATTGGCCGTATAGAAGAAAAATTTCTACGTACTGTTCCGCAGTGTACAGTACGCAAAAAAAAAAAAAAAAAAAAAAAAACAGAACGATGGCTATATCTTCGGTTCTAATTATCGTAGAATCTTACGGTTTGCACCAAAATGTTTTGCTTACGATTTTCTATATATCTGATGCAATTTTTTTTTCTTGAGGGACCGTTTACTAAGTAAAAGTAACGCTAACTTCGAAAATTTCAATACGAACCCTTATTTTTTATCATTTCATTCGATTCAGAATACATCATTTAACCTATATACCAAATTTCAATGCATTATGTTGAAAAACACGTCACTTATGAGCGAAAATATTTCGACCATTTTTTGACCGATCTTCAGGGAGAATTTCCATAAAACGAAAGGTATTTTTAAGGTTCTTCACAGCGGGAGAAATCGAACGGTTAATGTGGCACGTTTCACGAAGATTAAAAAATACAAGTATTAGTCTAAAATTGCATAGAAAGTACTTGGATTTATAGTGTCATGTTTAAGATTAATACAAAAATAGCAAGTAAACGCAAAAGTAACATAATTTATTTACAACATTAAAAATGTGCATTCTTCACACGAAATAAATAAAATATCGAAAACTGTAATTGCAGAAATTTAACGAATACTACTGATAATTAGAAAATTAATAAATATTAAATGTAGGCATTAGTAAACAGTATTTAGCAAAGCATGAATATTTTACAGAAATATTTCACTATAAACACAAATGTAACTAGATCGTTGAAATTATTTATAAAATGAAAAAGTCACATGATTCAGTAAAATTTTTAAAGGATAACTTATTGAAATTTCTAAAAAAATTTTATTTTAAATAAATGGAATTTAAGAAAGCAAATTAAAAAAAAAAAAAAAATTGATAGTTTTCAGAAAAAATAATAATTTAAAAAACTAAAAAACACGCTTAAATAGAAAATCAAACTAAAAAGTAGAAAATAATCAATAGATTAAAAAACTAAGAAACACGCTTTAATAGAAAAGTGAACTAAAAAGTAGAAGAAAATTTTAAATAAGTTTGAAATAAGAATAGAGTGATTAACAAGAAGTATTTATTTTATCGTACAAAAGCGTGAGGTGCTTTTTAAGATATTTTCATAATGGCTCTACTTTTACCAATATCTGTCATTAAATATTTACAAAAATTGACATCAAGCACCCCACGCTTTTTTACGATAAAATAAATATTTCTTGTTAATCACTCTATTCTTATTTTAAACTTATTTAAAATTATTTTCTACTTTTTAGTTCACTTTCCTATTAAAGCTTGTTTCTTAGTTTTTAAACTATTGGTTATACGATAATTGAACGTTATGCGATTTTCCACACCTCTAGTTTACCTTGAATTAATCTTTGATAGTTTTCAAAAGTCGTCTACTATACGGTCCCTTAAAGTGAGCGTTTTTTACGTTTTCTCTAAAAAATCGAGAACTAATGGTCAAAATGGAAAGAAAAAAATTATGGGGGGGGGGGGTTTAGACCATGGTAAATCTAATGAAAGCAAAAAAAATATATGTTACTATTCAAATTTTTTTTAATTGCTTTATTAATTAATAATTAATTATTAAAAAAGAAATTGATTCAAAAGCTGATTGCTATTTATGTTTGGCCATTTACAAACTACCTTTTGAAAAAAAAATTACTGAAATATATTAATTATTTAAGTATTTATGGCCAAGAAAACGACTTTTTTTTTTAACATTAATTTATCATTTTCTTTTTATCATTTAAATTACAAACCATTCATTAGAAAATTACGAATTTTTGTATTTCGCATTCTTTTTTAATGCTGAATCCAAATATGGAATAATATTACGAGGTTGCTATTGAACTTTTTAAAGTTTGGTTCTGTTTTAATATGTAAATGACCCTTCATGATAAAAAAAACTACATACAATTATTAAAAACCTTTCACGATTTACAACGGTACCTTTTGTTTGTTATTTCAACAATTAGAACAAAAGATATAGCCATCGTTCTGTTTTTTTTTTTTTTTTTGAGTACTGTACATTTTAACAACGAGGATTGACAAAATAGATAAATACATCTGGTAATGGTATGAGCTACTTCTTTTCTGAAGTGAACTTACATTATTGGTTTTCTACCTACCAATCGCAAATCTGCCACTACAATTTGCATAGGAACCTGCAAATCCCGCAGTACTACATGCTAATTGGCACATAAGAATCGGGAATTTGCCCCTCCCCCTCTTCTCTCTAGATTTTTTTTTTTTTTTTATCACTAACGGAAACATTTTCCGAGATTTTAAAAATTTTAGGGATAAACTAAAAATTTAAGTACAATTTTAGGAATTCTAGGGCGAATGCTACTCCTGCACAACACAAGAGTGTGAATTTGTTCTGCCTCGAAAGATTTCATTTTTGCTTTGATCGTACGTAGTCGAAAGATTTTTGTTAGTTTCAGGGAGTTAGCAACCTATTATATCTTACAAACGAGTTCATCAACCACAATTCACTAGAGATATTGATAGATCGTATTCATGCGTTTTATTTCAGAATAATTTCCCGAACCCAATTGCTTTTTCTCTGTATTTCATTTTGTGTACATGCCCTTAAAATATGTTAATGACCACGGATGTAAAGTGGTATAAGTCACTAAATTCCATTTTTTATATCTTCATGATTATTGGTCGTACAAATTTCGATTTTTTTTTTTTTTTTTTTTTTTTTTTTTGCTTGAAATGTTTTTTCATGGACAGCATTTTTCTAAATACGAGTTGGGGGAACTAGGGACCATATAAAAATTTACAATCCGTAATTTACCAACCCCATTCCTAACTCAGAAACTATTCAGTAAAAATATTTTAACAATTTAAAACATTTTTTCAATTAGGACTATGCATCTAGGACCAACGGTGTCGAAAATAAAGGTCGGCCAGGTTATTCAGGGACACGTTGTATGTATTTTAATTATGTATTGAAAGAACCAATGTCCTTTATTGTTTTAAGGTTAACTTTTCAAATTCTGCAATTTTAAGTTTTTGGAAATTTGAATTTAAATTTTGACCAATGTTGGTTTTGAGACAAAACGGTTAATAAACAATCTTTTGCAATACAATAAGTGACTGATTTACACTGCGTTGTAAAGTTAACTACGGCACGAAACCTTCATAAAACACGACAGTTATAGTTACTAGATAGGAAATGTTCTGAAAAAAAAGTTGTAAAAAAGAATATGAATACAAATTAAACGAATCAGAAAAATATAGGTTTTATTAAACGGGGAAAAAAATACAAATCAATTTTTGCAAAAATACAAAAAAAAAAAAGGGTATTTTTGCGAAGAACAAAGACATAACAACTAAGAGAGCCATAACCTTCATGTGTGCTTGAGCAGATCACAGCGTTTATAGTTCGCATGCAAGGAAACTTAGATGTAATTGGTTTTGAAACAAATTACTTTGAAAGTAATTTCCACAATGGAGTTAATTTTAACCTAATCGCTTAGCAATGTGATGAAGTGTATAGAAAACTTATTATTATTATTATTTTTTAATTATTATTTTGGGAAAAATTTTAATGGAGCTGGTTTTGATGCTACTACAAGCCTCTATGATAATGCCCCGTATTGCGTATGTTTATGCTTCGACGAAGCTTAAACTAATAATCTTATTACCCACACAACATTTAAGAATTGTATATTTTAACATTTGCACTCCTGATGTGACTCTCACTCACCACATGATTTGATGCCGCAACTCGAGTGGACTACTAGGTTTGATACGGAAATTCGATGCAAGGCCAATGACTGTTTAATTTCTTTGAAGCGGATCTGTAACTGTGAATCAGCCAAAAATGGCGGGAAATGTCTCGAATTGCTGGTCCCTTCTCGCGAAAAGGCCTGGAGTGCAAAGGGTTATCACTTTAACTGACAGTCACGTGCTATCTCATATCTGCGCAATACAGTACACCCGAGAGCTGAAAATTTGTTTACCTGTAGCTGTAAGCCACTTTAGTAAAACACCTGAGTTTCAAGTCTTCGTCGGCCTCTACTTAGTAGTTGAATGTGTTAAGGACTTCATAACAGTTCTCACTTACAACAGGAGTACTACCAGAACCTTGGCATTAAAGTTTAGAAGGCCTAATAGGGTTCCTGACTTCTTGAAAGCCTTCGAAATCAGGGGATTTTGAGCATGGGAGTGGGAGGTACTGGCACCTTGGTTAAGCACATTAGGTTTTTTTTTTTTTTTTTTTTTAACTTTTTCGAGACTATCTGAGGCAACACGTTTAGTAGTAGACTTGAGAATGCGAGGGCAACCATCAATTGAACAAGATAAACCTGCCAACCTACCCTGGGCGGTCTCAATGTTTTCCTTCGAAGCTTTATGTCTTTTCAAATCATAATCCTCAGGCTGGGATCCGGGATAGTCAAGGTAGATTTTGTACGAACTGGTAACCATTTTAAGGATCTGCATTTCCTGGAACAGGAGTTCATTAATGTAAGTATTGAGCCGCGAAATTTCGTCGCATATTTCTTGCGGAGTTAGTCCATGATACTCATTTGCGAGAGCTCGGTCTTCAGATAACTCTTCAATAAAATCCCTAGGTGGGGCGCGTTGACGCCTTCACCAGAGGAAGATTCGTCATTTTTCTTCATTGTCAGTGGAACATGATCCACGATATTGACCATTGTCGAAGTGCCATTTAACAGACTTCAGTAGTATCCGCTTTTTATATGCACACAAGCAAAACCAGAATGAAGTCAAATGTCGAAAAAAGTGTTGCTGCTCAGGCAATTTATAAAAATTAATATCTCCATTACGACACTTGCTTGTGGTAGTGAAGAAAGGTTTTATTGCTACAAACGACCGACCTGTAAATTTTACCAAAAATTGGTTGTCGAGATAATCGAATACAAAAACGGCAGAAAATGACATATTTTGAGATCCATCTACTCACTCACTGATCATCAAATTACTAAGGTACTTCTAGTAGAGCTAGTACTCTGAAATTTGGTATGCTTGTAAGGTTTAACATGTATTCAAAGAAAAAATAAAAAAAATCGAGATTTTCCCCTCCGAATCCCCTGAAGGGAGGGCAATGTTCAAAAAATTTGAATATCAACTCTAATATATTTCTATTATGGATAGAATTATAAAACTTAGAATACTAGTAGCTACTAGTATACATATACAGAGTAGAAACACAGCACACTCCACGAATCCCTTAAAACAAAGAAATAATTTTTTTTCAAAAAAGTGCACTTCATTATACAATCGGCCATTGGCAATCTTTTATCGGCTGCGAAATGATCGCCAAATGTTGATTTTTTTTTCCTTTGCCTACATTTTTTTTGCAAATCAGAATAAATTATTTATTTAAAATAATTTTACATCATCATCATTCATATTGAATGCATAGGTGCGTCATGGACTGCGGTCGGGTAAATTTAACTTTCTTAGAAAAAATCTCGTGTAATTCTCCTCTAATTGGACGTCGTTGAAAACGTTTTTTAAAACTTCCTTAAAACCAAATAATAATTAAAAGAATAAAGTAGTCGGCTAATTATACAGCTCTCGTTGTTGGCCACTAACAAAAAGTTAGGCATGGATGTGCTTTGTTGTTTGGAATCCACGTTAAGATGTCAGTCCCGGCCTGATTAGCCATTATTGTGCACAAAAAAAGGTCGTTGAGCGTACAAACAAACCAAACGAACAAAAAGTTTGTCAACGGTCGACTGTATAATAAGTACCCCAAAAAAAAACATGCATGTTTAACCCTTTTAATCCTAGGAAGTTTTCTCGCAAATTTAAAAATTACGAACACTTAACATTTTAAAACTAGTTATTGTTTTTCAAATAAGTAATAAATTTAAAATCAGTACCTTAAAAAAAGAAGTGAAATCCCAACAAAAACATCTCTAAAAAAGCTCCAAGTTCTTCATGCAATGATTATGGCCGTGAAAAGTATTAAGATTTTAAGTAGAGCCAAGTTTAAAGTGGTTGTAAATTACAGGCAATGAAAATTAGTAAAATGTTCTTCTCTAAGTCAAAATTCCCCTGACTAGACCTAAATATCTGACTTTGAGAAGCTTGACTCTCTATTTGAGATCTCAATACTTTTCACGGTCATAATCATTGTATGAAGAACTTGGCGCCTTTTTACAGAGATGCTTTTGTTGTGACACAGTTGAGAGGTAATATAATGTATAAAGATCGATGATAAAAAGTAGCTGGTGAAGACTTTAAGGTTTTGGTTGGTTGCTTTAAAATCTTCTGGCACAAGGGCTGTAATATTTCACACTCCTTGGAAGATTATGCGACAAGAGTACTTTGCATAAAACTAGAGGTGAGTTACGAAATTATAGGCATTTAACTTACTAGTAAAAAATGGAAGCTTCTTGCTAGTAAAAAATTGGGAAATTTGATTTATTTGATTGGCTTGTATACTCAACGACATTTTTACAATAACGGCTAATCAGGCCGTGACCTACAGCTTAACGTGGATTATGAACCACATTGAACATAGGATTTGAACTCGGCACTTAAGGAAAGAGCTCACTGAAGTTGGTCCAGTCTCTTATAAAGTTGTAGACCAACTATTTCTCACAGGAGCTAACTCAACTCGCTGAACTTAATGATGCACCAATTATCAGTGAAGTAACGCATTTTCTTCTCTAATACTCTGTGCATCTCTAGGTTCGACAGTTACACCCAAACTATTTGAATAATCCTCTAATGTTAGTGTAATATTTACAATCCACTCTTCATCGAAATCACTTTCACTGTTACATTCAATTACATTTCTTTTTGCCGTTTTGTTAATTGATATCAGGTTCATAAGTGTCTTCCTATAAACTATCCCTTTCCAAACCGTTACAATTTATATCAAAATCTCTCGGACAATCAGATAAATCATCCGCTTACAGTAAAACGGGGTGAATAGGAACAACGGAGTGAATCAGAACAAAATTTTTATGAAGTTACACAGAAATTATTATTTTATATAAATAACGCAATATTATTCATTGTATATTTTTTTATTTGGCTAACGTGTTTGGTTGGTTGGTTAGTTTGTGCGCTCAATGATCTATTTTTATGCATAATGATGGCTAATCAGACCAGGACCTACAACCTAACGTAGATTATGAACCACAACGAATATCCATGCCTAATCCGGTTGTTTCAGATTATCTGGCGCCGTCAGCAACACGAGGGCTATAATGCGCCGAAACATTCGTCATTAGACAAGCCAACATACATTTACAAACACCCATGCCTAACACGGGACTCGAACCCGCAACCTCGCGGTCTAGAAGAAAAATGGTTTTTGGTAAAATTATATTCCACACAAGATTCAACGACTAAAGAAGAGTCTAATTACTCCCTTGAAGACAGTTATCTAGATTACAAGCTTGAATAAATGTCAGAAGATGATCCTCGGTGCAGTTTGGCCCTTGTGTTGCCCTGGCGGAAAGCAAATTCAAAACAACCAGAAATTGATCCTAGTTTCGGCGTTGCACAAAACCCAGTTGTTCTAGTAGTTTTTCTCTAGATGACTTCCTCATCTTAAGGTTTATGAAAAAACGCAATCCATATGTATGAAGACTATATGAGCTACACCCACAAGTTCATTGCTATATGCGCATGTTTTATAAAAAGCACCCAAAAACGAAAACATTTTCTGAAACAGATGAGGTTGGTTGTTTTCAGAATATCTGGCGCCGTCAGCAACACGAGGGCTATAATGCGCCGAAACATTCGTCATTAGACAAGCCAACATACATTTACAAACACCCATGCCTAACACGGAACTCGAACCCGCAACCTCGCGGACTAGAGGAAACAAATGAGGATACTTTTCTTCTTCCTCGAGATATTTTAAGGAATGTTCACTCTTACGACATGCAAACATCAAGTGGATTGAAAAATATGATTAGTTTTAATGACTATTTGGATGATCTTATTTTTTATTAGGTTAGGAGAAGAATTGACACACTTTCAAACATATGATTTGTTTTGACAACAAAAAATTTTCATTTTATGATAATCTTGTGTCCCTATTCACCCCAATGCATTTTTTCACTTTGTAAATGTTTAAATAAGATCAGACAGAAATTGTAACGAGTTTTCCGATTCACCTCTTTCTGGTTGGTTGTTTTCAGATTATCTGGCACCATCAGCAAAACGAGGGCTATAATGCGCCGAAACATTCGTAATTTGACAAGCCAACATACATTTACAAACACCCATGCCTTACACGGGACTCGAACCCTCAACCTCGCGGTTTAGTAGCTAGCACGCTAACCACTATACCGTTTGGTCGGCCACCTCTTTCTGAGGAGGTGAATCGGAACACCATGAAAAAAATCAAAATTAATGCAATCCATGTTTTTTTTCAAAATTCTTCGAGTTATCCTCAAAGAAGGTACAATCCAAGTTTTTAAGTAAAAAATATGTTCATTAACAATTTTATTACACCCAATTTTTACTTTGAAAGCTGAAAAGTGTTCCGATTCACCCCGTTTTACTGTATTCAATTAATTGAGAAAAAAATTTATTCAGTTTTAATCTTTAACTGCTGTATGAGGACTTAACAGACTGTGAGTCATTTTTCATAGAAAACTTCCACCTCTTAAAATATCTTTACTTTTACATAAATTTTACCTATATGTTTTTTAAATTTTAAACCGATGTTCATCAATTTGTTTAGCACAGCAAAGCCCACGTGTGTTGCCTTTACGTCAAGCATATTAAACCAACCAACTACAGCAGTTAATGATTAATATGTAGATGACCTCTTTTGACGGAAGAATATACATTAACCTTTCATAAAAAAAAAGACTTTTTCTCATTAATATTAGAACAGGCAAACAGCCAGAATTTTAATTTTTCTATTGTGTGCTGTAAATTTCCATGGCTATTGCGCTATGTGGCATAAATAGTTGAGATCCAGTGGCTTGGAAAACATCAATAAAAAGATATTGTTAAAAATATGAATCCTATTTTCATGCAATGGAACATTCATTCAACAATTCATCTATTCTTATAATAAGTTAACTTTAACCTTCTGTCGCAATGTGCATGATGGATAATATTCAAAAAGCATAATATATACAAAATCAAATTAATTGATGCAACGGACAAGTGATGAACATCATTATAGGGGGTGTCAAATAAGATATAAATTAAAAAAAAGTTTATGCAAAAAAATAAAATTTGCCGTACCAATTGCCGGCGGGTTGAGGTGACATAATTGCCGCACTGCTCCTGTCAGATCAAATGCGTCCGACAGAAGGTAAAAACAATAAAGTTGATTTAATGTTTTAATTATAATTGATTTTAAAAGTTTGTTTTCACTTACCGCACTTAAGGTTAATGCAATTCTCGTTCCTGTACTTAGTGTGAAGCAACCACAACAACATTTTTCTTGCATTGTATTGAGATGCACTTTAACACTTGCGTTTGAACGCAAATAATGGTTACTTTTTCAACTAAAAAAAACTCGTCTATTGTTTACGATTTATCGATGATTAAATGTATTTGAGCAATCACAAATGCCTCCCTGATTAGATTAAAGAATTTTTCTTAGTTGGCTGTTGACAGATAGTTTTAAATTTGTTAACGGGTTAATACGTAGTATTTCGATATCACAAAAGATTCTTGTCTCGTTCTCCAATCACAGTATAGGTTCTGCAGTTAGTGTATAAAATCTCGACTGATGACGATGCCTAAAACTCTTAGCTTTCAATAATAACGCGTACATACACTGCTCAAAACAATAAAGGATAATGGGGTTTTAATATGAATTCGCAAAAAAAAAATTAAATACTTGAATGCTAATGGAAATTGAAGGAAAAAGTTTACAATTGAAATTTAGACCTGAAGTATGTGGGGAGTGAGAGGCTATCTCAGATGTCTACCCCACCATCTGGACGAATTCAAAACATTCACCTCTAACTGTAAATCTAAACGGTTTCTGCCTTGCAATCGCATGAAGCCAGTTGAATTGTCCCCATACGGCTTCCCCGCCCTTACCTAATGCTGTGTAATAGATTGCTCTTGATTACCAACAGATGCTAGCTAATTTGGGGGAAGAGTTGTTAACATAGCCACGGGTTAAAGCCCAGGATAGCTACTCCCCCCCCCCCCCCCCGACACACCAACATTAATTTTCGTTCACAGCCCACCAGAGTGTTGGTTTGCTAGCACGATTCCGGTTGCCTATTTCTTTCACTACAAAAGCTTAGCACAGTCAAATACGCCTCGTAAATTTCATCTACGAAAAGATACGTGGTCGAAGCCTTCTCGTGCAAACCTCTCTCCAAACCCAGCACACCAACGAGAGGACATACCCAGAGTGAGTTTCAGTTGTTTAGTCTAGAAGCTAGCACGCTAACCACTATACCGTTTGGTCGGCTCAGTTGTTTAGAAGCTGCCGTCCAGTAAAAATGACAGAGAAGAGAAAATTAACAGACTTTTGTTGGTATTTTCTTTTAAGATTAATATCTCTTGATCTTTAAAAATTTTTGTTTGGATTTACCTTAATTAAAAAATTATGTAAGTTACTTTTAGATTTACTTCATCTTGTAGGTGATAATCACTCAACATTTCGGAGCTTATCTAGTGCACTGCATGACGCCATGTTAGGAATTGATGGAAAATACAGCCCGACCTATACGTCTGCGGAGTTTGACGTCACAACAAGGTGGCTGGGTTTTTCTAAGATGGAGGTCAATCTGAATTAGCATTGGGCTTGTTCTTTTTCATGAATTCAAGACAAATTAATCATTATTTTTAATTTTTAACTATGAAAGTTGTTGCCTTAGCCTTTCGATAAGTGGTCCAACAGGTGAGTAAACATTGTATGCACTAGTTCATGTTTTCCATTGAAATAAAGTACGTGTGTTTTTGGCTGGTCAGTCTGGATTGTGTTTTTATTTCATGAATTGTAGGTAAAAAAGCTATTATTTTAAAATTTGAACTAGCGAATATTGTAGCGTAGATCTTCCGATAAGTGGTTCAACAAGTAGGTAAATATTAAATGCAGTAGTTTAATTTTTTTTTATTGAATCAAACTAAGTTTGTTTTTGGCTTGTCGGTCCCCAGTCAAGATTAGCATTGTTTTTTTGTTTCATGAAATATGGATAAAAATTAAAAATAACAATTTATTTAACTAGTGAAAGTTGTTGCCCTAACTTTCCTCTAAGTGGTCCAATAGGTGAGTAAACACAACATTCAGTAGAAGATGTGTAAGATGTGCTTACTCAATATTCTCTGGAAAACATTGCGGGTATCTTTGGCCCTTTGACGGAGGATTATCTGGAAGAGGAACCAAAATACATGACACAGGCGGGGCAAAGAACCTCGTCTGTTGATGAAATACTTAACACATCCCCAAAACAAAATAAAATTTGGTACATGGAATGTTCGCACTATGTATCAGATTGGAAAGACCAAGCAAATAATGAATGAAATGTGCAACTATGGTTTGGACATTCCTGGTATAGCAGAGGCAAGGTGAACTGGCTATGGAGAACTTAAAACCACCGATAATTACAACATAGTGTACTCTGGGCATGAAGAGAGGCACGAGAGAGGTGTTGCTCTGATTATAAGTAAAAAACAAAGGCAAGCTTGATGAACTGGATGCCGGTGAGCGACAGAATAATAAAGGCTAGGTTTTACTCGAAATACGTAAAGCTTACTGTCATACAAGTATACGCCCCTACAAATGAAACAGAAAAAGAACAGAAAACAAGATTCTACTACCAGCTTCAAATGACTTTGGATGAGACTCTCTCAAACATGAAATGTAAATTGTGATGGACGATTTGAATGCCAAGATTAGTAAAAAATGTGACGTAAGATGAACCGATTGGCAATGAAGCTATTGGAGAACAATCCGAAAATGGAGAACTGTTAACAACATTTTGCGAGATGAACGATCGTAACACAGGAGGAAGTTTTTTCAAGCATAAAGGTATACACAAAATAACGTGGATATCGCCAGATGGAAGAACTGGTAATCAGATCGACCATATTGAGATAAATAACACTTTCAAGAGATCTTTACAGGATGTGAGGGTAAAAAGATTAGCCGATGTTGCATCCAATCATTTTCTGCTTACTGGGATTATGAAATTGAAATTAGCAAAGAAACCAGGACACAAAAAGAATAAAAGAGTGAGATATAATATCGAAAAATTGAAAGAGCGAGCCATAAAGCAAACCTTTTCAATCGGGCTGTCTAATAGATTCGCAGCATTATCTGATCATCCAGTGTAAAATGATGATGATTCTGAGGAGATTGAGGTGGTTTGGAAGAAATGTAAAGAGACCTACAATAAAACAGCTGAAGAAATTTTAGGCATTAATAAAGGAAAAACAAAGCGCGAGTGGATAACTGGTGAAACACTCAAGCTTATAGATGATAGAAAAAATTTTAAGGGCAAACTAAAAAGCACAAAATCAGAAAGAATTAGGCAAAAATACCAAAAGCAATACAATGAAATGAATAAAAATGTAAAATGATCCACCAGAACGGACAAGAGGAAATTCTACCAAACACTTGCGGAAGAAGCTCAGAGAGCTAATGATGTTAGTGATATTGGAGAGGTTTGTAAAATTATCAAGAAATTAAGTGGAGAAAAACCATATTCTGATTGTGCAGAAAGGGATAAAAATGGTAATCTCCTTACACAAGAAAAGGCAATGGTGAATGGAAGGAGCATTTTGAGGAACTTTGAAATGTTGACAGCAATTTGGTTGGAAGAGAAATTGAATCTCTTTTTGAACACCAGATTTAACTGGAAATAGAAACCAGAGACTTTACTGTAAAGCAAGTAACCAATGCAATAAAGACACAAAAGAACATAAGGACTGGTGGAAATGCCCACATAACTGCTGAACTCTTAAAAGCTAATATTGATATATCTGCGGCAGAACTACAAAAGCTATTCAACATTACTTGGAGAGAAGAAAAAGTTCCTATCTCGTGGAGAGAAGCCCATATCGTAAAAATTCCGAAGAAAGGGAACCTCCCCGATAGCAACAACTGGAGAGGAATCAGTTTGCGCTCTGTCCCTGGAAAGATTTTCTCGAGAGTGGTCATAAATGGGATAAAGAAGAAAATCGATAACATCCTTAGGGTAGAGCAGACGGGTTTCCGAAGTGGAAAAAGCACTGTTAACCAAATATTCATTTTCAGAAACATTATTGAGCTGTGTGTGGAAAGAAATGAGACAGTTTATCTGAACTTCAAAGAATTTTCAAAAGCCTTTGATAGCATTGACAGAGAATGCTTGTGAAAAATATTGAGATTCTATGGAATTCCAAAGAAGATCATTAACATCATAGAAGAAATATACAATGAGAGAAGTGCCCAGGTACTTGTAAATGGAGAACTGACTGAAAAATTTGAAATTAAAACAGGAATAAGACAAGTAGATTGTGTGTAGTCGGGCCTTTTATTCATAATCGTCATGTACTGGGTAATGCGAAAAACAGTGGAGACTACCCATAGAGGAATAAAATGGGATTTTAACGCGTTTCTTTAGGACCTGGGTTTTGCGTGACCTGGGACCTGGGTTTTGATGACATTTTGTGGATGTCATCCAGATTTCAGGATATACAGGAAAAAACTAGCTGCATTGAAGATGATGCAAAAAGAGTTGGTTTGGCAATAAATTAAAACAAAACCGAAATCATGAAGATAAACAGTAAAAATAGGACAAAAGTTATTATAAACTCAAAAGAAATTGAAGAAACAGATATCTGTTTCTTCAATTTCTTTATATATTTTCATTTCTATATAGTTTTACATATATCGGTTCCATTATGGACACACTAGGTGGAACCGTTGAAGATAACAAATGTAGGAGTAAAAATGCACAAAATGCTTTTAGAATGCTTTATAAAGTATGAAAATCGTCAAACTTAAACCTTTCTCTAAAATTAAAAATTTATAATGCATTAGTAAAATCAATTTTACTATATGGTAGTGAAACATGGAAAATCACAAAACTACAGGAGAATAAAATTAATGCATTCAAAATAAATATTTAAGAAAAATCTTAAGAATATTTTGGCCAAATAAAATATCCAATTCAGATTTATATAGAAAAACGGCCACTAGACCCTTGACAGCTGAGATCATGAAAAAGAGATGGGATTGGATTGGTCACGTTTTGAGAAGAGGTCATGAAACCAAAGAAAGAATTGCCATTACATGGGCGCCGGATGGAAAGCGGAAAAGAGGGCGACCCAGGTTTAATTGGAGAAGGATAGTCATAAAAGAACGAGACAAACTAGGATGGTCGAGCTGGAACTTGCCAGAGAGGCCGTGCCTAACCGGAGGGAATGGGTGTCAACGATTGCGGCCTCATGCTCCTACCAGGTGTGACGAGACTCAAGGCAAGGCAAAGCAAATAGTAGCATGACGCGATAAATGACGGGATTTTTAGGGTATTTTTTCTCGAAAGACGTTATTCAGTAAAAATTCAAGTCAGTTTTGACGTCATCTAATAGTCATTCTAACTGTCGTTCCTAAAATCACGTCAATTTTTTTGGCCATCATATGACGTAAATTTTTTTTGGTCATGAAATGACATCTTTTTTGTAAATATTATTTTACTCAAATCATTTTGGGTCACAATATGCCGTCATTTTTTATTCATCGTATGACCCGAGTTTAACTTACGTTATATATATATATATATATATATATATATATATATATATATATATATATATATATATATATATATATATATATATATATATATATATATATATATATATATATATATATACACGGGGTCCACAACAGAATACACACTTCTACTTGTGAAGTCCAGCCACTTGTTAGTACACTCATGTCCATAAATTAAGGATAATTCAGTTTTTCCCTAATAACTTCTCAGTGGAGCAGCGTAGACACTTTAAATTCACTTCAAAGAGACATCTTTATGCAACATAATGATAATTAAAATAACTCAGTCGCAAATTGAAATGCGAAGTGTACAGCGGGGGCATATGCAAAAGAATGGAGTACCATTAGTGTGCAGTTGTACAGATGTATTTACATTAAAAATCACTCAACTCATGGAGTGGACTTCTACTGTGAGATATGATTTCCCCTGTCATCAGTGTTTACTTAGCACTGTATTCTCATACTTAACATGAGTTACTTGATGAATTGTAGTGGCTAAATTGCTCTCCCCACCTTTTGAACTGTTTGTAAGTGATGGAAAGTTCCTAATACATCAAGTCTTAGCACAGTTCATATGGTAGAAGCGTCCCACACATGCTTGAAGAAATTTGGATTAGAGGAGTGACCTGGCTTACTTATAGGGGCGATATTCATATTTTTTAATCGCTTATCCAAGGCAAAAGTGGAATAAAATTTAACATAAGTATCAATAAATACGATTTAGAAACCGATATATCACCATTAAAAACTTGTCTAGATCAAGTTAACATAATTACAGGGAAAAAGTGGAATTTAATTATATTTTGGTCTCTTGGGGAGCTCATGTAACCAAGTCAACATACTGCCCCCAAAGACCAAATCTTGTTAACATCAGATACTATTTACTGAAAATAATTTTGTCAGTCTCATGAGTAATATTGGACATCAGAGGATCTGTAGAAAGGTGGGAACTTGATATTTCATGGTAAATGCCAGTTCAAGATAATGATTTGGAGGGAAAAGAGTTTTGGTCTTTATATTCAATTTGTTGAATTTGTTTAATAAGCTCCCCAAGAGCGCAAAAAATAATTAAATTCCACTTTTTTAATGTAATTACGTTAACTTGATTTAGACACGTCTTTAATTGTGAAATATCAGTATCAAAATCGCGTTTATTGATAGTTATGGTTTATTTTATTTCACTTTTGCTTTGGATAAAGGATTAAAAATATGAGTATCGCCCCTATAAGTAAGCCAGATTACTCCTCTACTCCAAATTTCATCAAACATGTGTGGGACGCTTCTACGATATTCATTGTGTAAAGATTTAATGCATTGGGAACTTTCCCTCACTTGCAAACATTTCAAAAGGAGGGACGAGCAATTTAGGCATAGAATTCATCAAGTAACTCATGTTAAGTATGAGAATACTGTGCCAAGTAAATATTGATGACAGGGAAGATCATATCTTACACTAAAAGTCAACACCATGTGTTGAGTGATTTTTAATGTAAATGCATCAGTACAACTCCACACTAATGGTACTCCGTTCTTTTGCATATGCCCCGCTGTACACTTTGCCTTTCATTCTGCGACTGAGTTGTTTTAATTATCGTTTTATTGTATAAAGATGTGTCTTTGAAGTAAATTTCAAGTGTCTATGCTACTCCACTGAGAAGTTATTAGGGAAAAACTGAATTATCCTTAATTTATGAACATGAGTGTATTTTTGTAGTTGTAACTGTAATATGTAATGTACTATTATTTATTATTTACTCAAACCAGATGCCCGAAAATGGATAAAAGTAAGTATAACTAATAGGTGAGTAAATTTTAGGTAAGTAATTGATCCGTATTTAATGTTTCCTGATAAAGAAAATCTCGTGTTAGTATCTTGAACTTATAAAGTGTTATGATTCTAAAGTGAATGAAAAATAATTCTATTCTATGATTTGTTAAAAATGAAATATGGAATGCACATTTGTAATTTCATATAGTTTCAAGAAATACATACAAGAAATTCTTTTTAGTCACGTTTCACTTATTATGCTTATTTGTTTAGGTTTCAATTATCACTCATTCAAATATTTACAATTTAATGTTCATTTCTAAATATGGTTAGCCAGTGTTAATGCTTAGTGTGATAAGAATGTAAATAAACTGATTCTTCCTGAACACCACAAACTTAATATTAACATTTATCCATAGCTCTATCTCTATTAGTAAATACATATGCAGTTGCTTATCTCATAACTTGTTCGAAATAATTTTGCTATGTGTTTAATTATTATTATTATTTTATTTATTTTTTCTTCTTGTAATTTTTGTGTGTGCAAATGAGTCAAATAGAGATGCTTGGGTTTACTGAATAGCAGTTGTCTCAAGTACAAATGTTAACATGTTTAAAAGATGTGTAAATGTATCTCCAACCCTAAATGTTTACTGTTTGTTTTAGGAATTATAAATGATTTGAAGTTTTTTAGTTTAGATAAGTTTGATCTGCAATTTGGTGGTTTTTATCTAGTATCCGGTTTATGAAATAGTACCGATGCTTAGTAATCTGAATGTTGATCAGCCATCCTGTTACTATTTTCTGTGGCGGCTCTTGCACTACAGCCAGTTCATCCGGGCTGCATCTAAATTTATTAGTTCAAAACTAAAATTATATATTTTACAATTTTTTAAAATGAAGATCCAATTTCTACGGTAAGTGTAAAAAAATCCGATAACTAGCAAACTTGTTGCCTCAATACTCAGTTCACAAGAAAAAAACGCTTCCAATCAACCTATACTGGTGATCTTCCTCCGAAGAGCAGCCGAGTGTCCCTGGAACAGAGTTTCGGCTGCGACTTAGCCACCCGTTGGCATGGTAACCGATAGAACCCAACAGATCCTTTCCCTCCACGAGATATATAGGGTGTTTGACAGTGAGCACTTTTCGACCTTCGGCAGACCTTGAGAATTCAGTGAACTGATTGGCCGAAAATTAGTATGGGTAGGCAGAGTGAGAGCGTACCTAAAAATCCCTTCAAACGGTATGTCATTTTGAAACAATGGAGCCCTATTATGATAGTGTGTGTTTTATTGTGCAGGGGCCTGCATCCCTTTTCTAGCACTTGAGGATCACGTGCATAGCCTATGAAGCAACATATTGCTTTCATGCCGCGTGCACGTGATTGTGATCTCAGAATTGGCAAACCTGCATAGTAATACATCAGACTGCTACAGAAGATACATCATCTTAGAGAGCAGACGTGTATGTCGTTCCTCGCTTCTAAATTCCTTTGTAAATATTGTAACTTAGTCATCATTAAATATCTTAATTAATCTTTGGAGTCAGTTCAAACCTATTCCTAAACGCAACCTTCCAAAACAACAGCATATCTTGCAATTGGAAACACCATTTAGAAGTTGGAAAGAAGATGCTAAACACGAACTAATTAAAGAAGATAGATCACACCAAAGTTGTCCATCCATCAAAGAAAAAATCAGCATGATCGTAAGTTTCAAATTTCTTGGTATGAACTTTTCCCGTGGCTGTGTGGAAGCTTTTATTTACAAAAATTGTTAGGTTGGCCGTGTTTGATTGTGCTGGATATTGAGGATTAAACAAAAAAGTAGCTCTCTGATTAGTAGACGCTTCAATTCTTCATGGAATTACTCATCAAAGCAGTATTGTTTTTAAGTAAACAATAACTTACATTTAAAGGACAAAACGAGAAATGTTTTTTTGTTTTTTTAATCATAACTATACTGAATGATTTGATCAATTGTTCTTATTTTATAATGTTGTGATATAAATGTTAGTATTTTGAACAAATTAAAACGAAACTTCGATTTGAGTGTTAAAAAATTTGCATTATTTTTTTGTGATGTACACACTTGAATTATCGCAAAAATAGATCAAATGTGTTTATAGTTTTTCTGCTTTAAAATAATCTCTAAATGGAATTTTTGCAAGGTAATGGTATCATCTGAAGGCTAGAGAGTTATTTTATTAGTTTGAAGTACTATTTTGTTCTGAAAATAAATTTAAATATTTAAACTTGTTATCTAAAAATCGTGTTTTTGGCACGTGAAACTTAATTTAAACAGTGATAACTGAAGTTTGATATAATCGTTTTGAAAAATGATTTGAGAATTAAAATCTGCATTAACTATTAGATGTTTTGAACCTCAGTCAATTTGATTAGAAAAGAAAATGAATTTTGCTAGATTTTTCAATGCATAAGTTTTTAGAAAAATTGCGATTTTTTCTACTTTCAATGTTAAAAAAATTCTTTTAAAAACTATATAATCTAGAAACTAGCAGATGGAGGTTCATAATATTAATAATGATATTTTGAACAATTACCAACCATAATTTCTTTTCTTGGCCTCATAAAACTCGAGTAATCGTTCAAAAATATGCTAATTATAACGAGTTAAATGGGAATTAATTAATTTTTGAATAAAAGAAAAAAAAAATTCATGTAAACATCATTACTATTTATGTACTTTTAGGTGCAAAAACTCCTTTTTTTAAAATGATAATTTAAAAAAAAAGTTCAAGTGATGATTGTGGAAAGTGTGTGTAGTTGGGAGAGGGGGAGGGGAAGGGAGCTGTTTTTTAGAAGTCGCATGTTTCCTGCTGCACTAACATTTTCAACCACGGGCCGCCACTGACTAAATTATATTTATTTTTGATCGTATGTTTTATTCTTGTTCATACTTTCAATAATGAATGTTTTTTGGTTGGAATAATCAACTTCAAAGAATACAATGCAATTTGAAAATATTGTCATAAACAATTTTTTTCATTGAATGTGTTTTTTAATGCTGTTTTGATATGTATTATTAAAAAGGTTAACTATTACTAAAAGTTAATGTAAAGTAGCAGAAGAAACTTAGTTTGTAAGATCCTTAGAGATTGTAAAGTGTTCCACAAAAGTATAGGTCGTACTCATAACTTTAACTTATTTTGTAATTCTCAAACGAAAAAACATTTTTGCTTGTCGGATAAGAATACGCATCAAAGTAAAAAGATATATGCAAATTGACGGGTGCATTTTGATTGGTTTAACAACGGGCATTATGCAAATTCATCAACACTCCGCCTACCAGTAAGCACATATAGGTCCAGTGCGTATTTCGCACACAAATCCGTAAGATAGTTAAAACCGATTTGGTTTGTTTTTGTATTTCCTATAATGCCAAGAGGTATAGAATTGACTGAGCGAGAGAAAGGAATGATTGAGGCGTATAATAAATCTGGAAAAGGTGTCAGAGATATTGCACGTGAGATTGGAAGATCTCATAATGTTGTTGAAAATTTCTTACGTAAAAAATCTGAGTATGGCAAGAATAAACGTTCTGGACATCCATCACTACTTTCTGAAAGAGACAAACGAATAATTTTGAAAAAGGCTTCTAATTCGATGGTTTCTGTACGTGAAATACGAAATGATTGCAACCTTAATGTTTCATCTGAGACTGTTATACGTGTTATAAAGACTTTTCCATACAATGTTTGTGCAAAATTGAAGAAGGCACCTCATCTAACTAGTAAACACAAGGTTAAAAGACTACAATTTGTCCGGAAAAACATGGACAGAGATAGATTGGGGCAGGGTAGGACTTTCAATTCTTTTTCTATTCTTAAATAAATATCACTTCTTTATCAAATTTATCCTTATTTTCATTTAAATATATTTAGATCATTTTCAGTGATGAGAAAAAATTTAAATGGACGTCTCAGATGGGTTCAATTCCTATTGGCATGACCTCAGAAAGGAGAAGAAATACTTCTCAAAGAGGAATTTCGGAGGAGGTAACTGTATGGTATGGGAAACCATTAGTGCCTTGAAGAACTGTTTCATAGGATTTCGTGTCATCTAAAATGGATAGCAAGGCATATCAAACCGTGCTCGAAACAAATCTTTTGCCATATTTACGTCGGTTTCGAAGAAATCGTCCTATCTTCCAACAAGATAATGCATCATCAGTACAAGTGAGTAAAAGCCCAAAGCAATGGTTGTCTGCTAACAAAGTGAATGTAATCGATTGGCCAGCATGCTCACCTGACAACAATTCAATTGAACATGTTTTGGGCCTTCTTGTGGGCAAAATTTATGCGAATAACATGATTTACCAATCGTTTTATTATTCGATTGTAAATAAAATAGGTAGTTGTATTTGGCATTTTATCCTCTTTTTTTTTTTTTTTTTTTTTTTTGTATATAGTTACCAATAAATAATTTCAAGGTATGATTTTTTGAAATGGACTTATAGTTTTGTGGAACACTTTATACACAGAAATATCTGGAAGGAGCTTCCAAATATGGGCTTTTTCCTTTCCTCAATAGCTATTTCGTGTGTTTGCCATTATTTCATTGTCAATAAGTTCCTTGTTTGCAAAATAGTACCAACAGTAAGCACAAACCCACAAAATGACTATCATCAAAAGACAAAAATATATATTTTGAAAATTTCTATAAGAATTATGCTTATCCAGGGTTCCCACGGTCATTGAAAATCATTAAAATTGCTTTATATTTCTGAAATTGTTTTCAAGGCCTTGAAAGTACTTGAAAATATTTAGAGGTGTTTAAAAGTCCTTGAAAATGTTTAGAGGTCCTTAAAAGTTCTTAATTTTTGTGGATGTATTGTACCCAACTGAAAATTTATAAAAATGCAACTCAGACCTGCTATCCCCGCGTGACTGCCACTTAACCTCACCGTATTGGAATTCTCTGACGTCTTTGTATTACGCATGAGCCAATTTGTAACTTTTTTAGTAGAATATAATTTTTTTAAATTTGTATATAGACATGATGCCTGAAAAAAAAATTTCAAAGGTTCTTAAAAACATTAATTAGGTCCTTAAAAGTCATTGAGTGATTCATTCTGTGATTTGAGTGGGAACCATGTTACCATTGACTCAGTAACGCTGTAAGGGAAGAATTTTAAATCATTGGTGAAACTCTTATCTGTTGGCAAAATTATGTTAATCAGAAAAAATCAAATATAATTGTATATGCATGCATAAATTCATTAAGGAATGTGGTCCAATCAATTCAATGTTGTGTTGCGTGTTTCGGGTCAATGACTCTAGAAACTTCATGGAAATCTTACACTACGTCAACAAATGGTTTTGTGTGTATTAAATTGAAGTGTTTGTTATATTCATCATTTTTATATGGGCACCTTGCATTCAACTACTCTATAATAACGTTATTTCTCTGTAAACATTTTGTGATATGAATTTGCAAAATCGATATTCTTCCGTTAGCCAAGTACAATTACTCACCAAGCTTTAAGTTCATGCGCTATTAAATGTCAATTTGGCGGCTTTTATCTGTGGCTAACAGAATAGTACCCAAAACTCATATATGCACAAAAAGAAGAAAAAAATTAATTCGAACCACGATTTTTGTCTAGAATCCTCTCACCGATGAAAACAAATTTTATCTCCGGCTCCAAGGTGCCCCCCTTTTACCCTATCCATAACTGTTCCAATTAAATGATTTTGTTATTAAAGTAAACAATTTTTGAAAAATATCTCGGATTTGTCAATATTCTTCTCACACTTCAACCTGATCCAGGCTAAGGTCGTCTCAGTAAAAATATCCTAGTTTGGTTTGTTTTATTGTATCCAAAAATATGTATTGTGAAAATTAAGGCCTTCTTAAAGTTTTATTGGAATTAAATTGTGTGTACAAATTTGTTATTCTAACACTGTGTTTAAAAATATAGTAGCACCTAGTAGCCAGAAGTGGCACCAGAGAGGGGCCGGGCTGTAGCCAGTGGCGGATCTAGGATTTTTCTGAGGTGGGAGTGCAACACCTGTGCCTTAGCCAGGATGAAATCGAAAATTTAAAAAAAGTTTTAAAAAAAAAAATCTATGCAGTGTTCTAAAAATATACTTCAAGATCATCCGTATTTATTAATTGACCCCCCCCCCCTTTTTTTTCGTCACATTTCTGACTCGCTATCTTAGAGTAAGGGGAAATGCCCAGGTTATACCAAAATTACTTTTCAGTTTAAAAAAAAAAAAAAAAACTCCCCACTCCCACTCCTCAAAAAAAAACCTTCTATGCTAGATATTTTTATGAACTCCTTTGTTTCTTTATACTCGTGACAAATAAAACGTTTTGGCAAAGTTTCATGAACGGACCAATTTTTTATTTTTTAATCTCATATTTTACCTTTCCTTGGATTTTGCATGTGTTTTCGTTTATAAAAAAGAACTGTAACTTTCTTTAGATTAGTTATATCGCTTTGCTTTTTTTCATTCGATTCAGCATAAAAAAAAGTACTCTAAAAACATGTGTCACATGCCTAGATTGCTCCAAAATTAATTTTTCAGCCACAAAACCCCCTGATCCCCCCCCCCCCCCCCCCAAAAAAAAATTCTTGGCTATTTATTTTTATGGACTCATCTGAACATTTTCATGACAAATATAGAACATTTTTGCCAAGTTTGAACAACGAACCAATTTTTTTGTTTTTCTTATGGTCTTAGGTACTATTTTACCAGCACTAATATTTAACGTTTTGGCAAAGTTTCATGAACGGACCAATTTTTTATTTTTTAATCTCATATTTTACCTTTCCTTGGATTTTGCATGTGTTTTCGTTTATAAAAAAGAACTGTAACTTTCTTTAGATTAGTTATATCGCTTTGCTTTTTTTCATTCGATTCAGCATAAAAAAAAGTACTCTAAAAACATGTGTCACATGCCTAGATTGCTCCAAAATTAATTTTTCAGCCACAAAACCCCCTGACCCCCCCCCCCCCCCCCCCCAAAAAAAAAACCTTCTTTGCTAGATATTTTTATGGACTTATCTGAACATTTTCATGACAAATATAGAACATTTTTGCCAAGTTTGATCAGCGAACCAATTTTTTTTGTTTTTCTTATGGTCTTAGGTACTATTTTACCAGCACTAATATTTATATTTGGTGCGATTTTATGCATCCATAATTTTTTTTTACTTTCAATTACCCGTATGGTGTAAAAGTATTGAATTCGGTAAAAAAAAATCGATTTTATTGCATTTCTACACGTTTTGGAACGTGATGAGTTCAAAAAAATGTTTGTGCCTGTTAGTTATCAGCATAACTCCCAAAACGGATTGACCTGGGATGTTCAATTTTTATGTACAGGTTATTGATGGCCATGAGACCTGGCATTAAGGTTTTCGTCAAAATTGCACATGTGAATTAAGTAGCTGATATTGAAAAATATATAGCTGATATTGATATTTTCAGCGATTACCAAAAATGGTTTTAACGATTTTGATTAAAATCACTATAAAAATGCCTTTAAAGGTGTTCTAATCTTTCCCACCTTCGTAGAAATGAGATAATGGCGAGCGCCCCTCAACGACTGTTTCTGCTCTGTTGCACTTAAAAGAAAGGATAATGCAGTGTTTATTGAAAAATATATCACAATTTTTCCGCTTCAGCGGCGTTTTTTTAGAATAATCGCCAAACTGGGCATTTTTTTTTTAAATAATGAAAACAAAATAGGTAAATTATATCAATCCGTGACAAATTAAAAAAACATCGCATACTGAAATATTTTGTTCCAATTCTTCAATTTTAACTGGAAGAGAGCGATTGTAGGGGGATCACTGTATTTAAATAAATTTAAGAACTTCATTTTGAATTGCAATATCATTTTACTTCTTTCATGAAACTTTTGAACAAGGTTGGTTGTTTTCAGATTATCTGGCGCCGTCAGCAACACGAGGGCTATAATGCGCCGAAACATTCATCATTAGACAAGCCAACATACATTTACAAACACCCATGCCTAGTACGGGACTCGAACCCGCAACCTCGTGGTCTAGAGGCTAGCACGCTAACCACTATACCGTTTGGTCGGCACTTTTGAACAAGAATCATAAGTTTCATAAAAAATATGTTTTGGAAAAATAGGCTTAGAATAAAATTAGAGTAATCTTAGCCTTCTCTAAAAGTATGTATAGATATTATGCCGTAAGCGTTATAATTACTTATAAAGTGCAATATTTCTTGCATTACTTCTGCAATAACGAGAAAAAAAAAATAATAATAATAATAATTGAAAGCATGTCCAGGTAAATATTTATACAAAACTTTTCAAATTATCGTAAAAAAACATGCACATTTATTTTGTTAATTCCTTCGTTTAATTTTGTACAGGGTTTGAAAGCGATATGTTTTTAAATAATTAATTCTGCTACTTTACACAGATAATACTTCTTACAAAATTGTTTATAAGTCTATTTTATGTAAAAAAATACAATTGGCGTACCTTTCCAGTGTGGTGCAAGAGAGGATTGTTAATCGAAATTCAAATATGACACTTATTTACAAGCCGAAGCAGAAATTAGAGCTGAACGAGTTCTTATGCAGTTAATAAATAACCTTCCTCTTCCTTTCTTTCAAAAGTTTTAAGTTTAGCCTATTACCATGTCCAGTTGAATGGGGGTGGCCATTTCCGGGGGTAACCCAAATAGCCAACCACTCATTATTCTTTTTTTTTCCCTGGTTGGCGTTGGACATTACGCATGTGAGTCAAAACCTCTTCCTCCCACTCGGCAGAAAAGGGATCGGGTATCAGGGGTCCAAGATATCTTCAAGGTCAAGAGGAGGGAGGTTTGAATACTTATACTATCTTCCAACATCCGTTTGAATGGGAAGAGAGAAGGCTATAAATAAAACCTTGGTACAAAAATAAGCATTTTTTTGGAAATTAGATGAAGGTTCAAATATAATTGTTGCGTGAACTTATCGAAAAAAACTTGAAAAAAAAATATATTTATTATTATTATTACTATTTATTTCTGTAAATTGTAAAAAAAGACTCCACCTGAGGGGGGGGGGGGGGGGCGTGCGCCCCCTGGCTGGATCCGCCATTGGCTGTAGCACCCCTGTTGAGCAAGCTTAGCCCCCCTCCCCTCGAGGGAAATTAATTTCATTTCATTTTTAAAAGTGTATAATTTTTGTGAAATATCACAAATATCTTTTTACATTTTTCAATAATTATTATGATTTTTGACACAAATCCAGTCAAACATCACCTACCCCCGATAGCTAAATATCGCCAGCCCAGACAACAAATTCTCAGTCCCACTACCCGTTTCTCAGCAAGTAGACGTAAGAGATCAGATGACGACTTCCTCCACTCTCATACGAGCACTGGATACAGAAGACAAAAGAATGACGGGGAGGAATTGGGAAGGGTCGTCAGTTGTGAAACAGCAATAGTATCGTCCAGGAATTAGTAGACCCTCAAGCAATTCTCCCATCAACTATCTCAGAGTTGATAATTTTATTAAGGGTATATATTTTCTGACATTCTGCGCAAGGGGTCTACTATTGCTCTAGTCTATTTTTCAAGAGCATATGCAGCTTCCTGGGTGGTCTCCACGACTCGTTAACAAAAAATAAAAAAAATTCGCCCATTTTACATCGTCTCTAATAGTCTACAAAATATTAAGTTTTGAAGCGATTTTTAATGTCCCTGGAAATGGGAAAACATTGAAATACATCGTTGCACTTTATGCAGATAATACTTTATTTAGAAAGCTGATTGATAAAATACTTTGTGTTTAGATCGGGAAGTAAGTTATGTTTTGAGCAACGGGAACGTTAATTGTATGAAATTTTTTAAGCAGATTTCAAAGTTATTATAGCTACGTTCATGGTGAGAATCGCAAATGCTGATGACTTCACAAGATTTTCAAACATTTAAACCATAAAATAACATTTTTCTCAAAGACGATAAGCGAAATTTCAAGGAATTTTCGCTAGCATCATAAACATTAACATTTCCGAGGTAAATGTTGATTTTTAAAAAAAACTCTAGTTATGTTAGCATATCATACTTCATATGATAATATATATTAGAATACAAATACCTTCAAAATGCGTTTATCCTAATTAATGGTGATTTCATCATTTGGAGTCAAAATGTAAATGGTTATTATTTATTTAACTATGAAGTCGGAATTTCAAAGTATCGAAGGAGAATAAAGGAATTACGAAATGGTTGAATCAAGAAACACATGCAGGTGCTTTCCAAGTATTATCAACATGCATAAACCACCGATAAAACAACTTAGATTTTGATGAGCTATTGTTGTGTTTTAAATAAAATAAAAAATTGGGGGGGGGTAAGATGAAAAATGTATAGGAAGTTATTTTGTATCCCTTTTTATTGAAAGTTATTGACGTTATTGACCCTGACCACTCTAATCCTGTCAGCCCCCTGTTGGGGATGGCTAGCCCCCTTGTCGGGCAATTCCTGGCGCCACCACTGCTGGTAGCCATTTACGATTTGTTATCAATTTCAGAATTCATACAATTAAAAAGCATTTCTCATCTTCCCTGAAAAATCATTTGAAGTTCTATTGAGCACAACTTTTCGTATTTAAATTAATTGTAAATAATTTTGTGTAGTGTATTAATGTTTTTTTTTGTATACTTTTAGTATTGTTATACTGGTACTACTTGATAAATTTTAATAAAATATTCTTAGCTATACAACTTTTGTTATTTTACTACTTTTATTTAAATCTGTTTAGTAAATATATATTTAAAAAATGCATATCCTTGTTAAGAAATACAAATTGTTTTTATTTTTAAAACTAATACTTTGATATGAATTCTACAATTTATCTTATGATTTAGTGTTTGTTTTCTTGTATACTTAGAGTGTTGTTATACTGCAATAACTTGTTACTTGATGAATTTTAATAAAATATTCTTAGCTATACAATTTGTTGTTTTATTACTTTTATTTAAATCTGTTTAAGAAGTATATATTAGAAAATGCATATCCTTGTTTAAAATTACAAATTGATTTTATTTTTAAAACTAATACTTTGATATGAATTCTGCAAATTAGCTTATGATTTAAAATGAAAAGAGCTAACGTTGAATTAAATATGAGTCTGTATTACAGAAAAAAGAAAAATAATGTGAAACAATCGCCCTATAATAAGGACCAAATAATAAAAAATATAATTAACAAAAAAAAGCGTCATTAATTGCCGTTCAAGTGACCATTTGGGTGACGTCAATATTAGGGCATTAAAAGAGTCATCCTAACATTCACCGAGTGATTCGGGCGTAATTGAATCACATCATTTTTAGCGTCGTCAATGACGTCCAGACGTCGTTTCCAAAATAGACAAAGTGACCAATTTTATGACCTTTAGATGACGGCATATATCACGTCAGACTACTACTTGGGTCATTGTTGACAATTTGACATTCATAGCATTAGGCTTTGACACTGACAACTGAGGTTGTTAATTGAACATTCAGTATTGCTTGCAAGAGTTAAAAGAACTAGTTAGCAACAAAAATGAGTTGCAAATGCACAATTAAAACCCTTGGCAATTTGAGTATATTTTGTGTGACTTTGCGATTCTATTTAATTAGACTCTTCAAACTTGGATTTTATGAATAAGTATTAATGAAAACACTTATTTCTTTGAAGTTATGACCATTGCTTTTATTGTTTTTCATTATTATGTGTATAAAATAGATATTGGTTAAGATTTACTATACGGTCCCCCTTGATGACTATTCGAAAAAAACGCCAAATTGAAAATGACGTTAAAAGGCTGTGTCGCCAAGTCCAAAATGGCTTAAAAACAAGCCTTGTTGCCAAAACCAAACGGTCATAGGGTTATCCGAAAACCTTGGCGACGAGTTGCCACATTCAGTGCCGAATCGCCAATTTTCAAAAAGTCACCAAAAGGGACCGTACAGAAAATCTTAACCGAAATGTTTAATTAACTAACGTTGATTAGTAAATCTTTCTTGGTACAGTACCCAAAAAAAAAATCAGAATGATGGCTATATCTTGTACTCTAATTGTTGAAATAACAAACAAAAAGTACCGTTGTAAATCGTGGAAGGTTTTTGATAATTGCATGTAGTTTTTTTTTTTTTTTTTGTCATGAAGGGTCATCTACATATTAAAACAGAACCAAACTTTAAAAAGTTCAATAGCAACCTCATAATATTATCCCATATTTGGATTCAGCATCCAAAAAAATGTCGAAATTCAAAAATTCGTAATTTTCTAATGAATGGTTTGTAATTTAAATGATAAAAAGAAAATGATAAATTAATGTTAAATAAAAAAGTTGGTTTTTTGGCCATAAATACTTAAATAATTAATATATTTCAGTAATTTTTTTTTCAAAAGACCAGTTTGAAAATTGCCAAACATAAATAGCAATCAACTTTCGCATCCATTTCTTTTTTAATAATTAATTATTAATTAATAAAACAATTTAAATTTTTTTTTAATAGAAACATATATTATTTTTTTGCTTTTATTAGATTCACCATGATCTAAAACCCCCCACACAATATTTTTCTTTCCATTTTGAATTTTAGTTCTCGATTTTTTAGCGAAAATGTAAAAAACGCTCACTTTAAGGGACCATATAGTAGACTACTTTTGGAAAATTAGCCAAGATTAATTCAAGGTAAACTAGAGGTGTGGAAAATCGCACAACGTTCAATTATCGTAAAATGGGAACAGCGGGGTGAATCGGAACAGAATTTATTGAAATTACAAAAAAAAATATTATTTTATACAAACAAAGCAGTTTTATTTTATATATATATATTTTTAATCTGTCTAACGTGTTTGGAATCGAGGAACATATGTTTTGTGTGGTTTTCAACAGTGTTCTTTTTTTTTTTTTAAATTGTTTTCTTAAATTACATTTATTTAAAACAACATTTTTTAAGCAATTTCAATAAGTTATTCTTTAAAAATTTTACTGAATCATGTGATTTTTTTATTTTATAAATAATTTCAACGATCAAGTTACATTTGTGTTTACAGTGAAATGTTTCTGTAAAATAATCACGCTTTGCTGAATACTGTTTACTAATATATACATTAATATTAATGCCTACATTTTATATTTATTAATTTTCTAACTATCAGTAGTATACGTTATACTTCTGCAATTACAGTTTTTGATATTTTATTTATTTCGTGTGAAGAATGCACATCTTTAACGTTGTAAATAAATTATGTTACTTTTGAGTTTACTTGCTATTTTTGTATTAATCTTAAACATGTCACTATAAATCCAAGTAGTTTCTATGCAATTTTATACTAATATTTGTATTTTATAACGTCGTGAAACGCCGCACTGACCAGATTTCTCCCGCTGTGAAGTAGAACCTTAAAAATACCTTTCGTTTTATGGAAATTCTCCCTGAAGATCGGTCAAAAAATGGTCGAAACATTTTCGCTCATAAGTGACGTGTTTTTCAACATATTGCATTGAAATTTCGTATATATAGAAAATGATGTATTCTAAATCGAATGAAATGATAAAAAATAGGGGTTCGTATTGAAATTTTCGAAGATAGAGTTACTTTTACTTAGTAAACGGTCCCTTGAGAATAAAAAAATTGCATCAGATATATAGAAAATCGTAAACAAAACATTTTGGGGCAAACCGTAAGATTCTACGATAATTAGAACCGAAGATATAGCCATCGTTCTGATTTTTTTGGGGGGGTACTGTACATGCTGAATGATATTTGGTTAGGAAGACATGTCATTTGACTTAATGCCCTCATAACTAAATATCTTTTGGTTCCAGCCTCGAAAACAATGTAACACGGAAACCTTATTGGACATATTTTTTTTAATGTGTTTCGGTAGTTGTGTACTATTAATGCTGTTAATTCTTAATGTTCATATTTCGTAGAAAAACTTACTGAAACATCAACAAATGGGCTGCCTACTATGTACTATCCTCAATTACCTATGAAGAATTATTAAATGAAGAATACACCTCTAATATCAAGATTCACTTTTCATTACAGGATGGAACTTTTGTTATGGTGGTTGGAGAATACCATAGTAGGTTGGTTCTATTTATTTTAAAATGTGAATTTTATTATAACTTATCATAATATTTAAAAGCCCGAGGACAGTAAGCAAAGTGTAACTTTTGATGAGAATAATAAATAAACTATTATAATTTACACTATGTAGATTTAGATTTCTAATTCAAGTACTACCCAAGGGCAACTGCGCTGAAACAATTACGCAATATCTACAACTAGGGCTTTTGGTGTAGGCAATTAGTTCCAATTCAAAGTGAGAGCACAATGCGTAAACACAACAACTTTTATTTACAACATGAGCGATTCGGAACGACCTCACTCTCTGATGGTCGAGCCGGGAATGATGACGCAACATGAACACAGAACGGCGATCGCAGCCCCGCATGCACAACACTCAGAGATCGCAGCGCCACAAGTACAATACTACAGAGTATCCCTCCAGTGACGAAGGGAATGATACATTTACAGATTGTAGGTTATCTTACAATGGTAAGGTAGAAAAATTATATATATATTGTTGCGTTGTACGGGTTCGAAAGATTTGACGCCAAAGCAGATCAAAACTTGCAGAAATTTATTCCAAAATAACTCTTCCCAGTTCTCTTACAGCTCCAGAACTTCTCGTTCTAGTAGACACAATACAGCTCTTTTCACCTCAATAGATCACAAAACAGCAGTTAAAAACTTGACAAACAACTGCTAAATTGCCGCAAAAGACAATGCAAAACAGTTCGCTTTAGAATGCTCAGTATCTCCAGTCAACTAATTCAGTGACTTTAAATTCAAGAACTATCTTCAGTCAACTATCGGACTCAGCTAACAACTAGCTCCGTGACTCAAAATCAGTCAACTAACTCCAAGTCAGGAATACAGCTCTCACAATGAACGTTGAGAGACAACTAACTACTAACCAACTCAGGTCGCGCTTATATAGGAGTGGCTGCGAACATACTTGAACCTTCCAGAGATGGACATTTGGAAAACTTTCCAGACAGTAGTCGAAAAATCCTATACATGTACATACATGGGATACATGTACCGAAAATGTCGCCAAATGGTCGCCAGGTTTGGCGACATTTGGCGATTTTTCGCCAAATTTGGCGACAAAAATTAGTCGCCAAAACCATCGCCAACTTGGCTCTATCTCGCCAATTTGGCGAGATTCCCATTACCATAATGTTAAATGCCCTGCCCCTTGAAACTCGCTTCCCAGAGTTACCTCTGTAAAACTCGTTATCAAGCATTGAGAGATTCATTGCTGGGAAACAAACCAAGACGAACCATTGCACTGCCTTACGCGAGATGAACATAAATTTTACTATTTACAAAATTAACACTACGAAATATTTACAAATATACAAAAATTCGTAACATTGCCCCCCTCCCAAGGACTGCACGTCCCGGGCAGTACAGTTCCCGGAAAGAAGGCTCACTTTCAATACAATAGCAAACACTCTGTGTTCATAACTAAACTATAAAACTTACTAATTTAAAGACAGAAACATTACTGAATAAATAAATAATTAAATAAACAATTAAATAAACAATAAACTTAAAAATTTATATACACATGTGACCATGGTCTTAATAACTATATACACTTTGTACATTAGGGGGATTACAAACTATGGCCATAGTAAGGGGCTAACCTGTCGTAATGAACGACTCTAGGTTTAGAATTTGGTGACTTACGTATTCGGACCACGACATCATTCAGCCGGTTGAGGACTGAGTAAGGACCATCCCAGTGGGATTGAAGTTTGGGAGATAGTCCTTTTTGTCGTTTCGGGTTCCAGAACCAAACCTTGTCACCTTCGTGGAATTGATGTCCTGTAGCCTTCGTGTCGTATCTGGTCTTCATCTTATCCGTCGCCACGTGGATTCGCTCTCGGGCAAAATTGTGCACATCTTCAAACCGTGCCTGAAGATCTTCGACGTACTCCTCTGGCGATGAAGGTGCATCCGGAGGGCGGCCAAACAACAGATCGCAAAGTAGACGAAGGTTACGACCGAAGAGCATCTGGGATGGGGAATAGCCGGTAGTCTCGTGGACAGCACTGCGATAGGCCAGAAGAAACAAAATTAACTTCTGATCCCAGTCCTGTTGGTTTCTCGAAACCATCAGTGAGAGGTTATTGAGGATGGTTCTGTTAAACCTCTCCACCATGCCATCCGATTGTGGGTGTAAAGGCGTCGTCTGTGTTTTGTCAATGCCAAGTAGATCACAAAGTCCTTTCATTACAGCAGAGGTAAAATTCCTTCCTTGATCAGAGTGTAACTGAAGAGGCACTCCAAATCTGGAAATCCAGCTCTAAACCATTACCTCTGCAACGGTGGTAGCCTCTTGATCAGGGATAGGATACGCTTCGGGCCACTTCGTAAAATAATCCATGACAACAAGGATGTATCTGTTGCCGTCAGCAGATCGTGGTAGTGGTCCCAAGATGTCAAACGCAATCCGTTCAAAAGGAGCTCCCACGTTGTAACGTTGCAGTTTTCCTCGACTGCGTTTCTTCGGTCCTTTCCGGGCTGCACAGGCATCACATGATCGGCACCACTTCTCCACGTCAGCCCTCGCCTTACTCCAATAGAACCGCTCTCGAACTCTTTGCAACGTCTTCATTACTCCGAAGTGGCCTCCAGTTGGACTACTATGAAGTTCTTTAAGAACGTCTGGAACTCGGGATCTTGGAAGCAATAGCTGCCATCGGGATGTCTTTCCATCATCAGATTCGAACTTCCGGTACAGCACGCCGTTTCGAATATGGAGGGAGTCCCAGAGGGCCCAATGTCGCTTTATCGTAGGACTATAGATGGAAATGTCCTGCCAAGTTGGTGTCGCGTTCGAAGACTCCTTTAAATCCTCCTGTCCGGCAGAGATCGCAGCATTATTCTTTTGCATTTCCTCTTGGCCAGAGAAAATCTCTTTCCTCATCTCTTCTTGAACAGAGAAAATCTCTTTCTTCATCTCTTCTTGACCAGAGAAAATCTCTTTCTTCATCTTTTCTTGACCAGAGAAAATCTCTTTCTTCATCTCATCTCGGCTCGCTTTCATTTCTTCTTCTTCATGCCATTCGGATATTTCCTTCTTCATTTCTTCTTGGCTCGCTTTCATTTCTTCCAGCCATTCGGACATCCCCTTCTTCATTTCTTCTTGGCTCGCTTTCATTTCTTCCAGCCATTCGGATATTCCCTTCTTCATTTCTTCTTGGCTCGCTTTCATATCTTTCCACCATTCTTGCATGAAAGCAAAAAGCTGTTGAAATTTTTCATCTTGTTCCGCCATTGCTCTGGTAATCGGCATCAAACCCCACTTCTGACACCAATTGTTGCGTTGTATGGGTTCGAAAGATTTGACGCCAAAGCAGATCAAAACTTGCAGAAATTTATTCCAAAATAACTCTTCACAGTTCTCTTACAGCTCCAGAACTTCTCGTTCTAGTAGACACAATACAGCTCTTTTCACCTCAATAGATCACAAAACAGCAGTTAAAAACTTGACAAACAACTGCTAAATTGCCGCAAAAGACAATGCAAAACAATTCGCTTTAGAATGCTCAGTATCTCCAGTCAACTAATTCAGTGACTTAAAATTCAAGAACTATCTTCAGTCAACTATCGGACTCAACTAACAACTAGCTCCGTGACTCAAAATCAGTCAACTAACTCCAAGTCAGGAATACAGCTCTCACAATGAACGTTGAGAGACAACTAACTACTGACCAACTCAGGTCGCGCTTATATAGGAGTGGCTGCGAACATACTTGAACCTTCCAGAGATGGACATTTGGAGAACTTTCCAGACAGTAGTCGAAAAATCCTATACATGTACATTAGGGTGGAACGAAAATGGCCTTTAAATTTTTTTTTTAAATTTTAGCTTAGTAATAGTGGGGAAAAGTTGCCTTTTAAGTTCAAAAAGAGGGGGGGGGGGGGATTTGGTTGCAATACTACAACATCTTGAGGTGCCGCAAAGGTTGTTTTTTTTAAAAATGAAAAATTATCAACTTTGTTAAAAAAATTTTATGAATTTCTCGTATATATAATGTTACAAAAGATGGTTTTAAATGCATATATAAGCATTAGAGTTGGAAAAAATTATGAATTACAAAATATAATAATAAAATATATTGTAATGTAAAATTTTGTATTTCTTACTTCTGTATCCTTAATGATTGCAAATGTTACATCTGCAAAATGTTTGTTTCTACTTCATTGCTACATTAAACTGGTTTTTTGTATTAAATTTTGGCATATTCCTACGTGAGTCAATTTTTGCTCTTATATATCCTTCTTTCGCGGTTGAACCACAGACATTTTGAGCCGATTCGGTCACCAGTTTCACAGTTCTTTCCACTGCTTGTGTGTGACAAGGAAGCCGGGGAAAGTCGATAACCGGGTCTACTTTACTATTTGGTCCATCTTCAGATGCCATCTGTATAAAGTCTTTGAGAGAGTCACTGGAAACATGTTTTAACAAGGGAGGTTCAATTATGTCATTTTCAGGCCATGAGATCATGTCGATGTAATCCTTTGCATCGAAGTTTATCTTTGGAACTTTGAACTTCCTGACTCCGCCTCTACTTTCTGTTCTTGCTTTTAAAACACTTCGTAAACCAAGTTCTCTTTGAATTTTGCGTTCATCACATAGCATGGACAAAATGAGATTTTCTGAAGCCGCAAAATAACCATTTCTTTGAATAACCGGATCTATAACGTTCTTGAGATCGTCAGAGAGGTAGCGTGAATATGAGATTAGGTTAAACAGATGTTTGGAACCATAAGTACATGAGGGTTTTAACTTAATATTAAACCACACAGGCACATACACTTTCACAATGTACTCAGCCAGAGTCTTAAGATTTTGAGTAGGATTTTCAGTTGCCACATACAATCTAAGCACGCGGTTGGCTAGTGTCAACCACCTGGAGTGAGCAAGTTTTCCAGGGTTTCGTAAAGATAAATCTAAGGAGCAATTTCCACTTGATACAGCAATACACATATCCAATAAATATTTCTGATCTGTACTTAAATCATTTTTGTCCTCCAAAAGAGGAAGGTTATTTTCAATTGGCAAGAAAGTAACCACAGGAAGATTAGCACAGTTTTCTAGCTGCTGACCTATTTCATCTTTAAACTCATTGGGTCCCTTTGTTTTACCATCTAAATGACAAAAAAGATATCGCAATGGTAGCTCATTACCATGGAACAAACAAATTAACCATTGTAACGGTCTTCATGTTTCCTTTTCCCTCAAAGAAATCACACCATTATTATGTCCAGTGTTTACAACGGTTCCATCGCACCCAATAGCAGTAAAGTTTAAAAATTGTTAGTTGTGTTCTCTATCTTCAAGAAACTCCTGTATACTGTCTGCTATGTCTTTTCCTGTGCCAGATTTAGGTATTACGTGGCCTAAAAACTTAGAGCTTGGTTCCTCTATTAGTGAAACGTGCTCTTCTGAAATCACTTTTTTGTAAAACTTCCTTCCTTCCTTCCTTTTCTTGAACAATTGTTTTGTCTTTTCTTCCATCAAAAAACAATCCTCTATTTTCAGTTATATGATTATAACGACTGCCATTAATGAGATCTCTTCGATTGGTTGATCTTGCTTGTCTAATTTTCATCCTGTCTATAACGTTGATTTTGTCTTCTTCTGTTATTACACCAAAGTCCTGTAAAGCAGCACTAGCTATAGCTGCAGCAGCTCTATCTGATTTTCCGATACGGTCAGCAATGGAAGCTACAGATGGCAATTTAATGCGCATTTGAGTGATTTTCTTTTCTTTCAGTTTTGAAGGGCCTGGTAGATGTATCTCTTCTTGTATATTTGAAGGACCTGGTTGGTTTGCATCTTCTGGTATCGAACACTGCCGTTCTTCAACGCTGTCATTGTCACCAGTAACCGTTTCTGATACACTAGTATTTTTTGTCCGTTCTTTATTAAACATGACTATTCTCTGTAGTTCTTTAATTTTTCTTGCTTCTTTCTTCCTCAAAGCGCTTGTGGTCATTACCTATCACCATTTTCCTGTTAGAAGGTTGATCGCTTAGAAACTTTTGTTCCATAACTGGTACTTTTCTTCCTTTTATACAAGTACAAGTATTAAAGTTTACACACTTACAGGCAGCAATATCAAATAAACGTTCGGCCTCGCCTCTAAATTTTGAGAGGTTGCAGTCAAACTTTTCTGACCCTTTTCTTCTTTTAGACCTTAATAAATTTCTATATTTAGCATGATAAGCTCTTATCATTAGTAAAATTCTTTGGCTAGAAACAACCGGAATAGAAGCTCTTGATCATATTTGCTCATTTTTGGGAACTTAAGTGTCACATATTTCACTTACAGTAGGATCCTTCTCTGAAGCATTTTTGAGGTTTTGTCTGATATAACAGTAGCACTTCATAACAGATTCGTAAGTAAGCAGTTCAACATCAAGCAAATCACTACATTTCCCAAAAAAGGACATTCCGACATTTGTCTTGTCTTCACTAATTTAGACTGAGCCATTTTTGCTCAAAACAATAAAGTAGAACACATACTACCAAAATATTATATTAATCTGTAACACATTAGACGGAGCGGAGGCGCCAACTCAACTGAACTCGGCACAGCTACTGACCTGACACCTGATCTGAGCTTGTCACCGCACGCAGACAAATCTTTGCCCAATCCCCCCCCCCCCTAACCCACACACAACATCCGCTCCGGCGATGACTCAGGCTCCTGGATGCCAATGTAATACAAAAACTGTTTTTATCTTTCTATTTATTTTATAACGCATAAATGAGGCTATTTATTTCATAATCGAGACACGCAAAAATCTTTGAAAAAGTTCAAAAAAGTGTGTTTTTATGAAACTTTAACGAACTTGCGGCACCTCAAGACGTATTCTAATATTTTTCATATTTTTAATTTATCTTATCTACACCATAAGGCAACTTTTCCGTGCTATTACAAATTAAAATCAAAAGTTGATTCTATCGTCAAAAAGAATTTAAAATATAGCAAAAATTTAAATTTTTTGAAACTTTAACGGCTTTGCGGCACCTCAAGACGTACTCCAATATTTTTCATATTTTTAATTTATCTTATCTACATCAAAAAGCAACTTTTCAGCACTATTACAAATTAAAAATCAAAAGTTGATTTTTTCGTTCCACCCTAATGTACATTGTACATACATGGGATACATGTACCGAAAATGTCACCAAATGGTCGCCAAGTTTGGCGACATTTGGCGATTTCTCGCCAAATTTGGCGACAAAAATTAGTCGCCAAAACCATCGCCAACTTGGCTCTATCTCCATTACCATAATGTTAAATGCCCTGCCCCTTGAAACTCGCTTCCCAGAGTTACCTCTGTAAAACTCGTTATCAAGCATTGAGTGAATCATTGCTGGGAAACAAACCAAGACGAACCATTGCACTGCCTTACGCGAGATGAACATAAATTTTACCATTTACAAAGTTAACACTAAGAAATATTTACAAATATACAAAAATTCGTAACAATATGTACATATGGTTATGAAGATTCTAAGTATAATATAGACAAATATAAATCATTTTATGAGTGTACAAATTATATTTCCACAATCAATCTTTTGGGAAAGTGGAAATGCCTGCCAGATCTTGTAGTTTTTAAATTTGAGAGGAACGTAGAAACTTTCTGTTCTACAGCTAATTCTGTGTTGCTAGTGAAGGATGGCTCAAGATCTGAAGATTCTTTTGATTGCAATAATGTATCAGAGTCAGACCATTGATAGGCAGGTTTAACCCGATCAATGCTGACAGTAGTGTGTTTACCATGTAATTTAATGACAAATTTTTGGTTTGTGCGACTTATTACAAGGTGTGGCCCGGAATAGGGAGATGTTAAAAGAGGACGGATTTTATCAATTCGTAAAAATATGTGTGTACATGTATGTAATGAAGGGTTTACATAAGCTTTACAATTTCCATGATTTGATGCTGCAATAGAATTTAGTTTCTGCATTGTTGAAATTAAATTAGATATATAACTAGGTGTAACAGTTAGTTTGAGAGAATCCGTTGAAACGAGATCTGATGGTAAACGTAAGGTCGTACCATAAACCAGCTCAGAAGTTGTGGCCTGTAGATCTTTTTTTATCACTGTTCGTAAACCTCATAAAACGATAGGCAAAATTTCAGACCTCTTAGAATGTTCATGAGCAACAATTGCACTTTTTAGGTGCCTGTGAAATCTCTCAATCATTCCGTTACTCTGGGGATGGTAGCTTGTGGAATGAATTCTATGGACACCCAAGAGGTCTGTAAGCTCTCTAAATAGGTTTGATTCAAAATTTCTTCCTTGATCAGTTGTGATGGTGACAGGTGTCCCAAATCTTGATATCCAACCATGCATTAGGGCACGAGCGGTTGTTTCAGCTGACATGTCGGCGGTTGGAATTACTTCAGGCCAACGGGTGAACCTATCAATAATGGTCAAACAATATTGATGTCCATCAGAGGGAACAAATGGTCCAATATAGTCAAGATGGATGTGAGAAAAACGAGCGTCCGGTAATACAAATGTGCTTAGAGGAGCTTTAGTATGATGAAATACCTTCGCTCGCTGACATTTTTCACAAGTACGGACTTTGTTTTTTGATGTCCTTCCTCGTACCTGGCCAAATGAATCGCTTTGAAACTAAATCTGTTGTTGCAGATATACCAGGGTGAGAAAGAAAATGTAAGTTATTAAAAAGTGTTTGCCTGAGTTGTTTAGTGACAAAGGGTCGAGGATGGTTGGTTGACATGTCACAGAAAAGATGTATGCTCAAAAGGAAAATAATGTTTCTCTAACTTCAATGAGGAAGATTGTGATTGAGAAAGTTCATTGAGTTCGGTGTCAAGAAGTTGTGCTTCTGCCAATTCGCTGTAATTGAAAGAGGGAGGGGTTGTAATAGCATCAATCTCAATTCTAGATAATGTGTCAACAATCTTATTTTCCTCACCAGTGACATGGCGAATATCCGTAGAAAACTGAGAAATATAGTCCAAGTGTCTCAGTTGTCTTGGAGAACATTTCTCAGGCTTCTGTTGAAAAGCATATATGAGGGGTTTTTGTTCGGTATAAATTGAAAAATTTCTTCCCTCAAGCATATGTCGAAATTTTTTAACAGATAAATATATAGCGAGCAACTCACGGTCATAAGTGGACCAACCTTTTTTACTCTTACTAAGTTTATTAGATAGGAAGGCTATGGGTTCCCATTTAGAATTTGAAAATTGCATGAGGGAGCTGCCAACGGCCATATCCGAAGCATCAGTCCAAAGAATTAATGGAGCCCCGGGAACTGGGTGGTTGAGTAGAGTTGACTGAACAAGTGCCTGCTTTGCTGCAGAAAATGCAATTTCAGCTTCCTCAGTCCAAACCAGCTCTTTCTCTGGTGTTTCAGAAGGACGAGAGGGTTTTTTGTGATTAGTTTGGCATTCCAGAAATTTTATCAAGGGAGTTAAAAGGTGAGCTGCTTTGGGGACGAAGCGTCAATAAAAGTTGTACATGCCAAGAAATCTGCGAAGTTGAGTGAGTGTTTGAGGTCTCGGAAAATTTTGAATGGCTTTTACACGATCAGGAAGGGGTGTCAGACCATTCCCAGAGACTGTAAATCCTAAGAAATCTAATTTTGGCAAACCAAATTTGCATTTAGATGGTTTAATCGAGAGTCCATAGTGATCGAGTCGATGAAAAAGAGCTCGAAGATGGCCAATATACTCTTCTAGACTACTACTAGCAATTAATATATCATCAATAAATGCATAAACTTCATTGAGACCTCTGGTAACCTCATCAATGAATCTTTGAAATGTGCTTGATGCGTTGCACAAACCAAACTGCATTGTACTTTCAAAAAGTCCAAAAGGAGTGCAAATTGCAGTTTTGTGCACATCTTGTGCAGCAATAGGAATTTGGTGAAAGGCTTTGACTAAATCGATGCGAGAGAAATTTTTTGTTCCATGCAATTCACCAGTGAAATCAGCTATGCTAGGAATGGGATACTTGTCTTTCTTAGTTTGAGCGTTAAGAGCACGATAGTCCCCAACAGGACGAAAATCGTCACTATTTTTCTTTGGGACCATATGTAAGGGTGACGCATAATTACTACTCGAAGGGCGCATGTGGCCTATATCTAGCATGTACTGAATTTCGGTTTTTGCCATTTTTAACCTGTCGGGTGCAAGACGACGTGGTTTAGAAAAAACCGGAGGTCCAGAAGTCTATGTGATGAACAACATTATGTTTTACAATTTGATTAGCACTAGGAGATTTTTTAATGTCAGGAAATTCTTGCAATAATTTTGAAAATATATCATTACCAAAAACTGTTTTCTTGCAGCATTATTTACAATGCCGTGGCATTTTAAGTTAGTACAAGAATCAATCAAGGAACGCTTCCGCATATCAGGTTTTAAATTAAAATAATGCAAGAAATCAGCACCAAGAATAGCAGTTGATGCATTACAAATATAAAATGGAAAAACAAAATTACGTCTAAGTCCCAAATCAACTGTAACTAATTTCTTACCATACACTGTGATGGGAGTTCCATTTGCTGCGTTGAACGTTTGAATGACAGGTAGTTGTTTATCATTTTTACAGGCCGGAATAAGAAAACAGTCACTACCAATATCAATAAAAAAATTACATTTGATTTTCTGTCCCGAATGAAGAGGCGACGAGAGAGTGAAGGCAAGAAGTATGTCGCCGCTACGCTTGCACGTCTTAGTTTTCCTGGAAGGAACATGGCGGGATACAGTTCTTGGCGTTAGATTTGTATTTTCGGTGATACCAGCAAACGTCTGAAGTTGGGCTTCGATCTTGATACCGGAAGCTACGACTTCGTGAGTTACTGCGGAAACGCGCATTGTTGCGATTTCGTGAAAAACTTCTTGAACGTCTCATACTTTCAACTTCCTTGCGGAGTTGTTTGAGTTCTTGGAGGAGAAGGTTCTCTGAATTAGAAACACTGCAAGTTTCTTCGGAGGTATTTGCGATGGAGCTAACAGCAGGTGGAGTCACTTCCAGTATACGATCAGCAACTTTTGCTGCCTTTTGCGGAGTGAGAGGTTGGATGGATGCTAGTATGGATTGCACATTTACAGGAAGTTGCTGCAAAAATAATTCCAGTAGAAGTGCATCTGCTACTTTATGAGACTCGGCACGTCTTTGTAGGATGCGAAGAAGTTCGCTGGGCTTTCAATCACCAAGTTGCGAGAAGCCTTCTTATTTCCTGTGTCTTTGTTTCTCCACACCTTTCAATAAGTTTTCCTTTTAGTTGTGCATATGGGTCGTTTTTATTAGGTGACAGAATGATATCACGTACTATAGAAGCTGCGTCCGGAGGAAGATGTGAAATACAATAGTTGTATTTTGTTTTCGATTCAGTTATGGGTTTAGAAACTGCAAGTTCAAAAGTAGCTTTTACCATAACGAACCACAATGCCGGATCGCTGGGTATGAATTGGGGCATCTTCACTGCTGATATAGCACCTTCATCCATGGCGGTGGGCTGAAGCAAGTCGAAACGGAAAAAAAAGTAGATAAAAAATTTCAAAATTTTTACATGCCGTAACTGAATGGCGTGTTTAAGTAAAGTCCGAAGTCACCATTTTGGTGTAGGCAATTAGTTCCAATTCAAAGTGAGAGCACAGTGCGTAAACACAACAACTTTTATTTACAACCTGAACGATTCGGAACGACCTCACTCTCCGATGGTCGAGCCGGGAATGATGACGCAACATGAACGCAGAACGGCGATCGCAGCCCCGCATGCACAACACTCAGAGATCGCAGCGCCACAAGTACAATACTACAGGCTCATTAATTTAGACTTGGTCAGATGATAAGGCACCATCATCTGAGTTAGCAAATAATGATCCTGTAATTTATTTTAAAATATTGCCTACTATTAAAGAATAAAGAATGTTGTTTAGGATTGAAAACATTAGAAGATTCATTATGCATGCTTAAGAATAATTTTCACCTATCCATTGAGTTGATATCATAATAAATTAATCTTAAATTCTTTATTGCTGATCAACATGTTCCATATTTCGACTATATATTTAATAGTATATAAATCATAAAAAGAAAATTATGGCAGTGGAGGGAGTACAAAATACCTTTAACAAATAAGTAAAATACAAATTTTCTTTTTGGCAAGATACTTAAATAGTTACAAGTTTCCAAATAAAATCTAAATCAATAATTAAGACTTAATATAGTAAAATTATTACAAACCAAAAAAAAAAAAAAAAGCTATTAAATATTTTATACTAAACAATCAACATGAGAAGTATGTAATTTGTAACATTCAACGTGATCGCTTCTTTGGGTCAATGACTAATCTTGGGGAAACAAAAATGGTTATTTTGCGAATTCTATGCCTGCATGCCTTAGCAAAAATTGCTAAATCTCAATTTATCTTTTAATTTTAGTAACCTTGAAAGATTTTTTTATCATTTTGCAAAAAAAGCTCCCAAACTTTGTTGCTGAATTTGTTAAAATAAATGAAGTACATTTTTTTTTTTTTTTTTTGGTTTCTGGCAAGAATGGAGACCTTTTGACCCTTCTAAAATTATCATACTTATTTTTTATAACTAAGTTCATTTTATTATATTAAAATGAATGCTAGAAACAAAGTTAATGACTATACATATTAAATTACAAAAAATTACATGCTTTGATTACTGTCCTCAAGCTGCTTATGGTTCTTATTCATTAAAAATTCTATTTTCTTTAATACTAAAGAATATTTTTTTAAGTAATTACAATAATTTTCTATCATGTAGATAGCCACCATTGGCTCGACTAGCTAAGGCTCTGGGAACAAACCAGTACCTTGCCGTAACAATACTGTATGCTAATACTGCACATTAAATCCTCCGAGGCCTCAATGTCAGTTTGGTTAGCCATGGATTTGTAGAGAAGGAGGTGCTAGCTCAGATGTCAGCAGGATTACTTACTGGGTAGTGCAGATTGCATGCAGCAGAATGCAAGATTAAAAAATATTTCGAAAACAAATGAATTTCCTACCCAAATGTTAATAGTTAAGCATTAGTTTTCTTTTTAAATAATTAATTTAAAGCCCGCATATTTTCGTTTCTTGTGAATTTACTACTTTCTCTACTTATTTTCTAATTTTCAATTGCAAGGACATCACTTTGACCCTTCATGCAACAGCCATGAATGTTGGTCATCTGGCTAAATCTAAAAACATGAGGTGTATTGTTATTAAAATGTTTTCGTGCACTATGGCCTTTGTATAATGTTTGCATCAGAAAAACTCCAAATAGTCAAACCTGTATAATATACATTATACTAGATTATATATAATTCAAGTCAAATATCACATGTTGTTGCTTGCTCTCTGTCCTAGATATTATAAAATTTAAAATTTTGTAACAAATAAAACAATCAACCAGCACTACAAAATATTCATACTGTAACAAAATATGAATCCTCATATTTGAGATGAATTTTTTTACAACATACCCAATAATGGTGATTGAGCATAGTGGACAGTTAGTCATTGACCTAAAGAAGCGAACAAGTTGAATGTAGAAAGTACTTGTCTAGTTGAATATTTATTGTAAAATAGCTTTTTTTAAACAAAAGCTGTATTAATTTTACTCTAAAAAGTTTCTTATTATTTATAATTTTACATTTTATGGCACATTTTTTAACCATTTTAGCATCTGGCTATTCTTTTTCCGATTTATATACTATTAAATTTGTAGGCGTGGTGTGGTCATGAGGCGCGATTGTAGATGTTGTGTATTTGTTTCAGTGCAGTGGCGCTCGGGTAATATTGGAATTAGAAAGCCAAATAACCAAACCTCTATAGTGTAAATTATAGTTTATTTATCATTTTTATCATTCTCATCAAATGGCAACCTATGGGTGAACACGTCACCATGTCATGTGGTTTGTGGACGCCTAAGCGCAGTTTTTGCCGTTCAGCACTTCCTCAACCATTCTAGTGGAATGGGGAATGTCAGCTTGAACCCTTGTGCGTTTGATTTCACCTCTTCAAAATGGTTAATTATTGTGGTGCATACAATTGCCAGTAGATTTTTAAGAAAGGTGGATGGATAACATTTCACAGGTAATAATTTAATACAATTTTTTCTATGAATTATTATTTGTTTTTATCAGTTTTTTTAACGAAGTGTAGAGAGAAGTAGTGTGATCTTGCCAGTTAAAAGTAAATTAGTATAGTTTAGGTAATTTATTTTGCTTAAACAATTGTTATATAGATTGTATATTTCATAAGTAATGTCGTTATTACCTCCAATTGATGCAATCTGAGTTATTTACATGAAAACAATTAGTTGTTCTTGGCGATGTATTACACGAGCTTGGCACGTTTTGAAGGAATTAAAAAATTTTGAAGGAATATAATAACAGTTCAAAGTATCATAAGTATAATTTAACTTTTCGACAAAGAAAGTTCGCCAATTTCAATTATATGAACCAGAGTATAACAAACAGACATTTTTTAAAGCAATAAATTCATGATAAACATTAAATATTGTATTTAATGTTGTCATTATAATCAGTAAAATTATTTTTAAGTCCAATAGTATTGTATTTAAAGAAGGAAATTTTTTTAAATTAAGCTCAAAGTTTTAAGTCCTTACACTTATTCCATGCACTAATGCAAATACTATATATATATATATATATTTTTCAATTAAATTTTTATGTAATTTTATATTTTCTTTTAAAACCCAATCACATATAGCTATGCAACTTCTCATAAAAATACAAAATGAAATATGAATTTTACGAAAACACATGTCTCTTGCATCATATCAAAACATATATTTTTGAAAAAAATATTTCCCTTTCAATTTTTATAAAAATTCTTAAAAATATTAAATTATGTATTAATTTTAGGAAAACACATTTATCCTATACCTAACCAGAAATCAAAATTTTCTGTACACAAATTATTCTATTATTGTATAATATCAGATTTACATTAAAAAATATTAAAATAGTGTTATGTAATTTCTTAAAAGAACAACTAAATAAAAAGTCAAATAGATTAAATATTTACTACATATGTGTTAGACATAACTACACATTTTCAAAAGCGAGATATCAGTGAAAAGTTATTGCTTCCACTAAGTTCAATAACTTTATGTAGTTGTGGAATAGAAATATTTGAATTCTGTAACAGTTATGATTCAGTATTTTCTCCAGGTTTTACCATCAACAAAATTTCAGAGTTTTCATCAATTTAAAAAAAATTGTTTGAAGTCTTGTATTTCTTTTTATGTTCATTTGTTTTCCTTTCTTAAGAATTACAACATTCTGAAGAATGATTGCTAAATTAAATGGGTTGGCACTTATTAAGTATTTTTCCCTAATGCTAAGAAATAAGTACACAAAACAAAACTGGACTTTTAACAGTACTGTCATTTGTATTATACAAACTCACTTTCAATAAACCCCGAGAAATCGCGAGTTTATGCAATCGGCAAAGATAAAAATCTCATCATAAGTGGTTGGCCGAATAAGTAATTAGTCCAACCACCCAGTCAGTAATTTGATAATATGAGTAATAAAATTATCTGTTAAAAATCTGAAGTCATTGATGAAGAAAATATTTCTTTCCCTCAAGCTAACAAATATTTTGCACCCAGCTGTACATTTCTAGAAAGAAAATCCAAAGTGTAAAAATAGAAGCTGTAATAAAAAGGTATTGTTTAAATTGAAATATGCAATATTATGGCACGCCGAATTCTTGCTTAAAGTTAATGTTAAAAAAAATATTCAAAATTTCAAATCATAATTTAAAACTTAATATAAAATTAATTTCAGATTACTTTTTTCAATTAATGGAAGAAAGAGAATGGAATTTAGTTAAAAATAAAAGAATAATTTGCTTTAAAATATCTTGTATCACACCAAAATAGATCATTATTTTTTTTTTTATATACTAAATGGTACAAAGGGTAAATATCTCAGAATAATACATATAATATTGACAAACCTAGCTATCAAAATGTTTCAAAATAGGGATCCATTTGAATATCATATAGTATAAACTATGAATAATTTTATTTAACAAAACTTTCAATCTGAATCATGATTATTGTAAAAATTTCAATTTTTTTCACTCACAAATATTGTACATCCCATGCGCCAGTTTTCGAATGTCTTCTGCATCTTTTCTCAGTTTTGTTTATTAAATTCACAAAAAAATCTTTTTACATTTTTTTTTATAGATATAGTATTAACATCAACCCAAATGTCATTAAGTATTTCCTAATTTTGGACTTATAATTGAGAGAAAATTTATAATTTTGTCTTGAGCATGATTTTCTTTTATTTCTCTGTGTCCCATGTATCAGTTGATTGTAAATGCCTATTTGACCTAGAAAACCATTATATTTTCATACAACTTTGTTACCACCTAAAATTGTAAAAAACTGAAACATAACCAGGAAATTCATCAGTAGTTTATTATTCTAAACTGTTTAGGTTTAGAAGCCAGTCGTCAGAAAGTCAGCCAGAGAATAGATAAAATAAGATTGTCTTGTAAACTTCTTGAGGAGTTTCAGGTAATTAATAATCTACATAGGAATTAATCAGGGTTAACTTGGATCAAATATGTCATACAGGACTAACCTTTTCAATTGACAATAAAAATGTTTGTATATCTTTGAACAAAAATTTTAATTTTAAGTAATTTTTGAAGTAGATCTGAAATGCTCATTTTATATAATAGTTTGCAATATAGGTGCAAAACCCCAATATATTTCATGTTACTAATATAAATTTAAAGTTTGCAAAACAAGATAAAAAAAAAGCAAAAAGCAGAACATACTCAACCATCACTCCAATTTTTGAAGTTTAAATTTAAAAAATGCATCTGTGTTAGTTTGTAAAATCACCAAACGTTTTTAACATGAAGAAAATTGTTGTGTTTCACACTTAAAGTATTCAATAAGTTTATTACAGGATAAACAGATAAACCAATGTCAAATGAATTACAAGAGTAGCATTATACAAGCACTTAGAAAAGCATTACCAACAAGAAATATTTTTAATTTAAAAACACCAAGATGCAACTCTACTGAATGAATACCACATGCTCTGAATATGCCAATAATACTCCTATTTAGTTTACCTTTAGCCAGTTTGTTTTAGTATCAAAGTAGCAAAAGGTAAACAAAAATAAGTAGGCAATATACAAAATGAATTTGCACCAAAGATAGTGGAATAATAAAACATCAACAGCTGGTTATTAACATTATTCATTACTGTATCAATGTTTATATCACATAGTAGTGCAACTCTAGAAGCAAGTGCATATAATGGTTTATTTTGTGCTTAAATCAATGCAAATGTCAAGTTGGGGAAAAAGTTATGAAAACTTTTACTTCATTTCTAAGTAAATGACAATTTTAAAAATATTTATAGTTTACATGTAATTTTCAAATTATATATGCTATACATTTTGATTTGTTTGTCTTTGACATTTCAAATATATGACACACACACAATATGAAACTATTAACAATTTTAAAGGGTTCCCAATTGACAGTCAGTCACTGCAATGACAGTTTCTGCAATAGGTAAAAGCATAAATCTGCAAAGTGGAAGATTCATACCATGGACTTAGCAGATTTTAAATTTGAACTAACGACTAAAGATATTAGTTTACTAACAAGAATTCTAAAATAATGAACAATAGTTTCTCTCTAGTAAGTAGTATTAAGGTAAATATAAAAATACATTAGTTTTTTACTACTACTTACTACTGTTTAAAGATAAGCAAAAAATTATGTTGGGAGAATAGATGGATACCAACACTAAGTTAACAACAAGAATGATTCTGTAAAATGGATGAAGATATGATAATTTATATTTACTTTACCTAAAGAAACATAATTACAAATCATAAATGAAAACACGTAAAAATTCTGCTACTTCCAGGAGATATTTTGAAAAAGATATATACATGTATTGGTACATAACATATATTTAATGAATAAGCGATACTAATTAATTAGATAAATATATGCGAGTCATTAGTTATAATTTGTAGAATGAAATACTGACTACATAGTGTAAATAGAGTACTATCAATACAGCTATAAGTGAATATACAATAATAATAATGAACAAAATAATTACAAAGAGTAAATAAAAGTTTCTTTGAAAACAATTGCACATATTGTAAATAGAGGAATCAAAACAATGCATTCAAATTTTATTCAGTAATAATTTATAAGTTAATAAAATATTTTAGCATATAAGCAATAACAAAAAATATCAATTTTTCACACATATACATGAATATTTTGTAATTGACAGTGATAGTGTTTTGTGGACCTTTCATCACTATTTATAAGCTATGTAGTTAAATTATTATTTACATTAAAATCTACATAGAAATAAAGTTAAAATATATATATAAATTATTTAATTAAAAATTTAACAAATCAATAATTTAAATTAAAAATAACAATCGATTTAAATATAATAGTTTATATAAAATGAGTCTATGAAGAAATAATGTATCTGACATGATTTGATTATCATAATACAATTTATCTAAAATAATCAATGAGAATTGTATTTCTAATTTCATAATCTATAATCAAGCAATGGCACCAGCATTCACATAGTAATTAAATAGAGAAATAACTGCAATGATAAAGTAAAGATGTACAATTGAAACTGTACAAGTAAAATTATCAAAAACTCAATGAATTTATGAAAATATTTTTGCACTCTGTAGTAGAGAAAAAAGTTTTTTTTTTTTCATATTTCATTTAATAATGTACAAATAAAAATAAAACAATAAATATAATACACTCCCAAGATAATCAGAAACAACAAAGCAGAGTAATTTATGGACGTAAATTGATTCTGTTGTTACTCAATGACAATATACTGTTGAACTTCATGCATATTTTTCCATAAAATAAAAAACTATCCACTAAACAAATGTTAGTAAAACTGACCTGAATTATCAATATATAAAACTGTGATTACAGATTGTATAAAATACATTTGAAAGCAATGACATATTTATACAAGAGAGAGATCTAGAAATATCAACTTATCAGTTATCTATACTTGACTGGTTTGAATCATAAATGAATTAAAATTTCTATACATAAGGTTGATTTTCCTGAAAAAAAAATACTTTTAACACACCCATACAAATATGATGGCCTAACTTAATTTAATGGCTATACAATATAATAAAATAAAGCAATTGGTTTTAAGTCATCCAATTAAATTTGTCTACTTAAATGCAAACCAATTTATCTTCATACAAACAAGATTTGTGTTAATTATTTTTACAAAATAAATTAGAAAAATGGCTGGATATCAAATTGGGTATGAGAAAATCAATTGCTTTAACAACTTAAGTGTGAGCCTAGAGGTTGTGAAACTTCAAGGCCACATTGGGAGAGAGGCATTCTGGTAGGCACAACCCTAAAGTCAACTTTACATTCCAGAATTTCTAGTTCTCATGAATGACTGTGGGCACATGGTAAATAATCTTAGAACTTCAACAGGAATAGATAATGTGTTCATAAAAAAATCAGGGTATTTATCACTGAGGCACCATGAGAAACATTTTATGATAGTATTACGCAAATTACATTTGAAAACTCATAGTTACATAGATGCAAAAGTTTTTATATAGCCCCTTAAAAACTAATAACAATTAGTATTAACTTCAAGTATAAGCTTGGTATGTTTGAAAATAATTAAATGCATCAAAATTAATTAAAAAATTATAAATTAAAAAGTTACATGACTAATTTGCACTAAAATTAACACTGGATTAAAAGAAAATGCTAAATAACAATTTGATTAATATCTATTCCGATTTGAATCAATTATTTCTTTAAAATAAACTGATTGGGTACTCAAATAGGAACCAACGTCAAGAAAAACTATAATTGGAAATACAACTATGATATTAGCTCTGCAACTGAAATATTGTAGTTTGACTGTAAATTATCAAATTAAATTGAGAGTAATTACTTGTGTATAAATGCATAGCAACATTTTAAAAGGCACTAAAAGTAAATTTTAAATCATTATTTTACTATTTCATATATGCTATTTATCTAACTAATAAAAAACTCACAACATGAAGTCCAATCTTTTTACTATACAAATTATTGCACTAATGCTAGTGATAGTGAACAAATCTAAAAATACAAAGAAATTTAGCTATACTTTTCAAAACACATTTTTAAAAGTTAAGTACTTCAAGTAAAAGCCTGTTTTATCACATAAAAAGAACATGCATACAATTTTTTGTACATGAGTATTTGGTAAATAAATCAAATTATTTTGCAATAGGTTTGAGACATGATAAACACTTTAAAAATCTTAACCTTGATAGAAAAGGATCAATCTTCAAATTGTACTATACAAAATACCTACTTTAAAATTAAACACATATAAACTAGTAAAACGGCCAGTGTCATTACTTAATAGCATAACAAAAATTATTTTTAAAAAAAAACTAATTTACACAATTGCCACTTTTCTACCAATGAATATAAATAGTACACCTCTGCCATTTCAAACCATCAAAAAATATTTAACAGCAATTTCAAAATTATATTTTGTTTTAAGTACATATTATTTAGCATGAAAATCAACAAAAAAGGATTATCAATAAAATCTTTCTAAATCATTACTTGGAAAACATACATTAAGATATTTTTCGACTAGATCACCTTCTAACATATTTATAATAGTTTTCAAAAATTTAATATTGAGCTATATTTCACAGGAATGTTTTTTGAGTAAGAAAACCAGATTTAAAAAAATCACAATTACTCTCACATTTTTGTTGAGATACTCATTGTCAAAAATAATAAATTTATAAATAAGTAAATTCCTTTTAACTCTAAATAAAATCACAAATATTTTGCGTAAATAATATCTTTGGCAGTGAGCTACCTGTAACAAAATTTGAATCAACAACAAATCACCGATGTTACTTGTTTAATCAAGATGTATGTCACTGTCCCCTCTCTCTAATTTCAAAGGCTTACGTGACATTTGAGCTTTGCACATACTGCACAACTGCTGGACTCTCAAAGCTGCCATAGCAACATATTTTTCTCCAGTCCAAACTACGGTTCCTAGTGCTTGCAAAACAAGAAGACTAAGTTTTGTGTAGACTTTTCCCACAATGAGTGTCAAAGCAGCTTGGTGAAACATTGCAAAAATACGATAGTTAGGACCAGAGAATGGGTCAGAAACTGCTGGACAAATTATGTTATTCAAATTAACTTGAGTAACCTGTAATATAAAAGAAAATTAGTACCTTAAAGTCAATTAATTAATCATTTAGTTAATTTAGTATATAGACAGTTTTCAATGCATTTACAATACAACAAACAAGCTAAAAGTTAAAGTTACCAACTATTTCATCCAGTTTACACAACGATCAATCCTATTTATTCAACACAGGGAATTTTAAAAAATAATACAAAAACTGTGAATACAAAGTAGGGTTTCCTTATATGAAGGAAAAAAATAAACTGTTATCTGATTTTAATGCATCCCCTCCCCCCCCCCCCCCTTGTTTTATTTTAATCTATTTTGATAGTAAACCAAATTTTATTACAGTTACTTACAATTAACCAATGAAAAAGCACGATTGAAATACTGTATACATTACTAATTTCTTAAATTGATAAATCATATTTCTAAAAACATTTAAATAAACAAAAAACATTTAAATAAGCAATATAATAATCATACATTGAATAATTCCTATTTTTAGAGATAGGTAACTTGTTTTTTGTTGAAAAGATACTTGTCCACTTTTCAAAACTGTTCACTTTTGACAATAGAAACTTTACAATATTTTAGAGAAAAAAAGTATTTTGATTTTATACTTTTAACCAAAACATCATCAAAGCAACATCATAATATAATTTTGGAGACGTTTTTATGCTTACTATACATTCCATACAATTTTATTGTATGGTGCTGAAACATGGTGCCTCAGAAAATCAGACATTCAAAAACTTGGAAGTTTTCCAAAATAATTGTATTAGAAGAATCCTTAAAATCTCTTGGTCTGTTAAAATTAGTATCGTAACAATTTTAGAAAGGGCAGACATTACTTCAATGGAGTAAGAAATCAGTAAGAGAAGGTGGTGATGGACGGGTCATGTGTTAAGAATGCCAAAGTAGAATATAACACATGTTTCTTTCTCCTGGGCTCCTGATGGCAAAAGGAAAAGAGGAAGGCCTAGGACAACTTGGCAAAGACAAATGCAATCAGACCTAAAAAAGGCTCACTTAAATGGTCTAGAAGAAGCAAGATCCGTGGCAAAAGATCGGAAGGCATGCAGAGGTAGGCTAGATGCCTTATGCACCAAACGGCGTGAAGAGCCTAAATATTTCCATACAACCAACGATGGAGCTATCTGCCCACATATAATGTTTTGTATTTTCTATATTGTGTAAAAATGAGGTTTGGTATGTGTGTGAGGCACTGAGCTATACAACTAGAACAGGAATGACGACTCAACATAGGGGAATGTAGTTACAGTGCGAGCCAAGGGGGGAAAGGTGAAAAAAGCAGCAAACTGTCAGAGCATTTATTACAGTTTTCATTGTTCTTTGCGTTGAAGTGACGTGTTATTGTATATTTTTATCTCATTCAAGGATATGGACTTTTAAAGTCTTACTGGGGAATGTCTGCACAAATTGATTTGAAACATTTGATGAAAGTTAAAAATACTGGGTAGTCAGCATAAAAGAGGCTCAGTGTTTCAGATTATGTAATGTAATTCTGAATTATTGATTTCACTTATGTTTTGAAATTAATCTGAGGCCTCTTTTACACTGGCCCCCCCTATATATTCATAATCACAAATTGTATATTTTATAATGCGATTAAACTAGTTTTGTTTTATCCAAGATATGTATGATACCATACATTCAATCGATTACAAGAAACACTAATTCCTGGTGCAATAATGCACTCAATAACAATTATTTTGTAATGGCTTTGTAAAATTGTAAAAAAGAAATAATGATTTTACAATTCTCTAAACAATAGCAAGCTTAAAATGGCTTTATAAAAGAAATATTAAATTCAAAGAGAAACTTTGATATATATGATTGAATTCTTAATTAATCATTTTATAGGCCCTATTGCACATTTTTAAGATAATTACATAAAATTGAAAACCCTTTATCAGTTAATTAAAATGAATATTTCTAAACTGCTTGATGTAGATGTAAGAGTTTGCTCAGTTACTGGTGATAGAATATCATGAAATATACAGGCCATTCAAAAAAGGATTGTTACAGTATTTAACTATAAAGATGTAACAACTCTTTGTAAGCAACTTGTAACTAAAATGCCATTTATGTAATTTCAGATGCACGCTATATGCTTAAATTAATTAGGAAATACAACAGCCAAAAACATTTGTATTTCCTATTCATCAAGAAAAATTAAATGGGAGTACTTTGTGTATTCAAACAATCTACACATATCATACATAAAATTGAATGCGAGATCAGATTTTTAATAATGGAACAGCTGATATTAGTAATGTAAACAGGCTAATAGTTTAGACGCTGCGTCACAAATTTCATATAAGCGAATTACTGATAAATTGTTTGATCTGCACAACCCAAGAAATTGCCTTCTAATTTTTAAATTTTGATACTTAAATAAATCCATCATTAACTTTGATATAAATCATCAATAAGAAAATGATGATAAAATAAAGTTCAATTGAATGTATTCAGATTGTACAAATGTCATTTAATTATTAAAAAAACATCTCATATTAATTAGTTGTAAAAAAAATCTGAAAATTCTTTTTAATTCATTTTAAGATTTAAAGACATCAGAAAATGTTTTAATGGGGTGTTTCTAGATCGAGAGATAAAAAATATCAGATGAAAATAGCAATGCAATTTGCAAAGTATCATTTCTGAAAAGAAAATGTTAATTCAGGAAGTGATTATAGTGAGAAATCAAATGCAAAACTTTTTAGAACCAGGAGGTTATACTAAAAATTCAATTTTTAAGAGCTTGCATTATTCTAGGGTTACAAAAAACACTAGCAGGGCTGCCACAGCTTAATAACATTGAAATAGTTGCTTTAGTAGCCTCAGATGTAAAAAATAGTGGACAAAATAGTATCCTCATATACTAAAATTAATAGCATGACAATTCTGAAAGACTATATTTTGAACTAGCTGCATGGCCCAGCATTGCAGAAACCTGTCATTGTGTATAGGTCCCAACTTTTGACACTTCTTGTGAAAATTTCAGAGCTGTACATCTATTAGAAGTTGCTTAGTAAAAAATTAATTAACGAAAGTTAAAAAAAAACGTAAATTTTTTACATTCTGTTTATCAAAAGTTTAATTAGCAGGCTAAAACTATTCATGTTGAAAATTTCAGAGCTCTATGTCTGTTAGAAGTCAGTTTCTAAAAAACTAAACAAATAATATTCAATAACATGCTTGCTTTGTTCACTGAAAGGTTCATTGCTGGGCAAGCATAAGATCGGTTTACTCGCTAAAAGCTTAATTGCTATATAAACCCTTATTTTAGAGCCCCACCCTTGTTGAGAAACAAAAATATTCCCCGTTAATACAATAACAAAATCCCCACCCCACCCATCTGGGAATATTTTAACAGTGTGTTTGTCAAAAGTTCAATTAGAAGGCCAAAGCTACAACTGCTGAAAATTTCATAGCTCCATTCCTATTGGAAGTCGCTTTGTAAAAAAAAATCAAATTAATTATAAAAGTAATCAAAATTTTAACATTATGTTTTTTAAAAACTCAATTAGAAAGCCAAAACTGCTTATGTTGAAAGTTTCAGAGCTGTAGCCAAAATAGAAGTCATTTTGTAAAAAAAAAAATTAATTCAAAAAAAAAAAAATACTAATTCAAATTTTAACATTCTGTTTTCCAAAAGTCCAGAAGGCCAAAACTATTTATTTTGAATATTCTAGAGCTGTACTCCTATTTGAAATGGCTTTGCAAAAAAATTGAAAATTAACAAACTTAACATAATAAATTTAACAAAATCTTTCTTTCCTAAAAAAAATTTGAAAAAATGCGGCACTTGACCTTTGCTGTACAAACTGTATGAGAGCAGAATAAAAAACTAAGTCCAGTGACCAACCTAGTTTGAAGTTACATAAAAACATCACTAACGGCGCAACGAAGAGGCGTGTGCCTGCGTTAGAGGGTCACATGATAGATTTTAATTTGATCCAAACACAGTTTATGTAACTTCTGAAAAATGCATTACAAAAGTCACAGTGATTCACCACAGAACCAATAAAAGCAGAAAACAAAGAAGTTCTCTTGAAGAAAAACGTTCAATCCTCTTCAGTTCAGATTCAATCAAACTCTATAAGTGCAACATCATTGGTGGAAGCCACAGACCTAGAACAGAGACCGTCTAATTTTGACGTCATGATAAAACTTGGATGATTGATTTCATTTCCGTTCCTCTCACGTTTTTACTAGTAAATAAAAATACAATTTTTATCCAAAAATAGTCACCGATTATTTCAAAAAGTAACAATATAAGCTGAAAAGGTAGCTTTTAGGACAATTTCGGCAAAAAAGTGGCCATAGTAGACTCGCCTCAAAATTAGTTGCTTTAGTTGACTGTGGCAGCCCTGCACTAGAGCCATGAATGTTAAATACAACCAAAAACTAGTAAGTGTCATATTCATAAAATATTATACTTTAAAATGCTAACTTTACAAAAACTTGATTGAAAGATAAGAATATAAATTTAAATGAAATACAGACAATAGTAAATTAGTATTTCAAAAAATTATACTTTCAAGAATTCATAATTACCATTCCTAAACCTTGAAGAATCAAGAAATGATACAAAAACAAGAGACCTTGTGTTAAAACAGCCCAACTCATGTCATTTATAGCTTCAACTGTATAAACTCCTAGAAATGCAAAAATATTCATTAGAACATAATCAATGACCTTTCAAATTAAAAATAAAACAAAGTCATTGATGAAACACAAAAAGTCAACCCACTTAATGAAGTAATTTAAGCTATACGGTTAACATAGCAGTTTTTTTCCATATATTTCCAATTTTGAATATTCATTATAAACCTAGAGGTGTACACTTTAAAATAATTAGAATAAAAAAAATTGTAAAAGAGAAAAGTTTGACTAATTGTTAGATGGATTTTATGTAAAGCCAACTCACATTCTAAAAAATACTGGGAGAGAGTGCACAGTGTTACGAAAGACGTGCTTTCAAAGACATACATAAAGCTCAGAAAAAAACATCAGAATTACTTAAAATTTGCTCCCCTTATGTATTTAAGGTCATGAAACATGAATATAAAATCAGAATAAGACAATTTCCACGAAAAGAGGGAACATCAAAAAACTATTGCTTACACCTGGTATTTTTGAAGAAAGAAAAAAAAAATTGGAAGTAATAAGGAGGTCCTACTCTTAATTACACATCATTTTAAAATTATGTTCTAATGATATCTATGCTTCTATATTTCAGATTTTTAGAAAATATATATATTAAAAAACAGTAAATAAGCTAAGGAAAAAATACTTAACAGCAAAAAATATTTAAAAAAATATATATATACTTTAAATGTTATTAATGTACTTTAAAATAAATGTATAATAGTACTTTACATTAACATAATGCTTCTACTGTAAACTTACTATTATTACAAACAAATCTCTCATAATAATATAAAAATAAAAAATCTTGGTTTTATTCTTGGTTCTTACAACTGAGATTATAGGAAACATGTGTGCTAATTTTAATCAATATCCATCATGTTCATGTTTTCATTTCTCTTCTTGTATTAGAATATCCTTACTCAGCAATACAATCCAGCAAAGAGTCATCTATTATCCTTCTAACATCTTCAGGAAGTTTTACAAGGTCTGTCGAAAACTCTTCTTCTTGATACTCAAAAACATGATTTTTATTCCTATTATATTTCTTGCATATCATCCATTTTTATATTTCTAAATCCTATCATTATGCCACAACCTTTAAGAAATAATATAATTGTGTCAGATTCATTATCAAATCTTCATTTATTAACAAACAATACCATATTTGAAAAGTGTGATTGATATATAATTTTTTCTACTTTTTTCCCCATGACCTGTCGAAATGGTGAAACATTCAATGAAGTTACAATTTTGTTATAGGTAAATAGATTGGTTTGCTCGGCATCTCAAAAGTTTGATTAATCAAGGAAAATTGTGATTTCAAAACTTAAGAGTTCTTGTGCTAATTTAAATGTATCATTATGCCTAAATGTTAAAAGTTTTATTTGGTTGTAACATTTTTTTAAAACTTCACGTTGAGAAATGTACAATGTGTGTACAAACATCAAACACCTCTTCAAGATAATATTCTAAGGTTAATTAAAGGAGTTCCAAATTATGCTGAAAATTTTAATCAGATTGTATATTACAGGTTGTCCTTTTGAGAAAACAAAAATGAATTTTATGCAGAGAATAATCATTTTCATGAAATGCTAATTTAAAAAAAAAAATAATAATAATATAAAACTTTTTTTTTTTCAATAATATTTTCAAATATATGTTACTAATATTACTTTAAAATATATGCTACTAATAATACTTTCAATATAGGCTTCTAAAAATGAATTCCTAACCTAATTAGAAATCTGTTTTACTTCAGCCATAACTTATGAAGTACTTGTGTGTTATCACAACTACCTTGACAAAAGTTAAAGTGTGTGAGATGCTGTTAGCTCAGCGCCAGTGCGGTTTTACTTTCTTTTCCTTAATTCAAGGTGTTGGTGATGGGCCCATTCCCTTTGAGAAAAATAGCACATTGTCTTTTTCATTTTTGGGGATAAGACACCCCCAAAAGTGATTCTGGGAGGCAAAATAGCTAAAGCTCCCTTTCTGCAAACGAGAATGGAGATTAAAATCTTATCTCTGCAATTGCCTAAGTATCAGCACCACCTATGAAAGATATTTAAGGCTCCACTGTTATCCCCAAAATTCATCTCAATTTTTCTGCTACCAAAAAATGTTCTACATTGGAAACCCTCTCTGGCTTACAGATGTTATAATACTTCAATAAACTGAAAAGTACAATAGACCTCGTATTGTAATGATATGCTCTATTATAAAGCCACACACTCAAGATCAAGGTAGTCTTGATAGTCAATATGCACATGATAGCTCATGACCATAATAGTGTAGTATTTGAAACAGTTCATTGCCCATAAGTATAGAAATCTATTATCATCACTTTAATACAAATAAGACACAAAACAAGGATTTAATAACATATATTTATGTGAGAATATTCTGATTTTGCTTGAATGCTTACTACTTAAAACTGAAATATGGTAACTAAAAAGACATACCTCCAACACCAGTTCTGATTAAATAAAAAGGAGTGATTAAAATCAAAAAGTGTTGAATCCAATAAATTTCCAATTCTAATGTACGCTGCAAAAGACAATTTTTATTCATTACAATAAATTTTAAATACAGCTAATTATATTTTCATACTAACTAATGAAATTCAAGATACTTCTAAAGAGAGTTTTAAAAAATAGAAACAAACTTGTTCAGGCTAAATTACTATAAATCATGTGAAAAAATACCTTTTACAATACAAAAGTTGATTTTATTACTCAAAAATGTCTTCTTTTTTTTTCTTTTTTACATATTTATATATCAGATTTTAATCGCCAAACTTTTCTCATAAAGTAGCTTTTCAAAACAACTGGCCTATCACCTTTTAAAATTTTTATAAAATACATAATGATGAGGAAGTTTAATTCAGAGCAGTGTCAAATAATGGGTTTATTAAGCAAATATTCCCAACACAGAAAGTTTAGGTAAAAAAATAAAGCCATAAATCAGCCCACAACACCAAACTCGCCTTTTAAAAAGCATGTTTTCCAAATGAGTGAAATTGAACTATATTATTTTGGATTATGACAATTTTTACATACCATATACAGGAAATTAGAATGGGAAGAAAAATTTGAAAACTTGTATTTAGCAGAACATTCGCAAATTTGGTATATCAACCTTAGTTAAAGAAAGTCCTATCTTCCAAATAGTAAGAAGTTTGATTTTAACCCATTAACCGCCAAAACTCGAAATCCTTAAAAAACATGGTCAGTATTTATAACATTTGTGATTTTAGGGTCATATATAACATATTTAAAGAAAGAGTTGGAATATTTTATTTATCTTTAGAGAAAATTACTGTTGCGTTGGCGCAACGTCAGCGTAAAACCGAGTTAAAATCGGCGGTTTTCAAGAATTTCATATTCCATTAATGTTGAATATTCAACGACTGTAATTAACCGTTGGCAATATTTTAAAGCTTCTTTTCAAAAATTTAAACTTTTCATACTATGTAAGTACATACATTTATTTAATATGACTTATTTTATATGAAAATATTGACTACCTTCTTGACGTAAAGCCACTTCACAACCATTACAACGATACATAATTTGACTGTGACAATGTTTACTGCGAAGTCTTTTATTGTCCATCATGTGATGCAAGGGTACAAGTTTTGTAACCGAATCATACAGGTTTTTCTTTTAGGAACATTTTTGCAGAATGTTTTCCTCTATAAGGAATCATTTGTTTGTCTATACTTGGGTCGTGTGCAAATATTTGAAACTATTAAAATTTCTTATTCAACAAATTTCACTCTTGTACTCTCACTTTCTACAATTTGTCATTTTTGTCAATATTGATGTTATCTGCCATATGCAAATTTTGTTTTATATTCCTGTACTGAATACGTGACATTGACTCCCTAACAAACGGGACAGATACATATTTATCTAATGACCAATACATTACTTCTTGTGGCAATGTATGGTATCCAGTAAGAAGCAAACCAATAAACCTTTTTAGGTAACTCTCAGAAGCAAAAAAGTCAGTCCGATTATTTTGCTGAGAATATATATTAGTTTGATTAATAAGCAATGCACAAATTTCAGAGTCAAAAAACTTAAAGAAAATTTCCTCACAACTTAAATTTTCTAATTCTCTTTTCAGTTTTTCAACTTGGTGATGTTTCTTCATGTTTTGGTATCGATGTATAAATAGGATCTATTTTCTTCCACTTCAAAGCTCAATATTTTTTCTTTGTCTTTGTATTATTCATATTATTTTGGTCCTTATCTTCCCTATTTGAATGTAATTCAACCTCACCAGAAATGTCATTTGGTAAAACGTTCGAGTCACTTATTACTGTATTGTCCCCTTCTTCCTTGTTAGTAACTTTGCCAAATTCTGGTGAAATAATAACAATGTCCGTTTCATTGTCATCTGAATCAATGGTGTAAAAAGTATCCAGAGCTTCACTAAGCGTAAGAAAGTGCTTTCGAGATATTTCAAATCAAAATGAAGCAGTTGTAATAACATGCGGTGAGAAAAAAGTTCAGAAAATTTTGACCCTCTTTTCCGCTGACGTTGCGCAAGTGCAACACTAGTATTTCCAACATCGTAGCTCGAAGATGAAATCATCAAAACATTTTTTATTTGCATGTGACCTTCAAGTGAACTATGGAGATATGAAATGTTATGTCTAATAAAAATTATTTCCCTTTCTTTTATTTTTCGGAATCGATTTAGCAATGTCAGTCTAACTTAGCGAATTTCGGAAAAGTTTAAGTTATTACTACGAAAAAACAATAAGGTTTAGAATAATTTGTATTGTTCGAAATTAAAGTGTGTAACCTTACCAATGAACATAAACCTCCAAATATTAGTTTAAAATTGATTAAATATATTTTTTTAGTTATGTTTTCTAAGCGTTGTGTGAACGCAAAGCCAGCGGTTAACGGGTTAACATAATACTAAGATAGCAACCTGCCAAAGTACAAGATACTTGGGTGAGAAAACCTGGAAACTATCCATAGTCTTCTACTAACCAGATTTCAATTTTTCAATCAGCAAGTTTCAAAAGTAAAGGAGGGAGAGGAGGTATTTTCCGACAGATGTTTTATCACACAAATTTGTTACAAATACCATACCAGTGGTATATTTTCGAAATTCATTTCTCTGTAGGTTCCATTTGATGTTAAACACAATACTTTTGAATAAAAAAAAATCTTAAAGATAGAAAAACTGTAAAATTTTTAAATATATATATATATATTTGTTAATTCTTTATCTCAATGATTAGCTGACTCTTACAATCAGCAAAAATTGTAGGCACAATACAAGGCAAAAAAGGGCAAAAACTGTTTTCCCAAATAAAAAGAAGAAAAAAAACCTTCTAGTATATCAGAAGCAGTTCTATGTCACTCTGAAGATAAGGATTGATTCTAAATACTGCATGACATACAGTTTTTTTTCTCCACATGAAAATTTAAATGCAGTCACGCTATTGGCAAACATGCCATGGAATAATTTATCAATGTTTTCACTTGAGTTACAAGATCCGTTATTTTTTATGGTTTAATGTCCATAGTATTTCGGCATCTAAAACTTTATTTTTGACCACACACTCTTAGCGCCTCCATTGTTCTCGTTTCAGATGAAATCGATGACAACGTTGATAGTTGCGGACAATATCTGCTTTCGGGGTATTTCTTATCGTTAGGAATAGTTCTAACAGCTCATCTAACTTCTTATAAAAACTTAATCCACATGCTTTTTGCTCTTCTCATGGTTCGTAAAAGCAGTTTCTCTCATCAATGCTAAGCTGAAATTTTCTGGCACACTCTGCAAAATACGGATCCAAGACGTAGGCTTGCAACCATGAATTAGATTCTGTCTTTTATAACCGGTTGGAATTAAAAATTAATTTCGCTGCCATTTTTACTTTACCAAATGTTAACATAGAGTAATTAGTGAAAGTATTGGATGGGGTAAAAAAAATATTTTTGCATTTCTCCATGTTTTGGAACATCCCGATTTCAAAAAAATGGTCTAGAAAAAATGTCTGTCTGTGTGTATGATGGTCTGCATAACTCCTAAATAGATTGACCTGTGATGCTCAATTTTGTGTACAGGATAGAAGTGGCCATAGAACCTCTCGTTAAGGTTTTCGTCAAACTAGTGCATGTGTGGTGAACATGTTTACATTACCAACACGCAAAACCGCAGCACATGCACATAAGTTAGTTGCTATTGAAAAAATGTGTTTCAGCAATAGCCAAAACAAAGCTGAAACGATATAGATCAAAATTGCTGTGGTAATGTCTTTTAAGGTGTTCTAAACATCCCCATCACCAAAATTCCTGTAGAAATGCAATAAAGGCGTAAGAGAAAGAAAATTGAATATCTTCAATACAGAGTTCTCTTTTCTTGAGCATCACTCAATGACTGTTTTTCTGTTTCACTTGCAAGAAAGGATAAGTGTAATATTTATAGAAAAATATATCACCAAAGTCTCCATTTTAACGGTGTTTTTTTTTTTTTTTTGTTAGTGTAATAATTATTCCTAAAAACATAGCCAAACTGGGTATTTTTTTTTTAAATAATGAAAACGGTAAACTACACAAATCCATGACAAATATTAATGCAGTTATCAGCATTAAGTGTAAATGAAAGTTGTGCATTGTTCCACACCCCTAGTTAAACAGTGCAGAAAAAAAAAAAAAGAGATCACATAATTTGATCAGAGTAAACTAGTTTCCAGATATGCTGTGTGCAGTGCTGTACTCATCGAAGAGGGGAAGCAAAGTGGCGGAAGGAATGACGTAAATTTTGTCTGTTCAACCACTGTGTTTTCCTTCTTGCTGATTGGCTTGACTAAATTCAAAGGATTTTGCTCATTTTGCTGACTAAAATTTTTTAAAAGGCTATATTTTTAGAAAATGAAATAAAATTCAATCACTTTAGATACATTTTTAAAAAGTTCAAGGTTTTCAAGAAATTGAAAATTAAAGTTTTTTTTTCAACCATGAACCATGGCTAATACGTATGAAACTACTTGCCTTTCTTGTATTAAGAACAGGAAATAAAATGGCCAGAATAGCACCATACAGACAATGCATTTGAATACGAAACAGAACTGTAACAGACTTCGAGGTTGGGGGTGCAGCAAGAAGAAATATCTAAGAAAAAAAGTATACATAGCATTACAAATTAATAATAAAAATATCAATTAACTAAAGAAAAATAACTATAATTTTATTTTAAGTATTAAAGGAAATTTATAACACACTTTCTCTTAATTCACTCTATTATACAGGGTGTCCACAAATTAGTTGGGCAATGGAGTTCAAATACATCTGAATAATTCAGCTTTATAAACCATTCTTTTTCCCCATTAATTTATGTTCACCATCTTATTCTATATGCAAAAAAATTGCTTACTATGCCTTATTATTAAGTGTTATACAGACCTATTTGAACTCGATTGCCAAACAAATTTGTGGACACCCTGTATTATCCAGCTTTGCAACTCTTTCTTATGCCACTTCCCTATGCCTTATCAACTTGCAACTTAGCATACATTTGTGATTCCAATAATACCATATTTCTTCATAATAATGTATGATCCATAGTGATTTGGTGGTTATACTCTGAATAAAACTGTATTAACTTTGATAAAGTGTAGTAAGTTATTATATTTCCACTCTGTTACTGGATATCCACTTTGTTGCCAAAAGTAATATTAAAAAAAAAATAACTCTTAGATTAAAATTTGCATATTTGAAGAAGGGATTTACTTAATCTTGTAACAATTGATATAATATTCAAATATTTGTAAAATATTAGTTGCTAATTTTTTCCTAGCAAGAAACTATCTACTGTCTTGGTTGAATTTGGGGTGGTTTTGTTTACAAATAACAGATACAACTCTTATACACAGGAGATCTCTTTTGTACAGTGATTAAAGCGTTGCTCTTCGGATCACGGAGTCCTAGGACCAACTCCCTGTGACCGCAGCACATCGTTATCTGGTGACCCAAAAGAACGAACACATTCAGTAGCGCCATCTACTGCACGCAATGTACACTAACACTTTGGCCAACTGCCGCAGGCAACAATCGTGACTCACTGCCCCACATGCACAGCTCGCAAGCAAGCAACATTCACAAATCACTGCCCCACACGTTTAACACACACGCAGGCAACTCCAATCATTCGTCTCTTCCCGACTCGCTGGGAAGGGGTTATAGGGTGGTATCATGTACAAATAACAGATACAACTCTTATACACAGGAGATCTTTTTTGTATAGTGGTTAGAGCATCACTCTTCTGATCAAGGAGTCCCGGGATCAACTCCCTGTTACCGCAATATCGTTAAATTCTGGGCACTATTAATTAATAGTTTGATTAATTTTAATTAATTACAAATTTTTATACATTTATGACATTCATCGTCCACTTTATTATATATATGTATCTGGATTGGCATGGTCTAAACCAAATGTTTTTTATTTCTAAAAAAAAAATTTTTTAAAGAATAATTTAAAATTTTATCTTTATTTATTTATTTATAATTAGATTTTTATATTTACTTGATGTTGTAAATAACTTCTACTTTTAACCAAAAGTTTTCTATTCCAAAAATATCTTTTTCAAAAGATATTTATTGAAAATGTAACAGTTACAGAAGGATGGCGAAAGCAAGAAAATGATATAAAAAGGTTTAATTCTAATGTATTGAATGCAGTTTAAATAATTTTTATTGCAAAAACAACTACAGCGAATCTAGAAAATATTTTGTTTCTTTTTGGAGTTGTACAATTGTTGCGTAATAGACAGGTTTTAGAAAAAGTAGCAAAACTTGTTTTTTTATTCAAAATGTTAAATCCAAAATTTGTTTTAAATAGAATAAAGAAATAAGAATTTAGTTTTCTTTCTATTTTTTGAGAAAATAATTTACTAAATGAAATATCTACATTCATGGTACTATAACATATGATTGAGTGATGTTTTTGTAAATTAAAAATTATACGAATACTATAGATAAAGTTCTAATCTATTTTTAAATAAACCTTGCATTTAAATTAATGTAATAGATATATTAATGCTTTATAATTATTAAAAATTATTAATTAAACTTAAATCATAGTCTGCATTTTAAATTTGTTTCTAAATCTTAAAAATATCGTTTTGAATAATTTATCACCATTACTGATGAATCTAAAAGCAATATTCCATTTCTTAGGTAGTTAACAATTACCATTGTATTATACTATATACATTGAATTTAAAAAATAGTACCTCACAATAAAACATTAAAATTATGATTTGAATGTCCACCTAAGTAGCAACAATTGTTTATTTATTTAGTTTAAATTATTTTTGGAAGGAATATTTATAGTTACTTGAACATTAATTATTCTAGTTAATGTAATTAGGATTTTTGCTAAAAAAAATCCGGTTTAAACCAAACAAAAACCTGGTTTAAACAAACAAACAAAACTGTTTATTTGATTTTTTAATTTTTTTTTTTTTTTTTTTTTTTTTTTTTTTAAACCCTGATGTGTATGTTACGAAATGTTTATTTCAGCTACATATTTCTTTTTTTTTTTTATTTTGTAATGTATGGTAATAGAGTGGAAATTTTTTGCCAATTTAGTAAAGAAAATAATAAATTAAGTTACTTGCAATGAGCAAAGTGCTCAAACAAGACAATAGGGTATTTGACAAATTTTCAAAATATGTTTTAAATAAAAGGTATGCACAAAATAAAAGACACGTATTTTTTCTTTTTTCAAAATAATGTCGCAAAACGCTAAAATTTGCATTTTAAAATGCAAGTAGAAGCCCCGCCCCTAAAACGCTGCTCAAAAACCCATCTGTCTGTGTGACGTCAATCTTGCATAAACAACATCGCAATAGCGAGTGAGTTTCCAGGGCGAAATGTGTTTTTCTTTTGATTTCGTTCCAAGAAATGTTTCACCGGTATCGGTATTATGCAGTACCCCGCTGTACAAGTACTTCAATTAAAACTCCAGAAAAGTTGTGTACACATGTGCCCAGGAAAGCACACATGCACACAAAAAAAGTGGTTAAATCTTACAAAAAGAGAATCAACTTAGTTTTCACCACAGACTACGATTCACTTCTGTGAAGATCATTTTGATGCAAGTAATACTTTATTTAATTCTTTTAAATGTTTTAACTACACAATATTAAGTTTAAGTACTGATGCACTATTGAAATATGGATTTTTTAATTCTTTTTTTTTTATTATTATTATTATTATGTTTTTTGTAAATTTGAAACCAAAATATTTGTTTTGTTTACATGAATTATTTTGAAAAGTTTTTTTTTTTGTCTGTCATATTAACCTTTAATTACTGTATGCGGTCTGACAGACCGCGAGTCATTTTTTGTAGAATGCTTCCAACCCCCTAAAATATTTAATCTTTGACTTTAAATTAATTTTTCCAATTTTTTGTTACTGAAATTTTAAATTTATCTTCACCACATTTTTTGGAGCAGTATGAACCATGTGTTGCCCTTGCACCAAAAAAGATCAAACCACCCAATCACAGCAGTTAACCCTTTATTTACTAAATTTTTTATAATTTGTACTAACTCTTTTAAATATTTAATGTTTCCAAAAAGAAGCAATCTTGTGCTGTCATTCAATAGGTGAAGAACAAACTTCATAGAAGTGGACTTCAAAGTCCCTATGGGTTTTAAAGCATTTAAATCAGTACAGTACCATGAGAAATGCAGTACAATGACTGGACTTATAAGTACCGTCAGTAGATAAAGGGTTAAAGGATTTTGTTTATGATAATCTAGTGTTTCTATTCACCTCAATGCATTATTACTTGTCTTTTTCACCTTTTTGTCTTTTTTAAATAATATCAGCTATAAATTATAGCGAGTGTTCCGTTTCATCCCTTTCTGCGGGGTGAATCGGAACAACATGAAAAAAATCAAAATCAATGTAAGTCACTTTTTTTCCAACATTTTTGGGCTTGAACATTATAGAAGAAGGTAAGACGCACGTTCCTAAATCAAAAATATGTTCGTTAAAGATATTATTACACTCTATTTTTACTTTGAAAGTTGAAAATTGTTCCTTTTCACTCCGTTTTAACAGTACTCAGCGAATTATATTAATTGCTATTTTTTTATTTTTTTATCCTAATGTTTTTATGATTATTATAACTGTAAAAGTGTTGTTGTTGCTTTTCTAGTTATAAGAACTGTGAGAATTGTTGATACTTACACAATTGTTTTAACATTTCTAAACTCTGCAGAATAAAATTTTGAGCGTGACTTGAAAAAGAACCCCACCAACAAAACATCTATTTTGGGTAAATTCGAAATGTGTACCTTTACAAAATCGTCTTCCAATGTTCCAATAACACTTCTTTAAATAAATATTTCCTAAAAGTTACCTTCAACAGTCATAATTTATCATATAGTAGGAAAAGAGATGAACCAAGCTTTAAAATAAACGTATGAAGCTGTTTGCTTACAAATGTGGTCAACATTGACGTCACACTCTGGGAGGAGCTTATCCGAGCCTTTTCTGATCACGTGACGAGGCGCTCAGAAAAGCAATTTTTAAAATTTGATTTATAAAAATTTGAGCAATTATTTCGCGTTAAAACTGCTTGAATTATTATTATTTCGTTAAATACTATAAATATGCCACATTTGGTAATTATTTGTTGATGGTGTCAAATACCCTATTCTTAAACCAATATTGCCTAAAATTTCTAGGGGGGGGGGGGGGGGAATTGTCGGTTCAAAGTTAAAATTGCAACAAATTTTGAGAATAGCCCATATGCTATATTCAATAAGGAAAAGTTAGTTGTTTTTTTTTAATTATTATTTGAACCCAAATTTCAGGCCCAACTAGTCTGTCCTAAAATTGGAATTGACCAGCAATATTTGTGCACGATTTAAATAATTGAAGATTTTTACGATAATATTAATTTAAAAAGTTATTGCAGTTAACTTACTTGAATTGTAGTGATTATATGACAAGGATTTAGAATGTATATCACAGTTCTTGATGAAAACTTGAAGCCAATTTCAATTCCAAAAACTAAACACATTAAAACCAGAAGTAAACGCTTTCCACCTCTGTCTTCTCTGACCACTTTAGGAACTGGAGGCACAGTATACTTTTTTAATCCCCAATACAGAGAAATTACTCCAATGCTGCATGCAATAATAGTCTCAATAATACGTCTTTCTATAGAAAGAAAATTAACGCAATCTGGTCCCCCATTGCCTTTTATACTATGATTGACTCCATGGTAAGACCAATCACCAATATCAGCAAGCTTCCACGTCATTGTGCCTAAAAAGAAAATTTCAATAAATTAAAAAAAAAATTAATATTTAATCATAACTTTTACTCATTTATATTTTAAAAGAAATACTCAATAGGCTATAACCAGGGTTGGCATGTTTTCAAAAAAAAAATATTGGTTTTTTTTTAAAGGATGATTTAAAATTGTATTTTTATTTATTTATTTAGAATTAGATTTTTAAATTACTTGTTGTCGTAAATAACTTCTACTTTTAATCAAAAGTTTTCAATTTCAAAGATATCTTTTTCAAAAGGAATTTGTTGAAGCTACAGAATGATGGTGAATGAAAGAAAATGATATAAAAAAGTTTCATTCTGATGTATTGAATGAAGTTTAAATAATTTTTATTGCAAAAACAACTACAGCAAATCTATAGAATATTTTTTTTCTTTCTGGAGTTGTACAATTGTTGCGTAATAGACAGGTTTTAGAAAAAGTAACAAAACTTGTTTTTTATTCAAAATGTTCAATCCAAAATTTGTTATAATGGAATAAAGAAATAAGAATTTAGTTTTCTTTATATTTTTTAAGAAAATAATTCACTAAATGAAATATCAACGTTCTTGGTACTATAACATGATTGAGTAATGTTTTTGTAAATGAAAAATTATACGAATACTATAGATAAAGTTCTAATCTGTTTTTCAATTAATGTAATAGATATATTAATGATTTATAATTGTTCAAAGTTATTGATCAAACTTAAATTATAGTCTGCATTTTAAATTTGTTTCTAAAATAAAGGTTTTGTGTTTTAACAACTTATTTCTAAATCTTTAAAATATTGTTTTGAATAATTTATCACCATTACTGATGAATCTAAGAGAAATATTCCATGTATTATGAAGTAAACAATTACCATTGTATTATACTGTATACATTGAATTTAAAAAATAGTACCTCTCAATAAAACATTTACATTATGATTTGAATGTCCCCATAAGTAGCAACTATTGTTTATTTATTTAGTTTAAATTATTTTCAGAAGGAATATTAATAGTTATTTTAACATTAATTATTCCAATTAATGTCAAATTTTATTTATAAATATGTATCCAAGTAATTAGAAAGGATTTTTAAAAGAAACTCGGTTCAAAACCAAAAAAACCTGGTTTAAATAAAAAACGGTTTATTTTTTATTTCTTTTTAAAAACTGGGGGTTTTTTTCCAACTCTGGCTATAAAAAATAGAAGAAAAAAAACTTTTTTTCAGAACAGCAAAAAATGTAGAAAAACAATAAGTCTCCAGAAAAATTTACACAAGTGCATGGTGAGATTTCAAAATTAACCTTTAACTGCTGTAGTTGGGTGGTTTGATATTTTTGGCGCAAAGGAAACATGTGATCCATACTGAGCCAAACAAATTTTTGAACATAGTCTTAAAATTTAAGAAATATATTATCAGAAAAATTAATATAAAAGTCAAAGATGAAATATTTTAGGGGGTGGAGGCATTCTACAAAAAATTACTCATGGTCTGTCAGATTGCATAGAGCAATTAAAGGTTAAGAGCAAAATATTAAAAAAATTACTTTTAACATGTATAGGTATATATAAGGCACGTAATTTAAATTGAAAAGTCTCAAATATTAAATTTAAATAAAAAAATGCATTTATTTTCCCTCAAATTAAAAGTAAATAAAAATTTATTTTTAATATTATTAAATGTAAATAAAAATCATTCATTTTTCATAACCAGATAAGTGTTCTATAGAAAATTTTAATATTAAATTTAAAACAAAGTAAAAGAGTACTTTTTAACTGCCCCTTCTTATGAATTATTCCAAAAAAAAAAATAATTTCAAAGGTATATAATGAGTTAATACCACTTATCAAATATCTGCTTTTCCTTCAAGGAAATGAAATTTTTTCTAAACATTAAATTTTACTTTTTGTACAAAACAAGAACCTTCTCCCCCCTAAAAACCATTGTCTAATACATTTCAATTTGTTTTCGAACTATCCGACTCTAAATGTGAAATTTATTTTTTCTGTAAATTAATGTCTATAGTGAAGGATATGAAAGCGAAATACATTTAGCCATAATGAGAAAAACAAAAATTTAGGAACTCATGAACATACACAATTTTGTTCAATACATGTAACTGATTTATATATGCGTATATTACTGTACTTTGCATAATGAAACACTGTTTTGCAACAATCTCTGAAAAATATTATTTGCTAACACTGCTTAGGTGTTATTCAAAATTTTATAATCATATTAATCAATCTTTACCTGCAAAGAGTCAGATTTCAACTTATCACTGTATTTTGAATTGTATGATAAGGTGAAGAGTTTCAAGAAGTCACAAGATCATTTAAAACAGTTGAATTAATTTGGTTTTGTTGTTAAATTTCGATTTCGATAGAGATCGCTGATTGAGAGAAGGCGAAAGAGAAGAGAGGATCAAAAATCAAAATTGAAGCTCCAGGTACAAATACAGTGAGATGATGGACTGTATGACCATATGCATGTGACGTCCATTATCAACTTTTCAATTTAAAACTACTCTGCCTTTGCAAGTTAAAAGACCCTAAATCTAAAAAAAAAAAAAAATCGAATGCACATTTTGACACTTTCTGATTAACCATAAAAAAATAATATTTTCAAGTGCATTTTAATATAATTTTTTTTTTTTTTTTTTTTTTTGATTTAGGGTATTTTTTCTTTTGACGCCAAGACTGATGTTTGGGTGCTAAGCGCTTACCTACTTGAATTGTAAATTTAACTTATTTAAAATTACCGCTTTTTTTTATAATGATGTCAAGTTTCAAATTAAGTTAAAATTCAATTATTGCATGGGTAAGTTAGATCCAAGTATAGGTTTTCTATTCTGCATTATGCACTTGAAATTGTAAAACAAATGTAATTAGTTTATTCAAACTGACGTTATCTCTGGAAATTGCGGGGTTATACTATCTACACCCACGTCGTGAGAATACCCTCATTTAACCATTTGTACAAAACCTGTTTGTGCGGTGGCAGAGCCCGCACGAAATTTTGACTTCTGTGGATGTCATGCGGGTCCGCACGAAGACTTCTAAGTTGCGGGCCACTCTCGGCATCACCTGAAAGAGGCCTGAAGTGAATAAGTGAACTTCTTGCGGCCCCGCGCCTTCATTTGCACCCGCTCCGTGTGAAAGAGCCTCAAAAGAGAGTGTGATAATCCCCTTTTCACGGGATGGGGTTCGTGAATGTTGTGTGTGGTGTTAGGATGCTGTATGAAGCATTCGTTCGTTAAAAACTTAAACAAAATAAACACATCTACAAAATTTGCTGATAAAAAAAAATGCACAAATTATCCATCTGCAAATCATCCAAATTCTATCTCATGTTGGGTTCTCCTTATGTTGTGAAATAACTCTGAGTAAACTTATAACTGAAATATAAACTAATACATTAAGGCTTAATACATAATTTCAACTATAAAAGTTTAAAACTACTGTTATTCGACTCTATATATTCAATAGTATTTTAACTAAATTTAAATATTCAAATGTAAATAAACATCTTATTGTTGTCATTCGTAACGTTGGCACACATAATGCACTCTAGCAGCCATTATTTAAGACATACTAACTTTGAATATTATATACTACACGATATATACTTTATACGTATTTTAACTCAAATACAGGGCCGTCGCTAAGAATTTCGATTGGGGGGGGGGGGCGTTATACATACTTTTGCCGACTAAAATCAAGACAAGTTCGGTGTAAATGTAGGAAATATCCATTAAGGTGGTTAAACTATTATTAATTAAATTTTATTAATGCAAAATTAATGCATAATTTTTTTTAATTAATATGTAATTATTTGTTAATTAAGGTGTAATTAATTGTTAATGAGTTTATAACTAATTGTTAATTTTTTTATTTAATTGTGAATTATTTTATTTAATGTGTAATTAATTTTAATTAATGTGTAATTAATTTTAATTAATGTTTTTAATATTTTATGGCATTTCATTAATACATAATTAATATCATATTTTAAGTTAATTCTCATCGCATTTTAGTTAAAGTTCTATCAAATTCATATAATTTTTTCATTTTTGTTTAATAAATAACCCCCTTTTTCCCGAACAAAGGGGGTAATTTTTCGAAGTGCTTTTTGGAGGGGGAGGGGAAGCATTTATCACTCGCAGATAGAATGCATTCTCACAATCTTGATCCAATTCAGTAACATGAGTAGTACAAAAGGCTCCATCTCAATACAATTTTTTTTTTTTTTTTAATTTTCAAATTGCAGTTTCAAAAAAATTAATGAAACGTGTAAAGTGGATGGAAATCGCACTACAACATGGAATAAAATAAAGGAAAAATATTGATCAAATAGGTGCCTCTAATTTAAAATTGTAAAAAAAGTTAATCAAACAAATTCTGGAAAAATTCTTCTTTGTAAAATCCTGGCAGATTATTGCTATCACACAAAACTACCTGCACTGAACTACTACTGAAACACTGCGATTTTTATAATAGAGATGCCAGGGACATATAAGAAACATGCACTTACATTCCCTCCTGCCTTTCGAAAAATAAAGTATTGTGGAAGAAGTAATTCATAAGAACAAAAATCGCCGACCAAACGGTATAGTGGTTAGCGTGTTAGCTTCTAGACCACGAGGTTGCGAGTTCGAGTCCCGTATTAGACATGGGTGTTTGCAAATGTATGTTGGCTTGTCTAATGACGAATGTTACGGCGCATTATAGCCCTCGTGTTGCTGACGGCGCCAGATAATCTGAAAACAACCAACCATAACAACAAAATATATGGGTAGTAAATTATCAATTCGAGCAAAAAATTCTGAACAGCTATTAACAAACTTCAAATTAGGGAGTCCAATTCCCATTTTCGAAAAATCAAAGATTAAACAAAGACTTTACCCTAGTAGCAATCACTGCATGGCGTTTCGTCGGCCAATGATCGGAATTCATCAAAGTCATCGGCGATTCCCCAGACTGATATATAAACACACCCTTATTTCCTCGTCTGCCGATGACCCTAAACTCATCGGGAAAAGATATCTTTCCAACATCGGGGGCCGATTAGAATTTCTGATCATCGTTTTTTTGATCGGCAAGATATCGGAACCACATCGACAGGCGATAAAAAACTTATGTTTCTTTTTCTTGCAATTCCACTGAATTAGAGGCGATCCTTGAATGTATTTCAAATTTAAATCAAGTATACAATTTGCTAAACATTTCGCTTTGGCAATAAGTGAAAAATATTTTAAAACTAAGTGTACGAAAAATTTTAAATGTAAATATATATTTTGAAAAAATACAAACCACATAATTATATATTGCTTACCTAATACGTCAATAAAATCCATAAATAAAAGTTTTTATATAGTAAAACAATATAGGAACAATTTTCTAAAATTAAATATAAATTCTCATTTCAATTTAATATAAAATAAAAATATAGTCCTTGTTTTTAAATAGTTTTCATTATAATTTGCTGAACATATTTTGGTCCGTTTTTTAAACATCTTTTAAGTAAAATAAAAATATGTTTATATGTTTCAAAAAGTTAATCAAATTGGATATAGTTTTTTTAAAAATTTAAAAATTAAATATATTTTTTTAAATGTCAAAATTATTAAATAAACTCTTAAATTGCAATTCAAAAAATATCATAAAATCAGTTAGTTAAAATTTTACAAAATAGATGGCGACACTATTTATTTGACACTATTATTTTTTTGCTATAATAAATAAATTAATATCATTTTCCCAAATTTATGGAAGATTTGCTATTTTCCGAAAATACCCCATATATAAAAAAAAATGTCGGTCAATTTCCTTGCAAAGTCTGTATGATAGTAGAGTTTTGTACTACAATACAATTGTTATACTAAGAATCACAAGTAACTACAGTCCAGTGGCCTTGTCAACGCACTCCGGAGATAACCTTCCTCGGTTCGATCCCAGGGTAAGTAATTTAGACAATTCTGAATTTGGTAGTGTTATAACTTCGATTATGTCATTGAAAATACTACCATGTAAGAATTACGCGCTCCGGCTTTTAGTTTTGCATTATTTTAACTTGTCGTTTTTAATATTCAATACTTACATCTTTATAATTATTTAATGTTTATTAATTGATATTTTCGACAAAATAACGACCATTGTTTCGATATTTCTTGAGAGCAAAATTTTCCTCGGCCTTCGAACTAATTCTTGTCGGCTTCTGCTCGAATTCGATCAGTTTCTGGACATCGGCCAATGGCCGGCCACGGGGACAAAATGGATTAGTTGCCAAGGGAAAGATAAGTTTAGGGTGAGTTTCCGGTGAATCGCCAATCATCGGCGATTCACCTGGGGATGGAATTCCGATCACCGGCCGAGGTAAAATTGCTACTAGGGTAGTCGCCTTATACCTTCTTGTTAGCGATCTGCACATCCCTGCAAATAATCCTGTCGGCGCTCATGGGTAATATAATTGCATTTCAAAATACAATAATTATTAAAAACGTTTTGTTAACGTATTATAATAATTGTTAGATAGTATTATAACAAACCTTTCAATACTTTTCCAATGATTATTTTGTCGCAATAAATACGACATTGCCTTCCAATTTACATGGCATGCATTATTTCAGTAACACATTTGTGGTGGTCTCGTGTACAAATGACAGATACAACACCTAGGCACTAGTGGTCACTTTTGCCTAGTGGTTAGCGCGCCTGTCATCTGATCAAGGAGTCCCGGGTTCGACTCCCCGTTAGCGCACACCGCTATATTGGTGACCTGAATATTCGAACACATCAGTGGCACCATCTACTGCACGACCTCCACACTACCACCTCAGCATCTCTAGCGACTCATTGCCACACAGAAAGCAACCTCTGGCGACTCACTGCCATACTCAACTCACACGTAAGCAACTCAATCGTTCACCCCTTCGCAACTCACTGGGAAGGGGCTGTGTCGTGGTCTCTTGTACAAATGATACATACAACACCTAGGCACTAGTGATCACTTTTGCCTAGTGGTTAGCGCGCCTGTCTTCTGATCAATTAGTCCTGGGTTCGACACTCCCCGTTAGTGCACACAGCTACATTGGTGACCCGAATATTCGAACACATCAGTGGCACCATCTACTGCACGACCTCCACACTACTACCTCAGCATCTCTGGTGACTCACTGCCACACAGAAAGCAACCTCTGGCGACTCACTGCCATACTCAACTCACACGTAAGCAACTCAATCGTTCACCCCTTCGCAACTCACTGGGAAGGGGCTGTGTCGTGGTCTCTTGTACAAATGATACATACAACACCTAGGCACTAGTGATCACTTTTGCCTAGTGGTTAGCGCGCCTGTCTTCTGATCAATTAGTCCTGGGTTCGACACTCCCCGTTAGTGCACACAGCTACATTGGTGACCCGAATATTCGAACACATCAGTGGCACCATCTACTGCACGACCTCCACACTACTACCTCAGCATCTCTGGTGACTCACTGCCACACAGAAAGCAACCTCTGGCGACTCACTGCCATACTCAACTTACAAGCAAGCAACTCAATCGTTTACCCCTTCGCAACTCACTGAGAAGGGGCTCTGTCGTGGTCTCGTGTACAAATGACAGATACAACACCTAGGCACTAGTGATCACTTTTGCCTAGTGGTTAGCGTGCCTGTCTTCTGATCTAGGAGTCCCGTGTTCGACTCTCCATTACTACACACCGTTACACATTTTTAATAAATGAAGTACTATATAACATCAATTATAAAGTTCTACTTGACATTAATTGCAATAATTTGGCAAAATGTAATAGAAATATTTTTCAACAGAATTGTACGCTACTTCCATTTCACTCAACTTCACGTTCGTAATAAGTAAAAATAAACCTCTTTGAATAACCTTATAAAATGTATTTTTTAATTTTATCTTTATCTAAAAATAAGTAAGTTTTATTCAAAATTGAAACTTCTCGCCAGACCAGAGGTGTACGTGAGGTATATATGTATTTAATAAAAGAGGGCTCATTTTTCGGATGTTAAAATTTAGATGTTTTGAAATTTTCGGTAAGACTTTCAACTCATATGACGTACAATACACACTTCATGTAAATGACGTTTAATGGGCATATCATGGTTTTTGAGGCGTTACCTGACGTACTAAAAATGTCACCTACTGTAACACATCAGAGTTATCTATTAATTGGAAGAATAAGTAATTATTGTCAGTTTCTTCCTGAGAATATAGGGTGTGCTTACCAGGTGACTGAATTTAAAAACTTACAGTCGACTCGACGATTTATACAATGAAAGGTACTGATTTGAATTTGAAGGAAAATTGAGGACTAGAAATGGAAAACGTTTAAAGTCCAAAAAAGTAAATTTTTCAGGTTGGTTGTTTTCAGATTATCTGGCACCCTCAGCAACACGATGGCTATGATGCGCCGAAACATTCGTCATTTGACAAGCCAACATACATTTGAAAACACCCATGCCTTACATAGAACTCAAACCCGCAACTTCGCGGTCTAGTAATTTTTTTTTTTTTTTTTTTTTTTTTTTTTTTTTTTTTAGAACCGAAAAATGATCACATCTGGTATTTAATGCAATGGTTTAAGTACATACTTCAGATTGAGTTTGAACTATTGCTAAGGGAGTTCGCATTTTGGACGTGCTCCACTTTGTTTAGCGTGGCCTTTAGGAAATATTTCCGTAAAAAAAGATTTTCGATTTATTTTTGGTACTTAGATCGTTTTCCATTTTTAGTCCTCAATTATTCATTCACTGTAGAGAATTTGTGGATATTGATACTTGTGCAACAGTACGGGGTACGGGAGATACGTTTATATTTAATTTCATTTAGAAGTTGTCAGTGACGATATCAATTTATATGTTCCTGCAATAAAACAATTTACTTACTCCAATTTAAAATTGCCGACCACCAACTTGGGCTGAATTGTGATCAGTATTTTGTAATACTATTGACCGATATTAATTATTTATATTTTTTTCTATTCAATATGTTTTAAAACATCCATCACTTTGGTTCTTTTAAAGGAATAGAAGAAATTTTGGAAATTTGCCGTGTGCCGTCTTTCTTTTCTAAAAACTTTGGCGGGATGAGATAATGATTGATTGTGTTCGAAAGATACCTATTATATTTGTGTAAGCAGTCCAATGTATATGGGAAAATAATAGACTTCTAGTGTAAAAATGACGATTTGTGAAACTCGGATCGGTATTTTTAATATTTTTTATTCGATATTTTTTTTTTTATTTATATTTTTTCATTCAATTCGATTTTATTTTGGATCAACTTTAAAAAAAGGGCTCGATAAAATTTCGAAAATTTGCCTACTGTTCAACTTTCTAAAACTTTGAGGGGGGGGGGGCGAGACGCCCCCTTCGCCCCCCATTCGCTTCGTCCCTGCTCAAATAGAATACATAAATGTAAACAATCGCTAATGTTCAATCACTCTTATGTTGACAACAATTCTTGCCTTCCGTTCCCTTCATTAAACTTATTAATTTCAAGTTAATCTGCTTTTGAATATTAGATTATCGCAGAAGTACTTCATAAGTTATAAAGGAACTCTTTCTGAAAATTATTATATGAATGTCAAATTAAACAAAACCCTCAGACACTATCATCACGAGATTAGATACCGTAAAATGGGGTGATTCGGAACACTTTTCAACTTTCAAAGTAAAAATCGGTTGCAATAAGATCGTTAAGGAACATATTTTTGACATTGAAACTTGGGTCTTACCTTCTTCTTTGAGGATCAACCCAAAAAATTTTGAAAAAACTAGGACTTTAATTTATTTTGAATTTTTCATGGTGTTCCGATTCACCCCGCAGAAAGGGGTGAATCGGAACACTCGTTACATTTATGTCTGATTTTATTTAAATGTTTACAGGGTGACAAAAAAAACAAATAATAATTCATTGTGGTAAATAGGAACACAAAATTATCATAAGAAAATCATTTAATATGACGGATAAAATTTGTGTTTGTCAATTATTGTCAAAACAAATCATATGTTTGAAAACGTATCAACTCTTCTCCTATAATTAATCCAAATAGTCTTTAAAATTAATAATATTTTTTAATCTACTTGTATTTTATGCTTGCGTGCCGTATGACTGCAAATTCCTTAAAATATCTTGTGAAAGGATAAAAGCATCCTCATTTGTTTCAGAAAATCTCTTCGTTCATGGGCGCTTTTTGTAAAACACAATTATATAGCAATAACCTTGTGGGTGAAAAACTTTGCTCACATAATCTTCATACATTTTTCCATTTAACTTAAAGATAACGAAGTTATTTAAAGAAAAAACCACTGGAATAATCGGGTTTTCTGCCATGCGGAAACTAGGATCCTCTTCTGACATTTATTGAAGCCTGCAATCTTGGTTACTGTCTTGAAGGGAGTAATTAGACTCTTCTTCAGTCGTTGAATCATATGTGGAACATAATCTTGCCAAAAACAGCTTTTTAATATCACTTTTCACGTGTTCCGATTCACCCCGTAAATCTCGAATTCGAGACGAGGCAAAACATAAAAATTCGTAAAATAAAAAGTTTTTAAAACCAAGTTAAATTAAGTATGGCATGTTGTTGTGGATGTTTATACTTATCTAAAAATATATTATTTAAGTCTATAACTGGTACATGTTATTAATTACGGGATAAGTTTTGGAGAGGTTAAAACTCATTGGATTGTATTCACGCTGTTTCAAATTTTTTATAAAAAAAAGTACCGTGTTGAAAACCCCACAATTTTTTTTTTCAAAATTCCAAACATATGTTAGTCAAATAAAAAAAATATATAATTACTAAAATTGCTTTATTTGTGTAAAATAATAATTGCTTTGTAATTTCACGAAGTTTCGTTCCGATTCACCCCGCTGTTACTATTCACCCCATTTTACGGTAATTCTTATCTTCTTTTAAGTTACATTATAATTTAAAATATTTAAAAAAATAACAAATAAAATGGAACAGTTAGACTTACGAGTGGTTTTGTCAGTTATTATTTTCCTACAATCTCTACAAGTGAAGTACAACCAAAAACATTGCAGGTCGGCATATTATGATACGATTGTGAAATACAGGGCGCAGGGGAATTTCATATGCCGTCGCCAAGCTGATACTAGGGTTGCTTTTCAGAATATGACGAAAATTATTTATAATATATATTTTATGTTTTAACCCAACCAAAAATGATAATTTATGTACTAACCAAAAGCCAGATGTTTGGAGAATGGAATTTTTGCCGTATAGTATCTCTTAAAAATTGATATATTAATCTGTAACCTGTTAAAATCATTAATTTAGATACTAATCCGATGGTACCATACTAAAGCTATTTCCGGCGGAAGCTGTCCTTCATTCTGGTATTGGGGCGCCATCTGAAAAGAGCTTTACAGAAATAAGGTCCATATTAAACCATTCGATACCAAGACGAGATTGCATAAACACAATAGCATAATTACATATTAGAAAAAATGAAGCTAAATAATATTTACTTCTAATCAATGAAGAGAAATATTCATAGCAATTGATAATTAAGATCTTTAACTACAACATACAAGTGCAAAAATTGTCATTTAAATATATATATATATATTATGAAGTTACCGTAATTACTCCAATTTCATTTCCTTAGACAAGAATACTAAAAAGTAGCTTATATGGGCTTACTTTTAACGAGAGTAGGGTTACAGAAGTACTTCATTAAGCAAGACGAACTTTACTCACTCCTCTTTAGTATTCGCCATAGGAGTAGGAGGCTAGGAGGCTGCGATGGGATTGAAGCTTGACTTGAAGGGAAGCTGCAAGAAGATAAAGATAGCTTGTTGTTGAGTACTTCAAGTCTGCTGTATGTTTACTGATTTAAATTGTATGTTAAGCGGTGGCATACTTAAATAATCATGGCGTTTGAAAGTGGGAATGATTTCCCAGTGTGGGCTTTATTGCCGAAACGTGAAACAAATGTAAATTTGTTTTTGAATAAATATCCTGAATATGATGGTCGAGGCGTGAAGATTGCAATTCTCGATTCTGGCATAGATCCTGGAGCTAAAGGCTTGCAGGTAAATTTGTTTTTTGGAAATGTCCATGAAACGAAATAACTTGATTGTTTATTTACGTTACTTTATGTGGTGAAAGTACAGATAATAATTTCGCTGTGTATCTTATCAAACATATGCTACCAAAACGAAACTATGGAACTACCTATTGTATATTCAGTTTCCTGTTACGAAGTCGATGAGAATTGGGTGCAACTTAAATTTAGCATCTGGAGGGTGGGTACGAAAAAAAACTATACTTATCAGCAATTTTGGAAACTTTAATTCGTTGGATAGAAGATTATTATATAAGATATCCAAGAATCAAAATTATCTACAATATAAAACCATCAGGTTAAAAATAAGAAGAAGTGGATATCATAATCATTCGCTCTACCCCTAGTATCGGTGGTAAGGTTCTCAATTGACTTTGGTGCTAATTAGTAAGCAATATAGTTTCCATTGTATTAACTCTATGGTTCAAATGTGTTACATGGTGGCAAAGATAATTCGCCAATCCTTGGAAACTGGTAAGATTTGTTGTTTGGATGTCATCAGTAGTATTCCGAAGTCGTGATTGGTTAGAATTACTGCTGCTTTGGATTAACGCCAAATACATCCTCTTTTCACCAAAAAACGCTTAATTTCATCTGGTGCCTATTGATATAGTTATAAATATGGTAAAATGCGTGATTTATGTTTCTCTCTTCATTTCAGTGTTTATTTTTTGTTGGAAGCTGACCTGTTGAAAATATATTGTCTTTATTCTTGTTACGTCATGAATTAGAGTTACGTTTGTGGGTTTAAATATTTCAAGTTAAATGCTTTGAACTGCGATCGTGGAGGCTATTTTGGAAGATTTAACCAATAGTGAATATTTGGATTAAAACAATTGTTTTATTGAATACATATGAAATTGGATAATCGTTTGCTTTTTTACGATTTTGCCTGTTAACCGTTATTAACCGTAGAACTTTAATACTTTGAAAATATTAAATTTCGTATTTTTGGGCAAGTTAGAATTGTTTTGTTAAGAGTTTGTTATGTATGAAAATTCGTTTTTTTCTGCACTCCACTGCTTTTTTTTAGTTTGCTGAGCACCAATTTGTGAATGATGATGGCTAATTCTGAGTTAATTAAGAAAGGAAGTGTGTATAGAATGTATGAGTCAGTAGTAGATTTAAAATGTTTGATGCGATAGACGATTGAGGTATATATTGTACTAAACATAAACTTTTAATTTACAGAGATTTAACCTTAGATTTAAAACGGGTATGGTATGACTATATTTTGATGGCCGTCAGGCCACTGAAGTATAGTTTATGAAATATAAGGCGTTAAAATGGATTTTGATTATGTTCTTTTGTATTATAAGTTTCATTTAGTTTCATAACAGCAAAGTGATTAAAATGTCATTTTTGGAATGTTGAACTCTTTTCCTTTTAGAGCACGAAGCGCGCACACCTTACTTTATAGAGGGTTTTACAAAACCAAGTAACTAATAAAAAAGTGATTTTGGGGGAGAGATGCCACTAATGACTGCCCTAAATATGTAGGGTATTTTTTTTTAGGTTTAATTAGCCGTAAGGCCAACGAAATAGATAGCAATTTTTCCTTTTCAGGCGCGAAGCGCGCGCATATCTTACTTTTTAGACATTTTTACAGTACCAAGTAATTAAAAAAAAAGTGATTTTGAGGGTGAGGTGCCATAAACGACTGCCCGAATTAGGTAGGGGTATTTTTTTTAGGTTTAATTGGTCGTAAGGCCAACGAAATAGGTTGTAATTTTTAATTTTAGAGCGCGAAGCGCGCACACACTTTACTTTTTAGACATTTTTGCAGTACCAAGTAATTAAAAAAAAGTGATTTGAGGGTGAGATGCCACAAACGACTGCCCGAATTAGGTAGGGATATTTTTTTTAGGTTCAATTGGCCGTAAGGCCAATGAAATAGGTGCAATTTTTACTTTTTAGACCATGAAGCGCGCGCGCACCTTAATTTTTAGTAAGCGATTAAAAATTTAAGTATTCTGGAAGGGGTTAAATATTTGTCATTAATGTAAAAGTTTAATGAAATTTTACCACTTATAAATTATTTGAAATTAAATTTTAAATGCTTAAGTTATTTTTCAATTATCGTTTAAATTTAAATTCCTTAACCTTTTTTTTTTTTTTTCCCCACTTCAATTATCGTTTGCAACTTCATTGCCTTCGAATTTTCGCCGATTTCAAATAAACTTACGCAAATCATATGAATTTCTTCCCGGGATGTACATTTTTAATATAAATGTAATTGAAATGAAAAGTGAAAACACTTAATCTTGCTACAACTTGCATTGCAACCATAGCTTAACGGCTTTAGCATTGGACTTGAACCTTCCTATACCACCCACAAATCATAGAGCTGGTTCGATTCTCGATTTTTCATTTTCCGCTGTTTTGGGTTTGCCAGTTCATTTGGAATCATGGTGTTTTTCGCCGTTTTGGGTTTGCTTTAGCGTCGGAGTTCGCCATTGTTTACGTTTTGCGGAGAAGTTAAAAAAACGCCAAGTGCCACCATATAGCACAGTTTAACTGTTGCAATGTTATTGATTATTTGCATGTTTGATGTCTTTAGTCATCATTAATTTTAAAGACCATTTCAATCAGCCACCATCATGGATTGCCTATAACTGGAAAGTACAACACTTTGGCCGTGTCATCAACTTTTTCGAATCGTACTAACCTACTATGTAAACTAAGCATTTACAACATTCCTTGTGATGTGTATGGTAATGCCAAATTACAATTGGCTTAGTTTTAAAAAGTATATATGAGCAACTTAACACGGTAGGTTCAGATATATTTTTTGTGAGGAGGGTGCTAACTTTGAATAATTGATTAAGATACCATTTATTAAATTTTTTTGACCTATTCATACACAGTTCCCTGACAGGTATGCAGAAAATTGTTGATGTACATGAATTTATAAAACACTTTAATTTTCATTTCTGTGGAGCAAATCTATTTAGCTAGGGATACTTGACCCAAGGCTTCTTTCTCAGAATTGGGAAGGCTTTGTAAGTTGGCAGTGGTATCACTATTTACCCATCAGTTAGCTAACTATGTGGTAAAAATTACAACTGAATCTCTGCATCCATTTTTAAACTGTAAGACAAATTTAATTTTCATGCTGGTAAAGTAATATCTTAGTGTTATAAGCCCTGATTTTAAAGAGGTTTTTGTTTAACCTATTAATGCCCAAATTAACAAATTGTGAAAATTTTCCTTGAAATTGATATGTACAGCCTGTTCCAAAAATATAGACACAGATAACAAATGCCATCCTGAGCTAAAATACATTTAATGAATTTTCAGAAATTATTGCAATATATTTTTTTGATTTACTTATTTGGTTTTATTGTAAAAAATATTAGAAAATAAGTAAAAACTGTGTAAAAATTAAAAATTGTCTGTCCCACAAATATAGACATAGTCTGACTTTCCTTAGAAATATTATTTGAACCAGTGTTATCAGCCCTGATTTTAAAGCTGTTTTTGTTTAACCTATTAATGCCCAAATTAACAAATTTTGAAAATTTTCTTTGAAATTGGTATGTATAGTAGGGTGGGCCGAAAATGGCCAAAAAATATTTTTTTCGAAATCGTTTTGGGAATAGTGCGGAAAAGTTGCCTAATGGGTCAATTAGAACACACACAAAATTTCGTGAATTTTTCTCAATATCTAGCCGCGCCCCTCTGGCACTGAAAATTAAAAAAGTGACAAAAAAATTCACTTTCAAGCCGTTTTTTGGAAAATTTTGGAATTATTTTTAAAAACTTGCATTGGCATAGCATGGAATAGTTGCCTAATGAGTCAGTTAGAACACACAAAAAATTTGGTCCATTTTGCTCAATATTTAGCCGCACCCCTCTTGCTTTGAACAAAAATGTGCCTAAATGTCGCAAAATCGTAAAAGTTCGACGTTAGGGGAAATAAAAAATTGTTTTTTCGAAATCGGTCTTAGAATAGCATGAAAAAGTTACCTAATGGGTCAGTTAAAGCGCACAAACAGTTTTGTCAATTTTGTTCACTTTCTAGCCGTGCCCCTCTGGCATTGAACATGTCTAAAAACACACAATAAATTCACTTTTAAGCCATTTTTTTGAAATTTTCGGAAATAATTTTTAAAAAATGGCACTGACATAGCATAGAATAGTTGCCTAATGTGTCAGTTAGAACACACAAAAAATTTGGACCGTTTTGCTCAATATTTAGCCGTGGCCCTCTTGCTATAAGTAAAGTGTCTAAATGCCAAAAAATCGTAAGATTAGACATTAGGGTGGAGCAATTTTTTCTTTCTTTTGAAATCAGTCTTGACATAGCTTGGAAAAGTTTCCTAATGGATCGGTTAAAACATTCACAAAATTTAGTCAATTTTGTTCAATATCTAGCCGTGTCCCTCTAGCATAAAAAATGTCCATAACATACAAAAAATGCACTTTTAAGCCAATTTTTGAGGGATTACTTAAATTATTTTAAAAACCAGCATTTGCATAGCACGGAATGGGTCATTTAGAATACACAAAAAGTTTCATCCATTTTAATCGGAATCTAGGTGTGCCCCTTTGAGTAAAAGTTTAAAAATAAGGATGCAAAGCAGCGTACTTTGAATGGGTCTTAGAAACCACATAAAAGTGTCGTCAATGTTGCTCCATATCTAGCTACTCCTGTCATTTTAAAAATCACAAAAATAAATAATATGCATATTAAAAATCAGAAGTATATTTACTATTATAATACTTATTTATATTTAGAAATCGAGAAATTCAAATATTATGAAGTAAAAAAGAGTAGGCCTAAAATGCTTATAAAGTGTAGTTTTCAGAATAGTACTGTCCCTTATTATTAAATGTTGGAAGTTCTCTTGCTTGAATCTTAGCCGGTATATAACCGTCTTTTGCAGCATCACCACAAACTTTCGTTAAAGCTTCAGATATGAGTTTAATATGACCCATTATGCAACCATTCTGTGCTATACAAATGCTGGTTTTTAAAAAATTTAAATAATCGCTCAAGAAATGGCTTAAAAGTGCATTTTTTTAACATTATGGACATTTTTGATGCCAGAGGGACGCAGCTAGATATTTAACAAAATTGACGAAATTTTGTGTGTGTTTTAACCAACCCATTAGGTAACTTTTCCATGCTATGTTAAGACCAATTAAAAAAAAAATTAATGTCCTAACGTCCAATCTTACGAATTTTTGACATTTAGACATTTTTTTGCTTATATCAAAAGGGTCGCGGCTAAATATTGAACAAGACGGACCACATTTTTTGTATGTTCTAACTGACACATTAGGCAACTATTCTATGCTATGTCAATGCCATTTTTTAAAAATTATTTCCGAAAATTTCAAAAAAATAGCTTAAAAGTGAATTTTTTGTGTGTTTTTGGACATGTTCAATGCCAGAAGGGCGCGGCTAAAAATTGACGAAACTGTTTGTGCGTTTTAACTGACCCATTAGGTAACCTTTTCACGCTATTCTAAGACTGATTTCGAAAAAACTATTTTTTATTTCCCCTAACACCGAATCTGTTACGATTTTGCGACATTTAGGCACATTTTTGTTCAAAGCAAGAAGGGCGCGGTTAAAAATTGGGCAAAATGGCAAAATATTAGGCAACATAAAGTTAAGCAAAATTTATTAATACACTTGTAAGAAAAATATTTTTTTACATTTTTAAGATTGGTATTTTTCTTTGAAAAAGTGGAAAACATTCTGTATATAATGTTACATTGCATTTCATACAATATGTTCTTGGCTTTGAAGAATAGGTATCATATTGGAAACACCTTTGTTTCTTCCTCAATTGATTTTCTGAATTTTATATCAGGAAGCACATTGGATCTAGATGGTAGATCTCTTTACTGATCTTCCTAGAGCTGCTTTTGAATCGGCTCCTTTTAAAATAGGTTACTGCAATATACCTTCTAAAATCTTTGATGGACATCAACTTAGAATCATGGATCTTTTTATTAATGACTTAGCCATTTACAACAGCCATATCTATCATTTTAGTAATAAGATAAAAATACAATTTCTTGCCTCGTACAGCTACAGAATGTTTCTCAAGAATCTAGTAGTGAAGGTCGACACAACCCTAAAATGACGTATACAAACTTATAACATGAGGCTGATTCACTTTCACCTTTTCCTTTTTTTTCTACTCTCCATCTTTGTACTGAAGGAAGTGGCAATATTGTATCGAAATCAGTGGCCAAAGAAACACACTTATTGTCTTTCCATTCAACAACAAGAATTTCATTAGTTTTGTCAAATTTACTATCGTAAAACCCTTTACCATTTTCCCTCATTTTCATATTCATTATTGGGCATTTTTCAGTATGATTTTTTCGTATTGTTCCACTAGCACTGAACTGCATTTCTTTCAATTTTTTTTTAGCTGTGCATGACTGGTAAAAAAGTTATCAAAATAAATGCGATGGCTCTTTGGATCTTCTACAATTGATGGTAAATTTAACACCACTTTTGTACCTAAAGGAAGTTTGTTAGATTTGGAAGTACTATTTGATTCTTTTCTACAGTACAGTGTATAGTTGTAACAGTAACCATCATTTCCACACAGAGACCAGAGTTTATACCCAAATCTAATAGGATTAAATTTTATAAACTGTTTTAGGGAACGACGTCCATAATACCTGATGATTATTTCATCTACAAACAAATTTTCATGAAAAATTTCCCATTTCTGAAAATTCTTGGAAAGCATTTCTAACAAGCGACATATTTTAAATGATTTATCATGTTTGTTTTGTTAACGTAATTTATTATCTTGAAAATGTAATCTTTTGAGCTGTAAGTAGAAATTTCTAGTCATAGCATTCTTCACTATTGTTACTCCTAAATCATCTGCTTTTGCCCAATAGTCCTGTTCACTAGGTAAAGTATTATAAGCCGAAAGTATCAAAAAACCTATAAAGGGTTTTATTTCATTCTTAGTCGTATTATAATTCAGTTTATTATTCACTTAGTGAGCATATTGATTAGTTTCCTCTACAATTATATCATGAACACTTTCAGAGAAAAGTTCTTCAAACAGCTCAACTGAACTCGTGTTACTAGTTTTTGCTGTCAATTTATCAGAATTCCTCTTAGGAGAGTTTTCCAAAGTCCCAAAAGTTGAAGAAGAGCAGAGTTCATCCTAGAAATAAAAAAGGGCAAAGTGCTATTTTCTAAAAAAGGGCAACTCCTGTTTACGGGGACACTTGCAGAAATTTGTTTACGGTTTTTTGCCATCATTTCAATATTGTTTTACTTTTCCACCACAATAAGTAACTTTAAATTTTCGATTTTTGGAAAAAAATTAATAATGCAAAAGGCCATGAATCAAAAACTTGCTCAGAAATTCATGAGATATCAAAATACTGATAAAATGCTAGTTCTACTTTTGCTGGAATGAGACTGAGAAAATTATTAAAATTAAAGAACCATCTACACAGAAAAATTTTCATCAAGTATTAGTTTTTATAAAAATATCTCTAATACGGTAAAATTAAGTTTTGATATAATGAATGTTAAGATAAGAATTTTTCACAATTTTTTCCCTTGCAAAATTTTCTGAAGCTTGAATGAATCAACTTTAAACTTCATTTTTTAGGTTTTACCATTGTCAGAGAATGGTGTTTCTCCGAATTTAACATTATTCAGTGTGGGATATCTCAATGCGTATTCAGACTATAAAAATTGGACTATGTCCTTCAATTTGTGAATTTTTTTATTTTCCAAATGGGATCACATTCTGCATTAAAATTGCAATTTTTGGCTGTGTATGCCGCTATTATGTAGGCTGTAATAGAAGTTTTTTTTTTTTTTTTATTTTTTTTCAAATCGGAAATAATCTAGGATTTTAATTGCTATCCTGTGATGTTTAATTTTAAATACAAAACGTATGTTTAGAAATGAATTGGTAACAGGCAAACTACCAAACCCCCTCCCCACCTCCTTTATTTAACAGGAGGGCATTGCGATTACGCATGTCCGAACGTAAATATTCTTTTTAATTTCTTAGTGTAAACATTAAAATACACCTTTAACTAAGTTAACCATGCCTTTCAGTTCCTTTCTTCTCCATTTTGAAAAAGGCATGGTAAAAAATCGGCAAAGTACGCTGAATCAAGACACGTACGAAATGGCCATCCGTATTAGCTAACGAGCAATTGTAAGACGGCCCCTTTAAAATCCATTTACTAATGACTCACGTTATATAGTTATGACTCACATCTATTCAATGATTTCTGTCCCTGGTCTGTACGTTATGCGTTTGAACATGAATGCATACGCGCAACAAGCGATTTCAGTAGGGGTAATCCACATATTGCGTATTGTCGGGGGGAAAAACGACAGTTTTTTAAATTCTTGTAGGATGACATTTTTTTCTAAAAAGGCAGGAAAGGCGATATTTTCATGGAAAAAGGGCAGGAAGGGCGCCTCCCCTCAAAAAACGCTTAAGATGAACTTTGAGAAGGGGTTTCGTTTGACCATACAACTTTTGATGCTTCCGTTTTATGTTTACGGGAATTATTTTCGTTTTTTTATCCGAAATAATAGAGTGATCATTATCATCTGATATTGTAATCTCTAATGTACCTGCAACATCTGATACAACTGGAGTATCCAAATTATCATCATTGAATTATTCTTCATCTGTTAGTTCATCTACATCTGGAGGCATTGCTATAATATCTGCTTTAATTTCTTCAGAAAAAAGATAAGCAGTTGCCTCTTCTAAGCTTTTAAATATTTTTCTTTTACTCATCTTTCAGTGCTCATTTACAGTTTGAGTGCAAAAAATGTAAGACACCCTTTAAAACAAAACTAAATGGTGAATAAGAAGTATACACAAACGCCCAGCGTCCTCAAATGATGACGGGTAAGATTTCCTGCTTATTATGGAGTTGTTAACAATAAATATTGAAAAACCCGTTAACAGTATAATATGGACCAGTGTTCACTAGTTAAGTATTTCCAAAGGGTACTTTCACCCCCTCTCTAAATTTTAAGGGGTATTTTTTAGACCTGAAAATATCTAGTCGCCACTCTCCACAGGTCGATTAAACGGCGTCCGGGATGAGGCGACTAAATAAACTAATCAACCGGCCACCTTTCTTTCCTCCCCTCACCTACGATTTTTTTTTAATTGGTACCGAATGTACCGAAATTTCCAAATCAATGAAAATCTCCCTTTCTTTTCTTGTAATCATGTGTGTATACGCAGTTAAAATCCATTCATCCATGATATGGATTCATGAGTTGACAGAGAGGTGACAGAACCGGGAATTCAGGAAAATCAGAAAAGTGTCAAGGAATTTTGAAATTTTTGAGTTTCCCTTCTTGCATTCCGGATGCGGCCGCGGCCACCACCTTATTGTTAAAAAAAATCTTCAAACTTCGTTCTGACTGCATCCTTTACAGGCTTGCTTATTTTTCATCTTGCCTGGCGTTTTTTTCAACAAAATATATTAAAACCCTTATTTTATTTGCATATTATTTCTGTTATATTTTTAGTTATCCTATAACTTAAAAGCGCGGCCACCGGTAGTCTTACTGTTAAAAAAAAATCACTAACTTCAATCTGACTGCATCCTTTACAGAGATGATTATTTTTCTTCTTGTCTTGCGTTTTTTATCAACAGAATATATTAGAATCCTAAATTCCTTAATACTTCAAATTGATTCCGACAGATTTTTTCGTTTTTATTAACCCTTTACAGCGCCATGTTACAGATGTGCAACAAATCTATAGGCATCCATAAGTGAAAAGCTTCGATCCTGTACTTGATTTTTTTTTGTACTTTCATTGATATTTTATTAAACACAAATAACTTAGATATATGTTTTTGAATTATATATTTAATACAAATCAAATAAAGAATTGAAACATCCTCTTCTAAAAAAAATAATAATAAAAAAATCTGAATGCACTATCAACACTGTGCTGTCCGGTGACACGACGTTAGTGTTCCGCAAAAACTTTCAGGCAAATGTCGGTGACATCTCGAAAACTATCGGGCAAATGTCGGTGGAACGCCAAAATACTATCAGGCATATGACGGCAAAGTAAAACTTGACGATTTACGATTTGCCGAAAATGTAAAAAAAATTGCCTGTGATAGGAGAAATAATCTGAACTTCTAGCAGTCTTACCGGCGCCAAAAAATCCCGATTAGATGCGCAGACAGCATAGTGTTAATCTACTTTTCCATGAACTTTTTTCTCTATTTTGCGCAAAAAGACATTGTAAAAGCCAGCGAGATACACTTCAAGGAGCGTACGAAATAGCAATTTGTGCTATCACTTGGAAATTGAAGGACGGCCCCCTACAAGCCAAATACTAATGAGGCATGTGGTATCAGCATCCATTCAATGTCTGCAGTCAGTCACTGGTCTGTGCGATGCACATTTGAACTTGAATGGGCATGCTTGACTGGCAATTACGGAAGGGGTGACCCAATATTGCATTCCGTTGGAAAATAAACGGAAATTTTGCATTTTTTTTAGAAAAGGACACTATTTTGTAAGTAAATGGGCAGGGAGGTAACGTCGCCCTTTGAAAAATGGCTAGCATGATGTCTGATTTTATGAAATGGAGAATTATTTTCAAAAATTTAACCATGATGTGCCTATGCGTAAATTCACACATGAGGTTAATTCTATGGGATGAAATTGATTTTCAATGTGTGTTCACGCAGATTTCATGCATTTTGGCAAACTCTGATAGGGACTATCTAGATTATATATATACCAAATTGAAAGAATTTATCCTTTGTATCCAGTGCAATACACTAGTATGAAGTTAAAACAACACCATTACCAAAAAGGGGGAAATTATAGTGTATTTCCCTCCTCATTTTTACGTCATTCTAAACAAATCGCATATTACACATTGTATAGTCTATCAGACCAATTTGTAAAAAAAAAAGAATACTTTTTAATTTAATCATAGAAATAGCAGTTTTTTACAACATCCTCAAATGAGAACACTGGGTGCTAATGGGTTAAAGGCAAGACTTATTTACAAATTATTATTAACTTATTATTATTTATTTACTTATTTACAAATTATTATTTATTTACTTACTTGCAAATGGTTGCATTTTAGAGTTATGTAGTAAATGTACAATTACGGATACTTGCCCCAAGGTAAGAATACTATTTAAATGCATTTTGCTATTTTTTTTTATTCTTCTTACACCATTTTGCTTAGCATACAGGATGTTCAATTGATAAAAACGTATTGTTACTGATAGTCTTGAAAGTTGCCTGCCATTGATGTTGCATGAGCTAACAGTATTATAATTTAAACATTCACTCCACATTATTCTCACAGACTACAACCATTAGATGTATCAGTTTACTCTCATTTCAAAAAATATTGTAATGTTTATTGCACAAGTTCAATTATCCCTAAGAGGTGGGTCAAGTTTCCCTATACATGGAATACATGACCCATATTAAAAGTTTTTCATATTCCATGTTTTACCATCTTTATAATTAATAATTCAGAAAGTTATTCATAAATATTGTGTAATACTTAATGAATATAAATAGACATTATTTACACACCCATAAGTAATGTAAAAAAAACAACTAAAAATCGGGTCAAGTATCCCTAGTTCCCCTATGTACTACTAAATTTAATTTTAATTTTTTTAAAAATAATTCTATTTGTAGTAAAAATTAAAAAAAAAAATTATTGCAATGTTTTTGACATCCTAATCACTCACAAATGTAAGCCTGCATTTTATTTTTTGCAAACTACATGATTCTATTTTTACTTTGTTTATGTGTATGGGAAATTGAAGGAGAGGGCTTTGAATGTCAACAGGGTTCCCACGGTCATTAAAAGTGCTTAATATTTTTTAACTTGTTTTCAAGACCTTGAAAGTACTTGAAAATGCTTAGAGGTGCTTAAAAGTCATTGAAAAGGCTTTGAGGTCCTTAAAATTCCTTAAAGGAAGGTTTTTTTTTTTATTGCAACCTTAAAATTTTCTTTCATTGAAACCTAAAAAACATTTTTTTTGTATTTACTCGATTTGAACATGCATTGTTTGCCAATTAAAAAAAAGAATTGGATTTTTTTTAATGTATTTGTGTTGCTAACGCATCCTTGAAAAGTGCTTAAAAAGTCCTTGAATTTCTTTCTCCTTCAAGTGTACGAACCATGATCACATTAACACGAAAAAGTAGATTATTCAACCCAACCCCTCATCACTGCTCCACGTACCCCAACTTCATCTCTATTATGTATAATTGCAGACATCTACATATACTGTTAGGTGAAGGTTGATTCTTTTATCCTTCTCAACTGGTCCTGCAGATAAAATAAATACCTAAATAGAATTTAAAACATAAATTTCTTTATAACTTAATATTATTTTGGATTCCATTGTATTAGTATTTTGATATTTCCAAATGAAATATAAATTGGATCGAAAATGCCAGTTGTTACAACAACTTTTTATCAGTTCTTTATCTGTCTATTAATATTGTTGCGTGGATGGGTTCAAAAGACTTAAAGCCAAAGCAGATCAAAACTTGCAGAAACTTATTCCGATATAACTCCAGAATTTCTCGTTTTAGTAGACTCAATACAGCTCTTCACACAACAATAGAGCACAAAACAGCAGTTAAAAACTTGATACACAACTGCTACAAATCGCCGCAAAAGACAATGCAATAGAGTTCGCTTTTAGAACTACTCTGAATGCTTACTGAGAGACAGCTAACTCAGTAACTCCAGTCAACTAACTAACTCCATCACCCTCTCTCTCAGTCTTATATAGGGAGGTGAATCTTCGCGAAAATTCTAGAGATAGATATTTGGAAAACTTTCCAGATCGTAGTCGAAAAGCCCTATACAGGTACATGGCGACCGAACATGTCTTCAAATGGTTGCCAAGTTTTGCGACATTTGGCGATTTCTCGCTAAATTAGTCACCAAAACTGTCGCCAACATGGTAGCTGTCCTTCTTTGTAACATCGTTCAACCTCCTATAATCGACGCAAAATCTAGTTGAACCATCCTTCTTCCGAACCAGGACGATGGACGAGGCCCAATGGCTGGCTGAAGGTTCAATCACGGCGCTATCTTGCATTTCCTTTAGAAGACTTCCTACCTCTTCCTGGTTAGCAAACGTTAGCCGTCTTGGGTGTTGCTTAATAGGTGGGTGGTCTCCTGTATCAATTCTATGCTGCATCAAACTTGTTTGTCCGACATCCGAGGATGTGCGGGAAAAGACATCTTGGAATTCTTGGATGACCAGTTGTGCAGCACTTCTTTCTACGTTGTTTAAAGGTGCATTCTGCAGTAGCTCTGATGTTAAGTTCTCTGAAGACACAGTGACTAGAGGATTGCTAATTCGATTTATGCCAGTTACTGGAGTACATGTGGCTAACACTTCACCTTTCTTTATCACATTCACCTTATCACTCACATTGGCGACCCTCACTGGTATTGCAGTCCTTGTAAGGTCGACGAGAGTTGAAGTTACCAGTACTCCTTTGTGTGATTGTGGGGCTGTTGTGATTTTGAGGGTACTCCATTATGCCATATTGGAAACTTTTATCTTCGGCTATGTATCCAGGAAGTACTAGTTCTGTTCTTGCGGGTAATGTGATATCATTTTGAGCTATTATTTGATGGACGGATTTAACTTCACTATTTTTTATTCCATATAACGCTATGTCTTCAGAAACCAGCAATATTCTTCTGCATTTCCTCTTGGCCAGAGAAAATCTCTTTGTTCATTTCTTCTTGGCTAGAGAAAATCTTTCTTCATCTCTTCTTGGCCAGAGAAAATCTCTTTGTTCATCTCTTCTTGGCCAGAGAAAATCTCTTTGTTCATCTCTTCTTGGCCAGAGAAAATCTCTTTCTTCATCCCATCTTGGCCAGAGAAAATCTCTTTCTTCATCTCTTCTTGCCCTTTGGATAATTCCTTCTTTATTTCTTGCATGAAAGCAAAAAGCTGTTTAAATTTTTCATCTTGTTCCGCCATTGCTCTGGTTATCGGCGTTCAAACCCCACTTCCGACACCAGTTGTTGCGTGGATGGGTTCAAAAGACTTGAAGCCAAAGCAAATCAAAACTTGCAGAAATTTATTCCGATATAACTCCAAAACTTCTCGATCTAGTTGACTCAATACAGCTCTTCACACAACAATAGAGCACGAAACAGCAGTTAAAAACTTGATACACAACTGCTACAAATCGCCGCAAAAGACAATGCAATAGAGTTCGCTTTTAGAACTACTCTGAATGCTCACTGAGAGACAGCTAACTCAGTAACTCCAGTCAACTAACTCCATCACCCTCTCTCTCAGTCTTATATAAGGAGGTGAATCTTCGCGCAACTTCTAGAGATAGATATTTGGAGAACTTTCCAGATTGTAGTTGAAAAGCCCTATACAGGTACATGGGGATCGAAAATTTTGCCAAGTTTGGTGACATTTGACGATTTCTCGCCAAAATTGGGGACCAAAATTAGTCGCCAAAACTGTCGCTAACTTGGCTCTATCTTGCCAATTTGGCGAGATTGCCATTAACCATAATGTTAAATGGCCTTCTCTTTGTAAAACTCGCTTCCCAGCATTATCTCTGTAAAACTCGTTTTCAAGCATTAAGAGACACATTGCAGGAAAGCGAAGACAAACTATTGCTTTGCCTTATGCGAAATGTACATAAATTTTCCTTTTTACATAATTAATACTACAAAATATTTACAAATATACAGAAATTCGTAGCAATATCCACTATTGCATCTTTTGCTACTTATACCCGATATCATTTCTCGTGGACAGGTTGAGAAGCACTGATATAGCATATGGAAGTAAACAAAAATTTATCGGATTAAAGAAGTTTTATATGGTTATAATTTCTATTTAATTTTATAACTTCATTTATCATTGTATTTCCAACCTGAAATTTAGAGATGTTGTAAAGAGTTATTGTTAGGATGTCTTTTTTTTTTTTAATTATAACAGCGTATTCTCAGTTTACACTTCTTGCTTTGAAAAAAAAAAAAAAAAAATTTCAGCTTTTCTAGAAAAGCAGTTTTCTTCCCGCTTTTTGGCATTTTTTTCTTTGTGTCAAAATAAAATAGATATAACATTCATTTTAAATATACAGGGCTCCCACGGCCATTAAAAGTGTTTAATATTTTTGAACTTGTTTTCAAAGCCTTAAAAGTCCTTAAAAATGCTTTGAGGTCCTTAATTTTTGTAGATGTTGTGTGCCCACTGCCAAATTTATAAAAATACAACTCAGACTTAATGTCCCCGCATGATCGCCACTTATTCGCACCATATCGGAATTCTCTTAACATATTTGTATTACACATGCCATGCGCCAACTTGTAACTTTTTTGGTTGAATATACTTTATTAAAAATTTATATATCGACATGTTGCCTGAAAACAAATTTTCAAAGGTCCTTAAAAACATTATTTAGGTCCTTAAAAGTCATTGATTTTCATTCTGTGATTTGAATGGGAACCCTGAATAGACATTCGAGTTGTATCTCAACCTATTGATGCAGGAAAGAAATTGAAACCTAGAATCGTGGTTTTTCACCCGTCTATCAAATTAGCCAGCATTGGATTCACTTTTTTTTCTTCATGATGTTCAACCCTAAATCTCTTGACTTTTTATAATTTAATACCGTAATTTTATAATATAGTTTTGTTTCTTAATTTTGTAACACATTCGATCAAAATTCACATTGTACTGGTCAGTTAGTGATAGTGTATTGTCTGGGAATTTTTTTAAGGGGTCACAGCCTAAATCATGAACTTAATAGACATTATTAGGTTTAGATGAAAGATTTAAAAAAAAAAAATAGTAAAAAAAAGTTCAACTGGAAGTGATATGCATTTTTCAAAGGTCCTATCTATAACAGGTAGTCTATGTCTAGTATAACAGGTAAAACTGCATCCAACAGGTTAAACTACATGTATGAAACATATGCTATCAATAAAAAGGGAGTTCTGGTGATGTTTTGTGATCTGAAAATTTTTGTATCTGGAAGTTTCAGAATTTTTTCCTTAAATGAAGGAACTTAAAAAGAATTTCTTTTAAAAGATTTACTTAAGTAAAAAAAAAGGTTTCCAAAATTTATAAAAAAGAAAATTGGTGATTCACCTGCGACGAGCTGCTTCAAATGCAAAAACAAAAGGTTTTTTTCATCAAATCATAACTGGTGATGAAAAGTAGATTCATTACAACAATTCAAAGCATAAGAAATCATGGGGATCATATGGATATTCATGGGTCAAAGCTCATGCTCTGTATTTGGTCAGATGAGCTGGGTATAGTATATTATGAGCTACTAAAACAGAGTGAAACCATTGCAATGATCGCTACCGACTACAATTTATGCATTTGAACTGAGCATTGAAGGATAAATGGCTGGAATATGAGCAGAGGAATAATGGATAGAATACAAGTAAAAAACTACTTGGAAACACTCAAATGAGATATCCTACCCCACCCATCGTATTTTCCAGATATTTCTCCTTCTGACTGCCATTCATTTCGATTAATGACTCGTGGCCTGTCTGAGCATCACTTCTGCTCTTATAAGGAATGCAAAACATGGGTCGAATCTTGGACTGCCTCTAAAGACCAGTCGTTCTTTCAACGCAGAATTTGTACACTGCTAGAAAGAAGGGGAAAAGTAGTGACTAGCAATGGATAGTACTTTGAGTAATCAATCTTTTATCATTTTAGCACACTAAAGCCCCAATTTTTATAAAAAATCATTTAAAACTTATTTTTACCCAATAAATAAATTTCATAGTTTTAAATTTAAGCTACTTATAAATCGCTGATTATGTATCCAGATAGGTCAACAATTAGTTTCAGTCAGTCAGTCCTGGTTTCAAAAGTTCCTTCTATCTACCACTTTTAAAACATCAAATAGGTTTTGAAAGCAACATGGAAAAACAATTAAAGTGCCAATTCTTGAATATCTATTAAAGGCATAATTTGTATGATCTGCTAAATGTATCTACATTTAATTGCCCTTTAAACTGAAAAAGTAACCCTAAAAGTCAACCCTGAAATATTTGTACTATTTTTTTAACTGTCTACAAATCTGATGTTATGTTCCAAAAAACATTGTGTGCTAGTGCTAATTATTAATTGATAATGTCAGAATTTTTCAAACAAATACAAAGTTTCAATGTGCAGAAAATAAGCCGTTCATGAGAATAGTAGAGTAGCTTGTGGGGCAAAAAACTGCATTTCGTGAAACAATTCTGTCATTTTGCTCTTTGATAGAATCAGGGTTAGTATGGTGTAAACCAAATGTTTTTTTTTCTAAAAAAAGAATTATTTTTTTTTAAAGAATATTTAAAATTGTATTTTTATTTACATTTAAAATTAGATTTTTAAATTTATTTGATGTTGTTGATAACTTCTACTTTTAACCAAAAGTTTTCCATTGCAAAGATATCTTTTTCAAAAGGAATTTTATTGCAAAAGCAACTACAGCAAATGTTGAGGTTTTTTTTTCCCCTTTTGGAGCTGTACAAATGCAAAATAAAATGTTCGTTTTCGTCAATAAAAACAGTTATATGTGGGGTCACAGCCAAAATCATGAACTTTATACATGTGTAATATGTTATATTATTAGGCATAGATGAAAGATTAAAAAAAAAAATAATAAAAAATTTCAACCAGAAGTGATATGCATTTCGACCGGAAGTCTAAAACTGCATCCAACAGTATAAACTACATGTATGAAACATGCATTTCGACCGGAAGTCTAAAACTGCATCCAACAGTATAAACTACATGTATGAAACATATGCTATCAATAACAAAAGCTGAAAATTTTAGTTTTTTCATTGATCATACTTTCAGATATTTAATTGTATTTTAGACTCAAATTAAATTTTTCTGAACTGTCTAAAAGTATCTTTTTTTTTTTTTTTTTTTTTTTTTGCACTTGTATGAGTCAATCCCAATTGAAACCTTTACATGTATTTATAAGCGCAGTGTAATGGTGATTAAATTAGTTAAATTCTTCAATTGAATGCAATTAAATTCTTCTCAAGTTTACATTTATATGACTGAAAGTTTAGTATAGACAGTTTATTTTTACACCTTAAGCGACAAAATTGTATAAAATGTCATTTTAGTTACTCTTAACATCTTTTAGCTAAAAAACAATCACATTTGATTTAAAAAAGAATCGGACCTTCATTGGCTACCTTCATTACAAGAATGTGGATGATTGGTACTTAACGACATTTGTGATCCATGATAGTAGAATGCAACTTTCGTCAATTACCAACTAAACAAAGTGCGCTTCCCATTGAATGACTATTTGATATGCAAATGCAAAAAGGACTGTCAAGAGCTTTGTAATTGCAAGAGAAACGTTATAAACAACAATCTTAAGTGTTTTTGCAAGGTAGAATGCCATACAGGAAAGCTCAAAACATGCATAATAAAAATTTTATTTTCGTAATGGTTTCTTTATGCGTAATGCAAATTTGAACAATGCTTTTTTCTAAAATGTCTATGTATTTTTTTTTTCTAAGTAGGTAATTGTTGAATTTAAACATATTTACTAATCTTGCAACTACGTACAATTAATTTTTTATAAAAAATTTTTACTTAATAAAGTCTTCAGGCCGCAGGCTTTTTAATAAAGACTTCAGGTTGCAATTTCATGCTCTTCATGTAAAAAAAGTATTTTTGAATTTAGATTCTGAGGGTAGACTGGCATGAGCACTGTGTGAGGGTTTGTATGTCTCCTGAAATTTGCTTTTTAATACGCTTTTATTAGCTTCAGATGTATGTATGTAACGGAATCTTTGAACATGATTTTGACCCCCTTCAAAACGTCGGATTAACTCGAAATTTGGCATACTTATTAAGGACCGATGACAATTCAATAATTCAATAAGTTTGTCGCTTTATCACAAGGATTAACTCGTGTTGCCCTTGCGCCGTTAAATTCCTACCAACCAACCTTCTCCGGAATCGAACCCTGGTGTGCCGTTTGAAAGATTTGTCGTTTGAACAACAGTTATACAAAGCGTGTTTTTTTTAGTCGCATTATCCTTACCAGGATCTTCAGGATTAGTGATTTTTCATATTCAGAGACACGGTAGTGTTTTGTGCCAAGTAATATGGTGTGTACTAAGGCATACACATGATTTAAATTTGAGACAAGCATGTGACTATTGGCAGAAACAACTGGAGAGTTTTGTACACTAACTAAAAAAAAATTATAGTTTACAGAAAAAATAATTAATAGTTTAAAAACTAAAAAAACACGCTTTAATAGAAAACCAAACTAAAAAGTAGAAAATAATTAATATTTTAAAAAACTAAAAAAATACGCTTTTATAGAAAAGTGAACTAAAAAGTAGAAAATAATTTTAAATAAGTTTGAAATAAGAATAGAGTGATTAACAAGAAATATTTATTTTATCGTAAAAAAGCGTGGGGTGCTTGATGTCAATTGTTGAAAATATCTTAAAAAGCACCCCACGCTTTTTTACAATAAAATAAATATTTCTTGTTAATCACTCTATTCTTATTTCAAACTTATTTAAAATTATTTTCTACTTTTTAGTTCACTTTTCTATAAAAGCGTATTTTTTTAGTTTTTTAAACTATTAATTATTTTTAATAAGGGTCCTTATAACTCCTGAAAATTGTGTTTTCATTCCTGATATTTCTTTTTATCTCCTTAAAAATAATCATTGAAGGGTGTAAAGATTAGTAAAACCTAAAACGTAGCTTTTTTTTTTACTCGATAAAAAGTCTGAAATCTGAAATTCTTACCATGCTTCAGAGTCTACCGTGCATGCGCTTTGTCACTACAGCCACAAAGAAAAACCTTCGGACTGTCCCAGAATGAGACGATTCTCGACAACCAGGCACGTAGAGGGAAAACTATATTATTAGTCGTGTCATTCCCCCCCCCCCTCGTTAACTCCTGAATTCACTGTACTTTACTCCTGAAAAACTCCTTTGTAACTCCTGAATTTTACTATCATAGATTGAGTATGAACCCTGAGTTGACTTGCACCTCCCTGGAATTTGAAAATTAAATGTAAAGTGAAGAAAGGTAGTATTAAACTCTGGAAAACGGATGTTTGAAAGAGATTTTGTATTTAATTATGTGTGAACAGAAATTCGTTGTATAACTATTTTTTAACATTTCTCTAAGAAATCCCCTTAAAAATCAGGATTTGAAAAAAAATCAACCACTTGCACCAATCAGTGTGTGATCTGCAACCTCCTTGAAAATAATTCTGCCGTTGCCCATGTTTGAGAGGATGTCATTTAGTTACATTTATAATTTGGTTATACGTGAATTGCATTGAAAAAAATTCAGTGCGTACGATTGGACTTATGGTCGGAATTTCAGGCTATCTGAGACGATATTACTGTGATACATCTATGCATTGGTATATGGGCAGTATCAGTTCCTTATTAGCAGACTTCTGGTCGGAATTTCAGTCGCTTCCTGCTGGAAATTTTCATTTTACATCCAGCATAGCTATCCATTCTTATAATTTGATGTAACAACATGTAATATTAATAACTTTTAATTGTGACCCTTTATATGAAGGTGGTAAAATTTAAAGAAGCACATTTTTTATGTCTAACTTTAAATAAGTCTATACCGGAAGTTGCTTTTTAATTTTAGTTCATCATTAAACATCACCAAAATTCCCTTTTTATTGATAGCATATGTGTCATACATGTAGTTTTAGCTGCTGGATGCAGTTTAAGCTGTTACAGATAAGACTTCTGGTTGAACTTTTGTCTAATATTTTTTTAATCTTTCATCCAAATCTAATAATTTAACATATTGCATGTATCTATAGAGTTCATAGTTTTGGCTGTGAACCTACATATAATTATTTTTATTGATAAAAACAAACATTTTATGCCCAACTTTGAACTAGAATAAAAACTGGACCGGAAGTCAAATCCGAGTGTCTCCACATTTTAAAATGATCAGAATGACATATTTTATCTATGTGCACAATTACAGACTTGTTTCACGAAATTCAGTTTTTTCTCTCTAGTCGCGCTATTATATTGGTATATGGGCAATATCAGCTCCTTATAAGCAGACTTCCGGTCGGAATTGTAGTTACTTCCGGTTGAAATGTTCCATTTTATATCCAGCATATCAATCCTTATAATTTTATGTTACAATAAGTAGTATTAGTAGTTTTTAATTGTGACCCTTTATAGCTTATATGAAGGTGGTATAATATGAAAAAGTGCATTTTTAAGCCTAACTTTAAAGAAGTCTAAAACTTCGACCGGAAGTCGCTTTTTTTACTTTTTAGTTCATCATAAAACATCACAAAATTCTCTTTTTATTGATAGCATATGCTTCAAATATGAAGTTTAACCTTTTGGATGCAGTTTTAGGTTTTATAGACTTCCATTCCAAATGCTAATCACTTCCGGTTGAACACTTTTTATTGCTTTTTAAATTTTTTTCATCTAAACCTAATAATTTAGCAGCTCATGATTTGGCTGTGACCCCACATATAACTATTTTTATTGAAAACGACCATTTTATGCCTAACTTTGAACTAGTATAAAAACTCGACCCCATGTGAAATCCAAGTGGCTCCACTTCTTAAAATGATCAGAATGACATATTCTATCAGTGCGAAAAATTACAAACTTGTTTCACGAAATGCAATTTTCAGCTATAATTTGGCACCTAGCCGCTCTACTAGAAATGTGCATAGCTGGAAAGAGTTTTTTTTTAGTATCTATTTGTTATATATTTTCTGATGTTATAAGTTGAATTTTTGTTTAATCCGTCCAATTTCAAGTTTATTATTAAATTTTAATATGCTTTTTATTAGGTTACAAGTGATGGAAAACCCAAGATAGTTGAAATGATAGATGCTACTGGAGCAGGAGATGTTGATACTTCTACTGTTGTAGAAGCAGTTGATGGATGTATTACAGGACTTACTGGACGTTCAATGAAGGTATGAAAATTATCACTAATGATGGAACCATGGAGCATTATATGCATTTCCTAAAATATTACCCTGGGCCTTAAGCCCATGAGTATTGTTTTTGTTCGGTCAAAAGTGTGTCTTGTCCGCACTTTTCAAAGCTATGGCAAAAAAGGCTTGAATCAACGTCAGCCACTGCCAGTTCCTGATGGAGGAAGTTGGATGAACAAGTTTGCGGTCAGCATAATGCTGGTCGTTCCGTTGAAACTTTTCATAGTGCAAGTTTCATACTGACTGCTTTTTCATTGTGCAAGGACCAAACGGCACTACGCTGGTCGTATTGTTGAAACTTTTAATTGTGCAAGGGGCAAACCGCACATTTTTGTAATTTTTCAAGATAGATATGGCATGTTGCTTGCCGTTGGGCTCATCTTGAAGAATTTCGACCATTGGTGGTACCATTTCCGGTTTGTCATTTTTCAAGATAGCTATGGCATGTTGTGTGTCGTTGGACTCATCTTGAAGAATTTCAACTGTTGGTGGTACAGGATGTTCCATGTATGGTACCATTTCGGTCAATTTTCAAGATAGCTACAGCATGTTAGGTGTCCCACTAGTTATAACCGAAGGGTATTTTTTTCAATTAATCAAAAGTGTGATCTGGTGTCCATCCCTACTTAATGCATGCGTAGGAAAGGCATCGTGTGGGCATGCGCCTGCCCCGGAGTAACCAATCAGAAAAACTTGCCAAGCAAAGAAAACTGCTTGAAAATTCCATCGTATTTACTATTTGGTAAGTGGTATGTTTAAGAAAAAGTGATGACTTTGAAGGTTTTCACTTTTATGTATATTAAAGCATCTGGGGCAAAAGTAGATTATTTTTGTCTTTTAATATATAACAAAATGTTTTCCAGATTCCATCTCATTGGGAGAATCCTTCAGGAAAGTTTCATATTGGTGTAAAGAATGCCTATGAATTATATCCTAAACAATTGAAAGATCGTGTTATGGTAAGCTAGTTTCATATTTTTACTTTATAGGTATTAAATATCATGCATTTGATATTAGTTTTTATATTTCAAGTTTTTTCTTATATCATTTGTATTTTCTGTAGAAAGATATGAAAGAAAATTTCTGGGATCCATTTCATAAACCACTTGTAGCAGAAACAACTAGGAAAGTCCAAGGATTTAATGTTCAGAATCCAGTGACTCTTCAAGTAAGTTTGAATTTTTTACTAATTGTGTGACTAATTATGATAAAAATAACTTGGAGAATTATAAACCTGTATAAAAATACTGTTTTTAACTGTCATCAGAAACTTGACTTGTGTTATACTAGCCTTCTAAACCAATTTTTGTTAACTGACATAAGGGATAGTCTTAGAGACTTATCTGTTATGTGAATAAATTGTCAACATGGTTGTCCAAAGGCCATTCTTTCATATACCTTCTGAAAATAAAGAAAAATAGTTTTGTATTTATAATCTGTATTGATGTTTTGCTTCATTAATTTATAGCAATGCCTTAGTGATATGTCATATTTATTTTTACTTTTTAGTCGCCTTTAAAACTAAAACTTGAAAAGGAAGAACTGGATACACAATTAGAAATTTTGAATAGTTTAGAAAAGAAATTTCATGACTTTGGTCCAACTTATGATTGTATTGTTTTCCATGATGGAAAACAGTGGAGGTATGTTCTTTTTTTATTCATTCAATCATTTTCCTTAATGACAAACAAAAAGTTCTCTGAATTGTCTTTTAATAAAGTATTTGGATTCTATGTTTCATTCAGAAGGTTTTTGAATTTTGTAGTGTATTAAAACACTTTTTGATTTGGTTACATGGTTATTTGGATTTGGCTCCATGTTAAAGATTATTATTAGTTAGTCTGAAATAGAAATTGCAGTGGAAAATTAAAAACTGAGGACAAGGGATTGAAGTAAAAACTTAATTTATTTATCACATATTCAAAAATTCTTTACTCCAAGGCAGTCAGATACCCTCTGCTGTCTTTCACAAGAAACTTTCTTCTCTAACCAACATATTTAAGTTCAGCTAATACAAAAATGTAAACAACAGTTTAAAAAGTAGGATCAATCACAGGTTGGGTTGATTGGATTTTATCATCGTAAGATTAATGTCTTCACAGTTTGAAAAAAATAAAATATGAAGACAAACTATAAGTAAGTAAAAGAAACTGTTTATCTAACAGATATACCGATGCCTGGTTCGTTCCATGCTTGACTTTAGCTCGGTGGTGTACGGGTCAGCTAGAAAATCAGTGTTAATGCTTTTGGTATCAATACCAGCTATTACCGAGATTATCATGACCGTTTTGTAGCAATTCACCTAGACTTCCTTTAATGTGATAGCCGTTATATCCGTGATTAGTGTCTGTTTATGGATCGATTTTGCCGTTTGATTTGAATCTATGCAGAATTACTAAACTTTTTTTTATCATTTTGTATAAAAACTGCTTTAATTCAATTAGTCCCAATTGTAATTTTTCAAAATAATCTTTGTTTGAAATTTTTATTTTAACTGCAATTGGTATGTAAAATTGTTTATTGCTTTTTATTTTATTGAACAAACTCAATGACATGAATAAAAAGTGAAATATTTTTAGTATTCAAAATGTAGCTTAAAAATTTAGAAAACTGGGTTTAATTAGATTTGGCCTGTTTGTCAATATGGTATAATTGCTTAAAGTTGTTTGACTTGTTGTAAATTTGAAGTTTTTGCCGGTTTTCATCACTTTCACTGGATTCAAGTTTAAAGTATAGCTTAAAATGTGTTTTACACATAAAATTTTTAGATTTTTGTTTTCAGCTTTTTGATTTTTTACCCAACTCATCCCTGAATTCTTCTCTTCTGGATTGAATAGATAGAGAAACACAAACTTGTAGTACCTGTGTGTGCAGTCTATTTATGTGTAGCTTTCCGTGCACAGAAGTGGCCGATATCTTCTTATCAATGGACACTGCAACCATAGATGTCACACGTGTAGAGGTCGCTCTTCGATTGTGCTTGGCTACAACAGCAATATATCGATCTCCAGCAGGAGTTTTAACCCTTGCTTTGATTTTATTGTGATACCTAGCAGTTGCTTTTTATTCTTCAATGTTAAATTTTCTCTCCCCTTCCTCTCTGAGTGAGAGGTTCTGTCATTGATTAAAAGTTCAACTATATATAGACACCCAAAAGTTAAAATACGAAAACATTTATTTGTGCATTTAAATACTAATTATACAGTGACATTTTTTAATACTCAAACACCTTATTTAGATTTATTAACTAATTTAGCTGCATTGCAATTTTTTTTTAAAGAAGATGTAAAAACGTCCTCTTATTGGACATTTGGATTTCAGACATTTGACTGTATCATACTATATTAATGTTACATAGACAAAAAAAAATTAAAATTAAAACATTGCTTGAAATTGTGCTATTTTTTTCAAAATAACTCCACACAATTGTATAATTACAACATTATTTCAAATTAATGTGGTTTCTATTGTAGGTGTAAGTATATTTGTTGTTGTAAGTATGTAATTTTTTTTTTTTTTTGTGTTTTAGAGTAGGAATTGATACAACTGCCTGTGGAGATTTGAAAAGCTGTAAGCTATTAGGTACTTTCTCAGAGACATTTGAGTATGCAAGGCTTTCCTCTTTTGGTAAGATACCTACTAAATAATCATATTTTGTTCTATTGTAACAATTGGTTTATGCCATCAAAATTACTGATTGAAAAATGTATTTCTATTTTGCAATATTTATAATTTTATGTATTTTAATTTAATTCTCTCCCATCTATTTTTAATTTATATAGAGCCTACTACATATTTTCCATATTTATGTAGTGATTCTTCACTATATTTAACTAATTTTTTGTTTTCTCTTTTAAGATCAATTAAATTATTGTGTCAATGTTTATGATGATGGTAATCTTTTGGAAATTGTGAGTCAGTCAAGTAAGTTTCGTTCTTTATTTTTCAAATAGAACTTGAATTACAATACATATTGAAATTAAAAATCTATTTTAAAAAGTATTTAAATACTTAATTTAAATAATAAAAAAAAGGGAAATATTTTAACAGTACTTATGAGAGAAATTAAAATATAAATAATAAAAAATCATTAATAAAATATACAAGTAAATAAGTTGTTCTATGCAAGTTAAAATAGAACAATGAGTGTTTTTATTCTCAAAACTAACTGTAGAAATATCGAAACACTTGTAAAATAACAGCGGTTATATATTTATATTTTGCATTTGTATGGGAGTTAAGAGTTTAATGGATCTTAAAATTCTAAAAAGAAAAATCTTCATGTTTTTAGCTGCTCATGGGACTCATGTAGCAAGTATAGCTGCTGCAAATTTTCCTGATGATCCTGATAGAAATGGAGTGGCTCCAGGGGCTCAGATTATAAGTGTTTGTATTGGTGATATTAGACTTGCATCAATGGAAACTGGATCAGCAGTGATACGTGGGGTATGTAATTATAAATTTCAAATGTATATAATAGATTTCAACATCTCGATAAAAATTACTTAGCAAAATCAAATTTTTACCACCCTTAAAAACATAAGCTATAATTGTGCAGATTATAGCAGGATTATTAATATTATTGAAGCATCTCCTACTCTTTTTGCAAATTTTGTACAAATATTTTTGTTATTTTGTTGACACAAAAAATTATGTGTATAAAACAAGTTTTGATATAAGTTTCAAAGTTACTCTCAAGCCCTGGTTTCCTAGGAAAGTGTTCCCGTGATCCAGCGTTCACATGAAAACGGGGAGTGACGTCACGAACGTGTCGTTGAGCTTTTGCTGTAAAGCTAGAGACCGCAAAGCCTCACGTTACGGTGCGATAAAAGCGCGGAAAATGGACGATCTTGATTTAGCTCTTGTAATCGTAATATTTTTTAAAAAACGAAGTTTTCAAAGAAATGGAAAAAGAAAGCGAAATATTTACACGATGAAAAATAGCAGGCACTTACGAAATTTTAATATGTCGTCATCTACAAATTAATGAAGATAAATTTAAATAATATTTGGGATTGACGTCTGTGCTATTTGATTATGTTCTGAATTGCCTCAAAAATTAAAAACGTTTCGTACATTTATTAGAATATAATTATGATTAAAACAAATTCTAGTAGTAATGATTGAAACCAAAAGAAAAATTTTAACACTCGCAATGTCACTGATTAAGTACAAAATTCCACTAATGACTATTAATAAATCATGCTATCACAAATAGAAATTGACTTTCTCCTTAACTAAAAACTGTCACTTTGCCATTTATTCTGAAAGAAAGACTCTTCTGTATACTTATTAAATCTTTTAATATTCTGCCCAACAAGTGCAGATAATAGAATAGCAGCATAATTAAAGAAAAAAATTAGACTGGTCAAAAGAAAAACTGATGTTTCTCTGGTATTCACTTTTTTTGGTTGGTTTTTAATTTTTATTGGCATGTTTCATTAGCTTTTATTTTGTTTTTCATGGTAATTCTTCTAGTCCCCTAGTCTGGTCTAGACTTACTTTTATTTATCTCCCCCCCCCCAAGTATTATACATATATCTAAGTATTATATACATCTAAAATTGAAAAATTAATAATCATAAAATTTTGGATTCAGAAACTTATCTGGAAAATATAGGCAGGAATCGAAAATTAATTTTGTCAAAGTAAGTTATATGGAAATTTCTAACCCGAACAGCCCACAAGTCCATGTTTTCAATCCATATTATACCCCCTTCCCCTGCATCGATATTTTTTTTTTATTATAGATTTCTGTATTAATCACATACATAAAAAAATTAAAGATAGAATTGTCTTTTGTTGGAACTCTTTCAGGCTTGTTAAACACATCATGTGTCAATATTCTCCACCATGTAGAAACATTCAATACTTCAGATCAATCAATACTACAATAAATTATATAAGTTGTTATTATTATGTTCTCATACATAAAGTTCATTAAAAAATAAAATGTTCCATACTGAGTATTTTAAAAAGACTTTATTATAAAAATGACAGCAATCACTACAAGAAGCAATACATTTCTCAAAATTTCAATTTTAGCCTCTTTAAAGGACCAATTTTGAGCCTTAATCTGGTTTGCTCTTATAAGACCACATTGGTCGTTATTTTAGCCATCAACATCACAAAACGAGTTGTTTCGTCAACTTTATTCTTCAAGAAATGGAAGAGCACTTGAGCCTCTTCCTTGAAATAATTGAAGAATCCAAGTCTTGAGAGGGATATTGAGGTACTTCCATCTTACTTTCGTCATAGAACTGCATACCCTCAGTGGACACAGAAAGAGAATTTCCCCTCCTACCTTCTCAAGGTTGTTATTGGTACTGAAATTCAAAATTCAGCCCTTAAATACAAACAGCATTCATATAAAATTACAGTAGAAATGCAATATATTCTGAAAAGATAATTAAATTTGTAAAATAAAAAAAAGTTAACTTAGTTATGGATGGTATGACACAAATAAGTCAACTAGCAGGTACATAGTTAATAATATTTTGAAAAGGTGGAAAAATGTGTAATAAGCTCTTTCAAGTAGGGTTGCTTGGATAAGTCACAATCCTTCATCTATCCATTCTTGACGGGTTCTTGCTCTAATTAAGCCTCATATTATGTGGCATGAAGGCTTCTATTTTTAAACACAATAAGGAGTGTGAACAACTTATTTCTTTTTTATTTTGTGTTTAAAACCCACTAACATAAAAAGAACTTAATTTTATAAGCTCAGCAAATGTTATTTTTACTATTCGCTGAGCCTATACCAAAGACTTAAAACAGTAATAGTTACATAGCACTAGGTACATTTTCTAAGCAACTCAACATTAGTTAAAATTAAAAAAATTAGGGAATAGCATTATTACCTTAAGTGACTTTAAAAAAAAAATTACAGTAGGAAGCATTGCACAATTTTTATTGAATTACAGCATTTGTTATATCAGGGTTCCCACTCATATCATAGAATGAAAATCAATGACTTTTCAATGACTTTTAAGCACCTAAATAATGTTTTTAAGGACCGTTGAAAATTTGTTTTCAGGCCTCATGCCTAAAAATAAATTTTTAATAAAGTATATACTACCAAAAAAGTTACAAGTTGGTAGATGCGTAATGCAAATATGTCGGAGAATTCCGATATGGTGCAGATAAGTGACAGTTAAGCGGGAATAGCAAGTCCGAGTTGTATTTTTATAAATTTTGCGGTTAGGCACACAACATCCGCAAAAATTAAGGACCACTAAGCATTTTCAAGGACTTTTAAGCACCTCTAAGCACTTTCAAGGCCTTGAAAACAAGTTCAAAAATATTAAGCACTTTTAATGACTTTCAATGACCGTGGAAACCCTGTATATGTATAAAACATGAAATTGACAAAAATATTAACTTTTTTAATTTTATTTTTTCTAAAAAAAAGGAGCTTTTTGGTCGAAATTGACCAATATTTTGTCAAAACGGCTAATGTTGTAAAAAAAAAAGTCAAAATATATTTTGTTTTACTTTTTACTACATGGTTATATGATATTCATGAGTATAATGATGAAAATTAAGTTATATTTTCAAAAATAAAAAATATATAGGCTGTTGTATAAGATTACACATAAATTTCAATATTTTTACAACATATTATGTATACATAGTAATAACTTTTAAATAAAAATAGGTATAATAAAATCTTTAGGCCATTATACTCAACATAGTATAACAAACAACTGTATAAAAAATTATAACTCTATCATAAATACATTTTGAGGTAGAACAAAAGCCAGTTTTAGTTTTCAGTTTTAGCGAAAAATCGATTCTTGAGAAAACATGATTTTGGAATTTCTCTGCATGGATTTTAGTATTAGCAACAATTTTTGAATTACTGTAACTAAACTTCTATTTAAAGAACAAGAAAAACACAAACTTATTTGAAAAGAGAAATTTTCAATTCATATGAAACAAATTTTTTTTTAAAAAAGTGACATTTTCATTGATTTTGCCATTTTAAACATAGTCGGGCACCTTATGCAATTAATTACAGACTAAAGTTCTTTTATTACACTAATGATAAACACCAATCAAATTAGAGATGAACGAAAAGTGCTTCATTAAATATAGAATATTCTGAATTTTGAAACCGACTTTTTGGTACCAGAATATGTAAAGTGAAGTAAGTGTAAACAAAATATTTCCAAATTTTTTTACTAAACTTGAGAAAAACATGATTTAGACTGCAAATGAAATTTTTAAGGTATGCCTTGTTACAATAAACTTAAAAGGCAAGACTTTCAACTCTGGTATAGATTTTCCGCCAAGTCGATTAATGTCAATAAATGGTAGCATGCACCATTTTTAGCAAAGGAAAGGCGTATGGTTGCTGTTACTTACTAATTTTATGTAAACAACACTTGGTGCAAAGTGCATAACATTTCAGTATACAGAAATTAAGTTGCTCTTCCGCTCAACGGTTACCAGTTGGCACCAAGCCTATATGTTAAAATGATCGCCAAGCCACATTGTTTACAGTTTGTCACAGGGATGCTATAAGAACCCTATAACGGAAAGTTACAGGAATTAAAAATGATTTGAAAGTTGTTAGTTCGGATGAGATATTGCTGCAATTAGGTTGTTTTTATCTGGTACCAGTCTAATGGAAGAGTACTGAAATTAGTATACATGTTTAAATTTTACATGCCTTTAAGACCCTGTTAAGTCAGTTCACAGATTTTTTTTATTGAGTGTTAGATTAAGTTAGTTCCTAGTAAATTTCTTGCCTCTTTTTTGATGAAGTGAAGCTATCCCAGAATGAAAGACCTGGTCTTTTTTTCGCCGCCTTACAACAGGAAACGGTACCCAGCTTTTCTTTTCATTCAATATATTAGTTCCACCTCATACAACATTCAATATCTGGGATTAATAAAAGAAAATATTGTAATCTAATATACAGGATTTTATATTACATCATTTTTAATACACCAACCACAATTTTATGCTCTGCCATTTGCTCTGAAAAGCAACAGAACAAAAAACTTTAAGGATTAATATACATTTACAAATTTTATTTTCCTTTTAAGTTTCTAGCCACTGGAGTAATTTCGGTCACCTGCTTTTCTGTTCCAGATAAGCCATTTTTCTATTTATACAATTGTAAAATAAGTTTTGGTACTTTTCTGTTAAAGGGACCATTGCCAATATCCAAATATGGTACAGATTCTGTGCCAAGGGGATTTTTGCCAATAAATGGCTGTAGCCGCCATTTTTTAATAGCAAGTGAACTGCCTGCAGTTGCTATAATTTGATGCGGTTTTATGTAAACTATTCTTGGCGCAGAATTCGTACCATACTTGGATATTGCCAACGGTACCCTTTAACCGAAAAACACTTAAATTTCTGACATTATCCCAGCTATGTTTAGTGTAGCAATGCCATAACCGATGAAAGAACAAATGAAAAAAATTTCAAAGACATTCCATTTAGCATGGAGTTTTCAAAATTGTGTCAGTGCAATTGATGGAAAGCACAAGATAAGGACACCAGAAAAAGTGTCATTTTTTAATTACAAACAGCTTTGTTCCATTGTTTTATTGGCGATACTTGAAAAGGAGATGCTGGAATATACCTAAAGAGCATTTAAGGACGCAAAATATAATCAAAACAATTCAATCTTTTCCCACTCAAAGCTTTGACTGTAATGGATGTGGTTGTGCCACATGTAATAGTTAGAGATGTTGCATTTACTGTCTTTCTCGGGCAAATGAATAACCGAAAATGCTTTGGGAATTTTGTGTGCATAATTTTTTACAGCCAATCGCTACTTCACCACAAACAACTGACAAATTGGTTACAGGGACATGCATTTTGTGCAATTTGTTTTGTGAGACAAAAGTACTTTCCCGATTGAATTGGGTTGCCAATAATGTTCGAAGCGAGAAAGAATTTAAGTTGATAAATAGAAAATTTTAAAGCCGAGTCTAATGGCTTTGGTGCAGTTGGGAAAATGATTACCAATGAAATTACAAGCGATATTTGTTGGTTGGTTGTATTCAGATTATCTGGCGCCGTCAGCAACACGAGGGCTATAATGCGCCGAAACATTCGTCATTAGACAAGTCAACATACATTTACAAACACCCATGCCTAACACGGGACTCGAACCCGCAACCTCGTGGTCTAGAAGCTAGCACGCTAACCACTATACCGTTTGGTCGGCCAAGCGATATTTGTATTCAATACTACATTAAAACTGAATGTTTCATTAAATGTATGCAATATCAAGGAAAAAGTGTTTTCTTAGTTTTGTTCCAATGTTTTTTTATTGGTTGAAAGGAAAAACTTTCAACTTATTTTAATATATGATTTGGATCTAACAATTCAAATTATAAGAATTCAATTTATGGTTTCTCATTTAATTTCATTTGCAAATGTATGTGTTTTATAATCCAAGTAGAAGTTAACTACTAGAAATCAGAATTGAAAAGTAAGTAAAATATAAACTGATCATTATAGCCAAATGATACATTTTAAACATGGAACAAAAAAGAAAGTTAGAAAATGTATATTATTATTAACATTATGTTAAAATAGCATGCATTCATTTTAAAAGCATGTATGTGCGTTTTAAATAAATTATAAAGAACTAGATTTCCTGAGTTTAAACAATGTAGTCATTTTTCTTTTCAATAATACTAAATATTAAAAAAAATCAATTTGACATTTGAAAAACATTGCAATAGCATACCTGATCTCTTCAGCGTAAACCATACTCCAATCCATGGGGATTTCAATAATTGTACATTTCTGCATCCACATTCTTCATGATTCTTGTCAAAATCTTCAAGAACTCATAGCTTTTTCCGTAGATAAGTCGGCCGTCTCAGCGAAAAAACGTTGAGCTCAACGTTCAGTCACCGCAAAACTGGACGTAAAGTAAATAGCGGACAGTCAATTTCACGATCACCGCTCTCTAGGAAACCACTTTCATTCGAACACACGGCAACGTTTTTGTGACGTCACTCCCCGCTTTCATGTGAACGCAGGATTACGGTAACGCTTTCCTAGGAAACCAGGGCTTTAGTCTTGAAATGAAAAAAATTCTTGTAATTTAAGAATAAAATAACGTGAAATAATGCTGCCATTTGTTGGAAGGGTCTCCAATCCACATATATTAGTTAAGGGCATATTTGTTCAAATCATCTTCTAAATATTTTGAAAATGAGTTTTAAACTATTTATCTACAGTGGCGGTCAGAAGGGTCGTTGGTTATATATTTGATTTAAAAATTTTAATGTTCTTAAGGGAGTGCAGGATCCGCTTTGTTCCCAAAAAGTCTCAAAAAATTTGATAACTCCTGAATTGTTAATTTAGTCTGATAATGTCTAAAAAGCCTAAGAATGTTGCTGTGACCCCAACTCGCTTTTTACCTCTATGTGGCTCACCACCCCGCGTATGCATAAAAAGGAGAAAAAGTAGTCACTTAACTACAGAAGTACTCCCTACTAGATCCAGAACTCACTAAAATTATATCTAAATATTAAATTTGACCTTGAAGCAAACTTGGTAAATGTAGTCTACCTTGAGGCAAATTTAATCTATTGAATTTAGTTGCCTGTGGGAAAAAGATCTTTTCTAAAATTAAAATTGACTCAATCATATTTAAAATAAAAATTTCACTGGAATGTTAATACAGATTAACTATTTCAATTGAAAACAACATTCTAAATTTGATTGAGTTTTGTTGTTATATTTAAAAAATTCGTTAAAACTAATTAAAGCTAAAAAAAATACCTTTAAAAAAGTGTTTTTACATAATCTATGATGCCCCCTATTTTTCTTTAAACTGAATGTGTTTCAAATGTCCTTGTTTTTAACTCCTTATTAAGTCAGGCTATTTTGAAACCAAAATACCTATTTTTTTCCCTTATAGTGTTATGCAACATATTTTCAATATATATATCATATATATAAATTCTGTGTCTAACAAAAAGGACCCTTCACAAAGTTCCATAACCAATAAAAAGAGCCAGGGTGTCCACAGATCGGGAAAACTGGGAATATCGGGAAAAGTCAGGGAATTTGTTATTTAGGGAAAAATCAGGGAATTATCAGCCATTTTGTCGAAAGTTTAAAGGAATCGGAGAATTTTCCGAAATTAAACTGAAACTTTTAATTTTGACAATTGAAGATACACTGCTAGCATAAATATCAAAAACAATTTGCAAAAAAAATTAGAAATTTTTTCAGAGAAAACGGCAATAAAAAAAAATTGAACTGCATGACCGACCACGCAACTTCTCACATTCAAATTTCCTGACAATCACTGAACCTGCATATGTTCAGACTTCGCCGAATCACTGGTGGAATGACTACCTTTCCTACCTCATTTTTCTCTAATGCGGTAACAAAGGCTAAAGTCTGAACGTACGCAGGATTTGACAGCCTTGTTATGACCGCCTTTGTCAGCATTATTTACTTTGGTATGTGGTTGCCATTTTTCTGAGCGTTACGGTGATGAAAATGGCCGTTATTTTCATGATTATGACTGGCGTTATTGTCCTGAATTACGTTCTTGCATGATGCTCATTTTCATGAGGTGTTACTATATAATAGTTACTGACGCTATTTCAAGGATTGCCCTTGTCAGACATGGTACAGTTCTGCTGAAACACGGATTTCAGCTCTTTTTTGGCTAAAATTTTGTTCTTTTCTGAGATCAATGCAAATCTGCATTACAATTTTATTGGGTTTACTTTCATGTCTGGCAACCACTGAACCTGCTTGTTTTCAGACTTCCTCAAACTTCCGATCATGGGTGAAAGTTTTCAGTATATTTGGAGATTTCCGTAATTTTTTTTTACCTTCAATTATGGTCAATTGCGGTATTGTCGCTCTGCGTTCATGTTTTTCAACAGCTAACAAAGAATTCAACACAAAACCTGCATACGTTCAGACTTCCCCAAAAACCACCACAGGATTGAGTGTTTTTCTCTAAATGGAATGAGTATTTTTCTCTAATGTCATAGCCTCTATCGGCATCATTTATGTTAGTATGCAATGGCCATTTTGATGAGTGTTACGGAGAAGAAATGGCCATCACTCCCATGATTATGAAGGGCGAAATCGCCAAGAATGATGTTATTTGCTTGATGATCATTTTCATTGGATGTTACACCTAAATAATAGTCACTGACACTATTTCAGAGATTTGCATCTTTACAGACATGGTACAGTTAAGTTGAAACGCTGATTTTAGCTCGTTTTTTTACTGAAATTTTGATCATTTCTAAGATTGATACAATTCTGTGTTATTTATTGGGCTTGCTTGCAAGTCTCGCAAAACAGCGGGTCCTGCGTACGTTCAGACTTCCCTAACCCCTGATGTTATGACCACTTTTCCTGCAAATTGTCAACCTTTATCAGCATTATTTATGTTGGTGTGTGATGATTATTTTCGCTGAGCATTACAATGATGTGAAGAGTGCTATTGCGGAGATTTGTGCTACTACAGCGAATGTTATCGCTGAGATTTACCTTGTTGTGATGTTCATTTTCGGCGAGCATCACACCGATATAATAGCCGTTATTCCGAAGGTTTTCGCCTCTATAATTATCGCTATCGTCAAAATTTAAGTGGGTATGATAGTAAATTTCATAGAGTGTTACGTCGATATAATTGCCTCTATTGCAGAGATTTCCACCGATATATTGGGTGGTACAGTTGATATTTACGTTGGTGCGATGGTCACTTTTGCTGATTGTTGCCTTAATGTAACTGCCGAGATTTCCTCCACTATGATCACTGCTATCGCCGATATTTATGTTGGATTAGTGGCAATTTTATCCTAGGTATAAGTGGTATAAATATTTCCGAGATTTGCAACGCCATTTTGGTGTCCTTCGCATAGGCTTCCGTTGATATGATAGCCACTATGTTCGTGATTAGTGTGTATGTGAGGATCACTTTCACAGTTTGGTTTGAATCGTTGCAGAATGATAAGAAATTTTATTTAATTTGTGCAAGAAATTTGTCCCAATTGCCCAATTTTACTGTATATCCTTATTTAAAATTATAATTTTAACTGTTATTGTAATTAAAAAAATTTATTTTAGCTTGAAAAAAGTTTTACATTTTAACTATAATATTTGAAATAGTTTAAAAGTTAAAGGAATTTTTTTATATTTTTTAATTATACTTTTTAATTTTAATTTATAATTTTTTTTTGCCCGGGTATTGTATCTAAACAGTGGCTACAGCTGAATCTAAAGAAATGAGGAAATAAAAATTGCAAATGATGAAATGGATTAATTTGTACAGTTAAATTATGCAAACTGAAAAGAAAACAAAAATGGTGTAACCCCTACCACCAATCCAACCACATTCAAAGAATTTTTTTTTAAATACACAAATTGATATTTAAATTTTTTACTAAAAGTTTTTTTTAAAAGTAATTATTGATTTTTAAAATTTTTAGGAAAATTTTAAGTATTGAGAAAATAAAAATAGCTTATATAATATAGGGTATTTGCTGATATATATAAATATACTTTTTTTGTTGATAACTTATAATCAGGGAAAAAATTGGGTGTTACAGGGAATAATCAGGGAATTGCAAAATAACTTTTCTGTGGACACCCTGAAGGACCCTTCACAAAATTCCATAACCAACAAACAGACCTTTCACAAAATTCCATGTCAAAAAACGGAACTTTCGTAATATTTCCAGTTTGAAAACCTACCAATTACAATATTTATTTTATACCAAAAGGAGAAAACAAGCTGCTTGTCATGTTAGCTTCAAGGAAATAACGTAATGGACGCCAATTCATATGCTCAAAATATATAAAATTGGAAATGTTTCACAAAATTATTTTTTCCCCCACAAAATTAGGACCCTGTAAAAAAAAAAACCTGGATAGATCTCTGCCTCCTGCTGGTGCCACTTCTGTTTGTTAAACCCTAGTTCGAAAAAATACTTTTTTCTAGAAACATTGTGCCATGATCATACAAAATAAAAAAATGCACCTTTATACGCGACTCGAAAGATAATCTATCATGAAGCTTAAAAGTTAAACACACCTTTCCTTATTTTTACATTTCATTCTTGTTGTTTGCATCTACATTCAAATTCCTGTTCAATGATAAACAAAGATGAAAGAGTCCTAAAAAGTGTAACTTGTACACGTGTATGAAAGGTAGATTAATCAACTTGCTGAAATCTGGTCGATCACAAATGGAATTGGGACAAGCGCTGAATGTGTCTCAGTGTGGCTTCTTAAAACTGTGGAAGAGGTTGCAAACACCTGAAAATGTTGCATGATAGTCAGTACCAAGTCAGCCAAGGGTAACAACTGATCAATATGATCGTTATTTGATGATTACTGCACAATGTCAGAGAAAGATCTCTGCCAGTCAACTTAGTTCAGCCCTTGCAACCATCATAAGAGTCACAGTTTCAAGGAAAACTTTTTACCGGTGGCTTGGGCTAGTTAATCTCTATGCCAGACGACCATCTGATGTCTTCTCATAAAAATATATGTTTACAGTTGGAGCTTAGAATATCGGCAATGGAGTAATCAACAATGGAGAAATGTCATGTCAGTGACGAGTCCAGATTCAGTTTCGAAACTGATTTTTATCATATCACAATCTGGAGAGAGCATTGTATTCATTTTTTAGAAGCAAACTGTATAGAAAAGCATCGTTTCGTATGATAGGGAGTTATGGTCTGGGCTGACATCATTTTGGATGATCGCATAGACCTCCACATTTTTGACAGGGGGACAAGAAACAAAATCCTTAAACCTATTGTTTGCTGTTGGCCCCGATTTTATTTTAATGGATGTTAACACGACTCCTCGCTGTGCTGCCTTTATGGTCAACTTCCTTGAAACTGAAGATATTAAGTGAATTCAGAGCCCTACCAACACTCCTGATCTCAGTCCGATAGAACACATGTAGGACATGAAGTCATATTACAGCCTTTTGTCCCCCACCAAGTTTGATTCCAGTATTAAAAACTACTCTCTCGCATGTTCAGGAAACTCAGTACAGAACTAATCAAAACCCTTATCGAAAGCATGAAAAATCACTGTGCAGCATGTGCGGTAATCAGAGGATGCCACACACTCTATTTTTCTGTTTTCCATTGTTTAAATTATTATTTTTCAGTAAAAATTGAAACCATTTTAGTTTACCGTTTCTGGTAATCCTATAGTTCGGATAAGAAATAGTCATTTTTATTATTGTTTACATCATTTTTTTCTTCAACATATTTCTACTTCTGTACCAAATTTCATGCCTTTCTAACATTTATTTTTAGAAATATTAAAAAACGGGCTATTCTATGGACATGAGTATGGTATAAAAATATGAATGCTTTAATTATATTTTTAAAATTATTATTTATTACTAAACCAATATTATTTACAGCTCATAAAAGTAATAAATAGCAAGTGTGATGTAATAAATATGAGTTATGGAGAACATGCTCATTGGTGTGGTGGGTAAGTGTTTGGCCTTAGTAATTCTCTATTAAATTTTTGTCTTGTAATTTTATTTTGCCTTGTGTACTTCTGCAACAGATAGGGAGCTGCTCTGAATTTTGTATGATAAGTTATTAAAAACAGTAATAACAGGGGAATTCTCATAAGCTGTTTGCTTCTTTTAGCTTCCACGAATAGGATTTTAAAGTTCCAATGAAATTTTCAATATGGCGGAAGTAGAATTGTGGAACACTAACTTTCAGTGGTTAGGATTGGATTTGAAATTAAGACTCTGGAGGAAGTTATGGAATAACACCTTTGGGTGGTAGTTTCACCATTTCTTCTGGCCGCTGCTATGAATGTCCAAACTGCCTGTCTCCTTCCTTGTCAGTTATTGCAAAAAATAGGTCAATAAACAGTTTGTCAGCTCCTATGTTAAAAACTCCCATCCAATTAGAGCACAGCATTTCCAGTGGCTTCTTACCTTTTTCAAAAAGTTCCACTAGAAAAGTCAGGTGTCACCTGAAATACTACAGAAAAATATGTAACATCCTTTCTTTGAAGGTGGTGTGCAATTATACGAGAGAAAATGTCAATACTTAAAATAAGGCCAAGGGGGATCATAACCAAATAAAAAAATTCTTTTTATTCCAAACAACAGCTGCTTTCACAAAAAGGTACAGTTATTTTCAAAATTGTAACTTTAACAGCATTTTTCTATGAAAAGTAAAATAAAATTGCCGAAAAATCATCAAGTGTCCAAAGTTCATCTCTACTAATTTTTCTCTTAAAAGTAAAGAATCATGTTTGATGTAAAAGTGATAAGAGAGGTTGTAACACTACAGGTTTTGTACCTTAGGCTCGTAACTGGCTTATTTTCAATGAAAATTAGAAATACTGTTGCAGTTTATTCAAATATTTTTGTCAGAGTTTATCAGTAGAAGCATAATGAAGAATGGATTTTCATGCACTTGGATTAAGAAAGAAATTTAAACAGTGAATATCATACAACGTTACATTTTAATAGTACATTTTTTTTTTTTTTTTTTTGCAACTTGGAGATATACTTATTTATTAAATCAGAAAAAGAATACTTTTATTAATTTATTATTAGTGAAGACAAAACTAAATTATGCTTTTAATTGTATACTTTAGAATAGTACTGGTTCATTAATTTGTTGTATTTTGGGAGTTTTAGTTACATTTCTATTTAAAAATGCTCTTAATTTTCAGAAGAGTTTTAGACCTTGTTCATGAAGCAGTTGATAAACATGGTGTCATAATGGTTTCAAGTGCTGGTAATCATGGACCTGCTTTATCCACTGTTGGAACTCCTCCTACGATGCTTACTGATTCTATCATAGGTAATATACTCACTATATTCATGTACATTAAATGGCTTAAAAAATAATTTAAGAAACATGGCATTTAATAATTTGAATAATTAGTAATAAGAAACAGGTATGTATTTTTTAACTTGTTTTTTAATAAAAATAAGTTAAAATTTTAGCCAATGTACTTTCAATTTTACTTTGATTCAACTGTTAGGTATTCTATAATTTTTTTTTTTAAGTTTGACTCTATACATTTCCTCCCAAAATGTAGCACAATCTTTTGCTTTAGCTGATGACATTACATTATGGAAAATGCAAAATACTGTTTTCCTGTATAGTCCTGTAATGTTTACTGTGAATACACATAGCTTGGATCGCGTGTTAGTATTTTTCTTGTTTGTACATACTATTAATACAGTTGTTTTTTATTCAATGACTAGATTATTTTATATGCTTAATTAGTTCAGGTAAAATAGGACATTAAAGAAAAAAAAATTGGTCCGTTCATAAAACTTGACAGAAATGTTCCATTGAAATGTCATGAAAATGAATTATTAAAAGAGTCCATAAAATATCTAGCAAAGAAGGCTTTTGGGGGCTGGGGGGAGGGCCTGGTTTTATTACTAAAAAGTTAATTTTAGAACAATCTAGGCTAGTGACACATATTTTTAAAGTATTTTTTTTTATGTTGAATCGAATGAAAAAAAAAAGCAAAATGAAATAACTAATCTAAAAAAAAGTTACAGCCCTTTTTATAAACGAAGACACTTGTAAAAACCAAGGAAAGGTAAAATACGACATAAAGAAATAAAAAATTGGTCGGTTCATGAAATTTAGCAAAAACATTTTATTTGTCATGAGAATAAAGAAATAAAAGAGTCCACAAACATATCTAGCATAGAAGGGTGTTTTTTAAGGGAGAGGGGTGGAGATGGTTTTTTTTAAACTGAAAATTAATATTGGTATAACTCAGGCATGTGATGCCTGTTTGGGAATATTTTTTGATGCTGAATCGAAAGAAAGAAAGAAAGACGATACAACTATCCTATAAAAAGTTATAGTCCTGTTGTCAATTTTATCGACAAAAATGCATGCAATGTAAAAGTACATGTAAAGAACCAAAACTGAGTGGAAAAACTTAATAAACAACCAAAATTTAATAGAAAAAGTACCAGTTAGTAATAAAATAAGTAAGTAGTAGTGAATAATTAATATAGTAAATAAACAAAAGTATTAGGGATAAAGATTAAGTTATGAAATAAGATACACTTTTGCATGTAGTTTTGTTTTTTAAAAAGGAGTGTAACTTTTTATAAGATAGTTATATGCATAAAAAAAAAAAATTCACACACATGTGTCACATGCCTGGGTTATATCATAATTAATTTTCAGTTTAAAAAACAAAATCTCTCCCCTACCCCCTCAAAAAACACCCTTCTATGCTAGATATTTTATGGACTCTTTTGCTTCTGCATTCTTATGACAAATAAAACATTTGTGCCAAGTTTCATGAACTGACCAATTTTTTATTTCTTTTTGTGGTGTTTTACCTTTCCTCAGTTTTTACATGTTTTTGTTTATAAAAGGGACTAACTTTATTTAGATTAGTTATATCGTCTTGCTTTTTTTCTTTCAATTCAGCATAAAAAATACTCTAAAAACATTTGTCACGTGCCTAGATTGTTTCAAAATTATTTTTTCAGTTGGAAAACCCCTGATCCCTCCTCCCAAACACTCTTTGTTGCTAGATAATTTTATGGACTCTTTTGATTATTCATTTTCATAAAAAATGGAACATTTTTGCCAAGTTTCATCAATGGACCATTTTTTTTTTTGTTTTTCTTTATAGTTTTTGATACTTTTTTACTTGTAGTAAATGCAGATTAAAAGGGATTTTATGACAAGTCAATCAAGTAATCTTCTAAATTAACATTCTCCATTCACCTTCTGAATTAAGTTCATGCTGTAAGCTGTGTTAACTAGTGCACCATATTCCCGCTTGATATACAACTCACTTTGATTGTTGTAATATGGCATTTCTAGTTAAAGGATATATCTATTTCATTTTATAAATATCTCCATATTAAGAATTGTGACCCAGTAATGGAATGTCATACTCTTTTGGGCTATTTCTTTTTCCTTAGAATCCTTTATTTTATCATTGTGTTATCCTTCTTATTTGTAGAAATACGTGTCTCTTTCAATTTTGTTTAACCTGTTACTTGATGGGCATGTTTGGTTCTAGTTACATGCAAGTTTGCTGAGACTTAAGATGTAACACTAGTTTTTGTTAAATTGTATGTTCCATCCTAATCCCTCTAATAGTATATTTTCCACATTACTATTTAAATATGCAATGCATCCATCCAGGGTCAGATAAAATGGACGTACAACATACCCAGGAAATCCCCAAATCCCACAGGAAATTAAAATCAAATGGAGATTATTTTTTTTTAAATCTATTCTTTTTAATATTTTCCACTTTTAATATTTTCCAACTTCAAACTATTAATCTTTTATAGCAGATTTGTGCTATTTACCACAATTTTGGATTAACTTTTCTGCACTCATGCCTCCATTCAAATAAAGTTCCATGGGCAAAGATCTTAAAGCTCTGAAAGATATTCCAGAGTGGATAGTAAGGATATTCCAGAAGAACTGGCACAGTTCTGTCCTGTCCTCATTTCATGAACATTTAAAAAGTTTTGTAGTTATTTCTTGATAAATCAAGCACCTAGTCTTTAAACCATCTTGTACTACAATGTAATCCAGAAAATAAAAAATATAAAGACAGCAACTATGTTTGTTTTTTTAATAGTAAGATTTCTAACTTCTAAGCTTCTGTTTAATTGCTGAGTGACAATCATAATATGAGGTATCTTAAGTAATAATCTGAAAAAATGTTCTGGAATAATTTTTCTTTTACTTAAGCAGAACGAATTTTGAGATATTTTATAAGAATTTCTTTTTGATTATTTTTTAAATTCTAGAGCTTTGTGTTTTATTGATTATTCTGGGTTTTATTTCTTAATTACTTTTTAACTACTGGCACTGTTCTTTTGAGGCTTTTCATTTATAAGTAATGTACAAAATTTATTTAGTAAAAACTGGATGTTAAATAAGTTTATACTTCATCTTTTAAATTTTATATTCTAAATTAGTGGAGTATTTGTTATTATAAATTGTATATGCTGAAAATTGCATTGCTCTATATAAAACATTTAGAATTAATGTGTACTTTAATTGGAAAGTTATATGTTAATATATTAAAATCCCAATTATAAATGCCTTAGAAGATAATATATTGGAAATCTTAAAATTCCAGTTTTGTCGTTATAAAATCAAAGATGGATGCTAATCGAGATAGATCCTATTAAAAATTGAAACCTATAGACCTAAGTAACAGTGAAAAAAAATTGGTGCTTTTATCAAACTGGCCCACATTTACTTCAAAGTCACTTTTTACCAAGTCCCCCACTAAATAAACTTTCTGCTATACAGAGCGGGGAGTAAGGAGGTCCCATCATGTGATGTCAACGGTTGCAGTGAAGGAAAAGGTTGTGTTTTGGCACGAAATGCACAAAGTTCAAATTATTGCTAAAATGCTAAAGTCAACTGAATACTCTTTTCTTTCAAAGGTGTGGGAGCATATGTTTCTCCTGATATGATGATTGCCGACTATTCTATGCGTGAAAAAGTTCCTGGATTAGGGTATACTTGGACTTCTCGAGGTCCTGGGTATGTTGATTAATTTTTGTTTGGATTATTTTATTTGAAAATTGCAAAATTTCTTCTATAGTGCTGGTGTAGTTTTTCTATGAGTAGATCTCAACATCCTGTGTTAAACTTCATAGCAATGGGAAATATTTTTCAATTATACATCCTGACAATTAGAACATTTATTTGATATTATAATAACAATATAGACACCATTCTTGCTTCAGTGTTTAAATCCTCCTTATTTCCTTTCTGATGTATTTTTTCAGGTTTAAAATGAAAGTTTCAGGTTTTAATAATAGGATGGTAGGTCATTTTTTGCAGTTCACAATGAGTTTAAAATCGGACCTCAAATATGTTATCCGTCAAAGCTCTAATATATGAATTTTGTCATCTTATTAATTTCAGGTTTTTAAATGAAAATATGTACTATGTGTTTATGACATATAGTTGGATTGTTAGAATTGCAAGTAGCAAAACTTTAGACACCTAATAGGTTTACTGTTTTAAAAGATGTAAATTATCTCGTAAAGACATCTTAGCAACAACCCTCCAGTGGTAACTTCATTAATATAAAAAGGCATTGGGAAATTACTTTTCTCTACATTTATGGGGATCAATTCTTAATGAATGCGATAGTGTATAACTTTTGAGATAGAAAGTTCATTAATAAAAAATTTATATATGTTTTATATTTTATGCATTATAAATAATATGCATTTCATAAAGATATTTCAACTAAGAATTTTTTTTTATATCCACACAGTTATATTTTATAAAAAATAATTTATATTTTCTGGATGATTTGGAGATGCATTTATCAAAAGAATTTTTTTTTTCCTTGTTTAAGGGAAAACTATTACAGTTATGTATTCTTTTAAATCAATTTAAGCTTCACTGAGAGAAAATAAACAAGTAAGATATCTTTAATTAGCATTTAAGTTACAAAAATTTTAAGTTTAAGTTACAAAATTTCAATTGTCCTACTAAACTTTTGGGTAATTTTTAAGAGGGTTGCCTTTATCATTTGAGTTTTGTCCTTCCTCAGTTAGCATTTAAGTCTCCAATCTTTTCTTTCAGATGTTATGAGGAAACATAACATACATTGGCTTTATTTCTTTGAATAAACAAGGTTTTTATTTCTGAGCCGCCTGGTCTTCCACCTTTTGTGTCGAGATTGCTGCATGGGAAGATCCGAAAAGGTGATTGGTAATATGGGTACGTTTTCACCCAGAATTCCATTATCTAGTGGTCTGTACATGTGCAGTGTTAAGTTTTCAACTTCACCTAAGAGTTATTTGATTTGTTTACATCAAAATCAAAATGGCTGTTTTTCATCAATTTCATATTGATTTCTAATATTATGCTTAAAAGAATTGCATATCAGATTTCTAAAACAATAAGTTTTGATCTTCAACTTTAGTGACTCATCCTATCTTTTTAAAAGCAAGTACTGGAAAACCTCGATTATCTGAGTTTCCCCTTTAACTGAGCTGTCGAATATTTTTAGATTTTTTTTTTTTTTGTCTCCGAGACACTTGAAAGTTTTATTCTAAAAGATGTTGTTTATTCGATTTCTGAGGTATGGAATGAAGTAAAATCAGCCACCATAACAAAGTCGTAAATGAAAATTACAAATGCACAGGATACGAAACACCAGACAGTCCAATGAAAATAGCGATGAGCTTTTGGATTTAGTTGCAAAACTGTCATTATCTGAGTCAATTAACAAAAAGGATGTATAGGACTGGATAAACGCTGATGAACAGCAAGAGATTACTGATTAAATGATTGTCAATAAGGGCAATGAAACTAGCAAGGATGGTGAAGATAGCGAGAATGAAAATCGACAAATGATTATCTTCCATACAGGTGGACTAAAAGCTATCTAAAGTGCTATTTAATGTATAGAACAAGAAGAAGTGATGCCAGCAATCCTGTTATTCTTAAAAAAGATGGTGAAACATTAGTGCAGAAAAACGCCAAAATAATGTAAAACAAAGTTTCAAAAAACAATTAAGGACTTTTTTAAATAAAAGAACTCTATAAATATAAAAATATGAATTGCATGTGGTGTATCTGTGTAGCTTTTGTATTTGTTAAAATATACATTTCAACCAATACAATTTATTTTATTTACAATTTTTGCTTTATCCAAGTTTTTTGTTTATCCGAGTTCGTCTTGGTCCACATTAACTTGGATAATTGGGACTCTACTGTAATATTATATAAAAAAGAAAATAAATTGCAGAAAAAGGCTTATTTTCACAAGAAAAGTTAATTTTTTTTTAAATACCACATTTCAAACTCGAATTTTAAAATTTGAAAAGCAAAACATTTTTGTTTTCTAAAATAATTTTTATAAGGGTGAAAGGTTTGTCTGAAACTATTTGTTTCAGCAGATATTTATTAAAAAAAATAATAACATAACAAATATACATCTATTGATGAATCACATATATTTTTAGCTTTTGTAATCCAATATCTGGAATGTTATTTTTTAAATATAATAGTAGTTTTGAGGCTTTGTACTACACACACAAAAAAATTTATTATTTCTAGATATCTTGAAGAAAGCAGAAAGTTGTAATATTTGCAGAGCAGACTCTGCATATACTAATTAATATGTTGACCAACATTTATTCAACAAACATTTAACATTGTGCATGTACAGGCCAAAGATATTAAAGGAAGAAAATAGTGTAGAAAAAAAAATAGAAATTTTCTCGGAGAGAAAGAACAGTTTATTGGGACAGCAAAAGATAAGACTATTGCTACATCCTTTTTATAATTTGCCACTAATTAACTTTTTTTAAAACAAATATTGTATGACTATAATTTACTTATTTATTTTGGGACACAACTAATTTCTAGTCTAAAACTCTGGATAAAGTTGTGTAGCCCTATGAATTAAAGTACTCTTGATAAGTAAAAAAAAGTTAAGTACTATTGATAAGTAATAAAATGTAAAAGTACTATTGATAGGCAATTTTTGAAAAGGGAAATATCGCTCATAATTCAATGTGGTGGTTATGAAATGATTATTTTTTCTTATTTTTTAATCAAGGGTAATAACATATAACATTTCGAAACTTCTTAAAACTTTGCTGACACTACTTTTTATTACAATTGATGTGCAAGAAAAATATAAATGCTTGTATGAAGTTTTCATAAGTATGCATATAAAGCAGTTTTTCAGTTATGAAGGAGTCCTATACATGTATATTTAAAGTGAATCAGACTTTTAAAAGTTCAATGACAAAACCATATGTTGCATTTTTTATTTCAGAATCTAAAGTTAATATGGAAATATACTAAGTTTCATTAGTTTTCAATAGATTTAAGATTCATGTGGTATTATTAAAAGAAAAATAATGACTTTATCTTTTAAAGAATTGTCATTTTTTAAAGTGGATATTTAAATAAGTAACACATTTTATTACTTTTTTTTTTTTAATATTTGCGGATAAAAAGGTAAGTCTTAATAGGTCTTGATGTCTTTTAAAAAGAGAAAATTATTATATTTCAAATTTCAAAATACAGAAAATTTTCTAACTTGGTAAAAATTCTGTTAATAAATTTTAATAAAGTTAAAACTCATCTTAATGTATTCATAGAAAATAGCGGAACATTTTGGTAATTTTTAGACTATGTATAGATAAAAAAAATGTTGGTAAACTTTTGAAAGGCAAACCTAAAATGTAGCCAGAAAATTAAATTTTATAAATTAAAAAATTGTTTTTCTTGCAAAACTTCAAGCACAAAGATAGGTTTATAAATGATGTGTAATGTTGGTGCGTTTAAGGTGAGAGCTTTGTGTCTCAAGTTTAAAAAAAAAAAAGAAAAAAAAAAACTTAACTTAATATTATATAAATCCTAACACATTGTATGTATCAGATAAAATATATGGTAGTTGAGAGCTTTGTGACCGCCTGTATGAAATTTAAAAACTTAATATTATACAAATCCTAATACATTGTATGTATCAGAAAAAATACATGTTACTTTTCCATGGGCCTTTGTTTTAACAAAATTCAACCATATTTATAAATCTCTACGCAACCTTTATAATGAATTTGTCTTAGCCATAGTTTGGTTTGTCTGAATTTATTTTTTTAAGAACTAAAAAGAAATTTTGTGCAATTTTCCAAAACATAATTTTAGTTCCTCATGCAGAAGTAAGTGAAAGCTATAAATTTTGAATTTGTCATAGTAAAAATGTAGTTTCTAAATCTTTAATATAAGAAGTTTTAAAAATTGGAGGTATAACCTACCGACCAGACGAACTAGAACCCAGAACCTGTTGATCACGGAACTTAGTCATTTCTGCTGATATCATACTGTATATCAGCAGTCAAGTGTGTTTTTTTAAAGAGCAATTTATTTTATACCTGTTTTTCAGTACAAACTTGCTCAAACAAAGTCAACAATAAACATGCGTTGCATAATGTACTTTACAGCGAAATTAATCGATAGAAATGTAGTTTTTTTAAAAATTCGTTCTAATCTTTCTATAAATATAGACATGGCCTTAACGTCTAATTTATTTCTTATTCAACTATCTATGAAATGTAAACAAAAAATGTATTCCTTATTTGATATTTTCTTTTAACAACATGTAAGAATCATCTATTGAAAGCAAATAGACTGGAAAAAAAAGGGTACACTCACAGTTTTTTGCTTCTACCAGCCAATCAAATATATCTTCCTGCGCAAGTACATCAGTAACACTTGTAGCTGGTTCAGTTGCATAAATCTCAGACATGGTGCAGTTCTGTGATCAAATAGATTTCCTCTTTTTTTACCGAAATTTCGATCAATCGATGAAAATTTCACAGAAGGATGAGGGGATTGCTTCTTTACAAAATTACCAAAAAACCTGCGTTTGCTCAAACTCCCCCAAAACTTATGGTGTAATAATCACTTTTTTGCTCTATCTTCTAATTTTATGGCTTCTAATGCCATAATTTATGTTGTCTGATGATCATTTTCACTAACTGTTACACTGATGTAATGGCCGCTGTTGACATATTTTTGAATTTTTTTTTTGTTGGCTTAAAGTTATTTACATAATAGAGAGATTAAACTTATAATAAATTAAACACTATTGAATGAATTCAGTTATGTTGTAATAAAATTTAGCCAAAAGGATTAACACTAGCAAAATTTCAGATTTTAGCAAAATTTTTATATACTTTCTGGTCAATTTTATGAGGTTCTACTTCGACCATGTGTTTAAGTTGCAAGTATTCGTTCATACAATTGGAATAGTTAGTTCTTAGGTGAGCATTTGTTTTGAATTTGCTTTCTAAATGCAAGAATCTAGAAGTTGCTATATGCTTAGATTCTCAAAGTGCCTCAGAGTTTTCTTTAAAAGGAAGATAACTTGATACCTTTTATTTAATCTTACGCAAGTGGATTGAAATATTTCTTAGTATTTTAGTTCTTCGTTTGTTGGCTGCCTAACATTCGTTATTTTTTTCAATTCCCAAAAGGTTTGTAGTTGTCTATGTTGGTCGGTGATTGTGTGCAAATTGGTTATTTCTATACTTTTTGGATTTTCTTTGATTGTACTAACCGGACCGATCAAAACCCATCCAAAACTTGTGTTTTGAGCGAGAGGTAATAATGTTGGACCTTTTACTGTACCCTCCCATAACACAGCAGGGAAAAGGTCAGCACCGATTATTATATCTATTTTACCAGGATTGGTGTATTAAGGATCAGCTAGATTTAAAATGTGTAGGTGTTTCCAGTTGCTTCCTTTAACCCTCAATTTTTGTCTGTAATTGGTTAAACTTTTTAAAACTTGGGCCTCTGCGTTTGAAACTATAGAGTCACCCAACATTGATTTGATGCCAATGGTGACGAGTTTATTATATGTATCATATGTGGATTTACCTATTTCGGATATGCGAGCAGATATAGAGAATTTCTGTAAATGTGACATTTGATAAATATTCTGGGTCAAGAATGTTGATTGGGAGCCCTGGTCCAGTAACGCACAGGCTACAATCTCATTTCCTTCTTGATTAAATATTTACTCTAGAGCTGTACTTAATAAAACTTGTTTACCTTGAGGATTCTTCTGGAAGTGTGCTGCAACATCAGATGTTTTAGCTTGCGTTACCGTTTAAGGTTCTCGACTTCCAGCTTCATTGCGATTTTGGGCTACAGCGTCGTGCAATTGAGTATGGTGCTTCTTCTTGCATATCAGGCACGAGAACTTGCTTGAGAATTGCCGGACGTGATGTCTGGAAGAAAGGCAGTTGAAACATAGCTTTTTATTATACACAAATTATAACCTTTTCGGTATCAGTAATTCTGAACTTTGGACAATGAATTACCTTTTGCTCATTGTCACACAGTAGTTGGCAGTTGTCAGATTTAAAAGAATGGTGAGCTAGTATGGGTTTGTCTGAAACTTTCGGATCTTGCATAACCTTTAGGTGGAATTGCTTCGAGGGTCCAAAATTGACCGACTAAAGAGGTTTTTAATTCGACGAATGTTGGAACTTCTGTCTGGGCTACTAAACTTTGTTCCCATAATTGTAGAGACTCATGTGACAACTTTTGCGTCAAAATATGTACTAAAATAGCATCCCAATAATCAACCGGTATTTCTAGGTTAGCTAGAGATTGTATACAACGTTTGGAAGTGTCAATCAAACTTTTAATATTTTGCGTGGTATCGGATGTTATCTTAGGTTGAGATAAGAGAATTCTTAGTTTGGGGTTTACCTGCACTCGTTTGTTTTCGAAACGGTCTTTCAAAACTTTCCAAGCAGTTCCGTGATTAGCTCCGGTGACTTGAAAATGTTTTATTAACTTTTCTGCTTCTCCAGAAAGATGCGTTTTGAGATAGTATAGCTATCGAATGTTACTTAGAGAGCTGTTTTCACCGATTAGACATGAAGAAAGATTACGAAACAATCCCCAATCTTCATATTTACCAGTAAAAATTGGGAGTTTGGTTATAGGTAATATTTCCTCTGGTTTTTTGTCAGGTTGCTGATGAATTTCGAGTTGTATTATAGCTTTTGAAGAACCCACTAGAGAGAATAAAAATTGCATCTATTCAAGTCTTGTGCATAAAGAAGGTGCACTGAAATCCAAAAGGAAAGTTATGCGTTTGAACCAAAATCAAAAACAGTATAGAATGCTTCAACAAAGAAAATAAAACAGGAAGTAAATTAACACCGAAACTGTTTTAAATATGATGAGAAATCTCACAGTTGATAGAAAGAAGAATTTTTGTTGAAATGAATATTTGACACGGGAACAAGTTATGTCACATTTCCATAGAATGAAAGGTATGAAATATGCAGTGTTACTGAAGATAAAGTCATCGACAAGGTGACGAACTTTATCTTGGTATCATTGGAGACAATCAGGTATGTTAGATGGCTTGAATCGATGTAATTTCTATTCTCTGGAGTGGGTTCTTCAAGATCTGCAGAAATTTCATAATTGGTCTTTTTTGTCATTGCTTCCATTCTTTTTGCAAATGAACTCCTGGATTTGTCTTGACCTGTGATTATTTTAGGATTTTGGTGTTCTCCTCTAGAAATATATTGGGATAAATCCTCTGCAGTTTCAAACGTTGATGTGTAATTTTTTTCTGGGCAAAATATCAGAGTTATAAATTTTCAGCTAAGTGATATTGTCTTCTTCTTTAGGGTTTGGTCTGACTTGTGCCTGAAACTGATTGTATAGGTAATGGAGAATTCACTGTTGAAATTCAAATTATTGTCCCTCAGCAAGTGGAGAATATCATAAAAGAGATAAAGCTAATTGTTGATCAGGACTGAGGATATGAAATTCGGCCCCATTCTTTGTATGCAGTCCTGTACGATAAACTGTTTTACATTGGTAAACTGCTTGAAGATTGTGGGGATGACATGTTTAAAATGAAATTTCTTCATCAAAGAGGAGCTGATGAGTTTAAGTGACTATTTCGTGATGGTATCCACACAGCTAACCGAAGCTAGATTTTCTTTGGTCCTTTGCAACTTTCTGGTGCCGATCCAGTCAAAATTCCAAGCTTAAAACACATACTACAAGCAATTGTTATAAACATGAGGAAGAGTGAAGTGAAAAGAGATTAAATTTTGAAAACAGAAATGCATCAATATGTAAGGATGGAGTACAAAAAAAAAAAAAAATCTTCTATTTTTTTCTCTTCAACTTGCCTCAATAAAGTTTAATTTCTCATTAAGTATAATAAAAGGGTGCTTAATTAATCCCAGTGTTGTGTCAATATATTATTCCCGCAGCAAGATATACCAGCTCAAATTTGTGTCAAATTCTGAGATTTTTCTATTTTGCCACCAAATAACTTTCAACGTGTTCAACTTGTCTCAATCTTTTATGTGTTAATAAATAGTACTAATATATCTCTATTCAATGACACCTTGTTTGCAGGGCAAAATCAAACGTGTAAGATGTAATTCAGGCTTGAAAATGGTAAAAAACATGAAAACCTGGACATTTCGTGACCTTGAATGACCTTGCACAATTGACTTGTCATGAACTTTTTATATGTTTCATAAAGATCTATTCTAGTGCATTCCATAACAGTAGAAATGCGGACGGCAAGTTGCTTGAGAAGTTTTATATGTATAAAAATAGTTTTATGTGTCACAAAAACACCAATTTTTTCATTTTTAAAGGTGATCTTTGACAGGTCATAGAATTTGAACGTTACAACTACGGAACAAATAATTTCAGATTTTATCATCTAAATAAGGATAGTAGCAACTGGTAATTTTTTGGGGAAAATCGGAGATAGTATGAATCAGGGGTGGCTCAACTTCTCAGAATCTTGCTCGTAAGTATTCTTGAATTTCTGCCATATTTGTGACGTAAAACTCTTCTACTTCCGATGGAAGATAATTTTTAACGTGGTGCTCGTCTTCCGGTATATATTCCGACAAAAGCTTTTCATGATTAGCATTAAATATATCCCATTAATCAGTTAGTAGTTTCAGGAGCATTTTAAGTTAAGACTTGGTCTTCCTTGACTCAGAGTCCTTCTTGTAATTACGAATAGCTTTAGTCATTCTATCAAAAATATTGAATTGTTCCTTCAGCAAAGCCTTCATGATTACCTAATTTGGTAAGTAAGGTGAGATTTCAAAAAAGCACTATTCTTACCGCTGGATTTCTTGCTAATATCTCCGGCTCGACGGACCATCTGGAGTGTGTGTGCTAGTGAAGTTCCTTTTTACACAAACTTTCTGAAGGCACAGCTAAAATATTTACGTTTATTAAAACAACAAATTTAAATGTGGTCTTATGAGAAACAAACTCAAAGCCAGTTCAGCCTCTGGTGGCGTCAGCTTGGCACCTTTAGGGTTCTTACACAGTAAAGCCGGGATAGGTGCTTACTCGCATAGTGCGAGGTAAAATTAAACCAGGCTTTTCTATGGGGACGTTCACAGTGGAGACTGGTCGGTTTATCTGGAATACTCGCATAATAACATAAAGTTAAATGACTGATTTATTACTGAATGCTCATTCAATAGGTTTTTTTTTAATTATTATTTTCAGTTGAAAATTATATATTCGTACTTACGGGGCTTTTAATTTACAGGCTACTTCTATGTAATATCGCAATTACTCTAGTTTCGTAAAAAATAACATATTTGTCACGAAAATGACATAGAGGGTGCCAACACTACATATAGAAGTCACACAATAATGAATGTAATATCCCAGTAACATTACAAAGTTACATCATTCAAAATTCAATAAAGCGGACTTTTGACTAATTATGATAACGGCAGATTAGTTACCAAAATCGCATATTTGTCACGAAAATCCCTAAGATCACATATAACTCACAAAACAATATCGCAGTGACAAGACTTTCGTTGCGAAAATCGCACAAGTCACATACATGTCGCCAAAGTCACAAAGATCATATACAGATCAATATGTGATATCGCAGTAACAAAGCTTTCGTTGCGAAAATCGCATAAATCACACGGATGCCGCCAAAATCACTAAGATCACATACATATCACAATGTGATATCACAGTGACAAAGCTTTCGTTGCGAAAATCGCATAAATCACATGGATGTTGCCAAAGTCACTAAGATCACATACAGATCACAATGTGATATCGCAGTGACAAAGCTTACGTTGCAAAAATCGCAAAAATCACATGGATGTCGCCAAAATCACTAAGATCACAATGTGATATTGCAGTTACAAAGCTTTCGTTGCTAAAATCGTATAAATCACATGGATGTCGCCAAAATCACTAAGATCACATACAGATCATAATGTGATATCGCAGTGACAAAGCTTTCGTTGCGAAAATCGCATAAATCACATACTCGTCGCATAAATCACATAGATTTCACCAAAATCACAGAGATCAAACTGTGATACCGCAAAACCCACAAAAATAGCGTAAATGTTAAAATGTGATATCCCTGTGTATCCTTGCGATATCGCAAAATTACGTCTTATATCACATATATGTCACATAATGACTTATTTGTGATTTTCATTATATAAAATTATTTTGGGATATCACTGGATGTCGCTGCGATATCACAAAGTAACATCACAACTTTGTCACAGTGTGATGTCGCTGCGATATCACATGGAAGTCGAAAGTGACGTGAACTTTTGCGACATCGCTGCGATATCCCATGCAAGTCACATTGTGACCGTGATCTTTGCGACGAAAAACTTCGTTGCAGTGACGTAACTGTGACAAAGATGGTTAGTAGGGCACTTTAAGCTATTAGTCTCTGTTTGATTAGCCGTCATTTTGCATAAATAAGTCATTGAGCGTACAAACCAACTGAAATGGAAGCTTGTGCAAAAGAGACCTTTTAGTGACAGCCCAAAAACTTGATAGGCTGCATCCTCATTGACAACTAATCTATCTGTCAAATTTCAATTCGATTGAATGACGGCAAGTGGGTTAATTAGTCCTCAGAAGCCGAAATGGAAGCCTTTATAAAAACTGCCTTTCAGTGACAGCCCCCAAACCTCGATAGAATGCTCACTCATTGACACTAAATATACATGCCAAGTTTCAGCCCGATCGGATGACGGCATGTGGGTTAATTAGGTCTCAGCAGATTTGCCCGGCATCAGGCATACACACACACAAAATCAAAGTTAATATAAAATATTTAAAAATAAACCCTAAAAAAACTAAAAATAATTTAATATCAACCTTTTATATGCATTGATAATTTTCATGCGCCAATTGCAACTTATTGAACTGAAATAGTTTTGATAGTGTTTACCAACTACTAAAAAAACATCCACTCCGAACTATTTACTAATTTAATTTTTTTTTACACCAAAACTTTATTGAATGTATCATCATCCACAACAAATCTATTTGCCAAGATTTTCGCTGTGCGAAGATCTTGCTCGTCAAATTTAATAGAGGAAGTTTTCATTCATTAAAAATCGCCAAATTGAACATGTTTGAATACAGCTTAGTGTCTGGATAATAGAACGTGAGTAAAAGCTTAGAGGTCTGAAGTAAGACAATAGAAAGTGCGTAAAAGTGGCATTTATGTGACAGTCCCAAAACTTGATAAGAACAACAAATTTATCATAGACAACGAGTGTACCATGCAAGTTTCAGTTCGATTGGATGACGGGAAGTAAGTTTATTAGTAATACAAGTCCTAATTAAATCATGTGTAAAAGTGGCCTGTTATTGACAGTGGTAGCCCCCAAAATGTGATAGAATGCAATATTTGTCTAAAAAATGTATTTCTCCAATTTCAGCACAATTGCTTCCCTACAAGTTGGTTTATTCATATTTCAAAACGGTTTAAAGAAGCATGTGCAAAAGCGGCCTTTTAATGACAGTGGCACTCACCAAAACTTCATATAGTGCAACCGTATCGACAACGAATCTACCCATCACATTTCAGCGTCGTTGGATAAGAGCAAGTTGGTTTATTCGTATTCAGAAGCAATAATAGAAAGCGCGTGTAAAAGCGGTCTTCTAGTGACAGTGACAACTCCAAAACTTGATAGATGGCAGCCTTATCGGCAACGAATAAAGTTAAATTTCAGGGTGATTGGATGACAGCAAGTTGCTTTATTAGTATCCCGAAGATAGAAGCGTGGGTAAAAGCGACTATTTAGTGACAGTGTAATACCCTAAAACTTCATACATTTGCTGTCGATAAGATTGCATTCCATCTGTAAAATGTTGGAGTGATTGGATGATGGCAAGTTGATTTATTAGATGTAGAAAAAAGAGTGTAAAAGCAATCTTTTAGTAACAGTGATCGACATCAAATCTATCTGTCAAGTTTCAAAGCGATTGGATTTTAGTTAATTAGGCCTCAGCAGATTTTCTCGGTAGGCACAACACACAAACCCCTCCCCACACACTCAAAATTGAAGTTAACATAAAGGATTTAATAAAAAGATGATGACTGAACTTTGTCTTTTGGCTTTTTTTCTATATTTGCCAAACAAAATGCACAACTGCATTCTGTAATAAAAGTTCCATGAGCTAAAATTAATAAAATATACACTTTTCACTGTATCTAAAAACCAATTTCATAGCAAATTTTTTTATTAAAGTTCCGATTCTATAATTTTTTCAAAACTTGGCACTTTTGTTTTCTTCAGTGATTGTTGATACACGTGGTTGCTAAGAAAATCAAGTGGTTTACATAGGAGTGATCCAGGGTCTATGCGAGTATAACCTGCCAGGTAAACCGTCCAGTATGCGAGTAAGCACCCATCCCGGCTCCACTGTGTAAGAATCCTTATAGTGTGGGAAAAAATAAGTTCCGATGTCACCACTTGCTAATCTAAAACAGAAAAAAAAGAGCGCTGCATGATGGCATCACTCCTTTCTGGTGGTCAGGATCAACCACAACTACTTACTTTATTTCCATTTTTAAGAGACATGTGTAATGCTTCAATATATTCTGAAGATTTTCTTCTTCTGTAACCTTAAAAAAAATTTCTATTGAAACCTAAAAAAAAATTTTTGTGTTTAGTCATTTTGAGCATGCACTGTTTGCCGATGCAAAATTTTTAGATTTTTTTTTTAATGTATATCTCTGTTGAAAAGTTCTTGAAAACTCATTGAATTTTTTTCTTTCATATAAAGTTATATTTCAAAAGAATTATCGTATTAACGATAGGTTTTTTAAAATTTGTATCTAAAGTTTTTGAAACACCATTTTACAATTTTTTGTTGCACTAGGTGACTGCCCCCTGTTCACCATTGCAGAGCTCACTATGCTTGTGGATTGCTAACACAATCCTTTTGGTTTGCTTTAGATTCTTTAAGTTTCTTGCTCCGCTAACATTCACCAACCCCCGAGCTCACTTGTCTAACTCAATATTTACATCCATGATGTTGTTAGCTGCTGTTGAAATTTTATTATTTTGTATACCTATTAAGTGTACTTTTCTCCTTATAGCACAAATGGAAAAATCATAATGTCTCACCAACTGTATCTAGACTGCCCTATCTTTTAAGGCAGTTTCTTTCCTGGAATCAATTATAAGTTTCGAATATATACCATCTATTCAAGGACATAAAATGTAAATAATACAGATTTGCGAGTTTATCAGTTTGGAAAAAGTAAACATTGGTGATGGGAATATTCATGCACCAATTGGGATTCACCAAGTTAGTGACATCAAGGAAAGAGCTTGGCTAAAGCCAAACAATTTGTTAAAATTCTTATAATATCCATAGTCCATAAAGTAAAATATGAATTGCAATATAAACATAAAAAATTGCATAAAACCAGTGCCAAATTACGACATTTCAAAAGCTAAGTAAAACATGGTGGCTGATACCATTTGTTAGCATCAATCACCTTGATCTAAAATCTACATGATTTGTTGAAGTCAGTCGCTAATGACAAAATAAAGGTATTCATACCTTTATTTTGTCATTAGCAGCTGCCAACAAATGATATTAGTCACCATTTTTTCCTTGGCTAGTGAAATGCCTTTACATGGCACTGGTTTTATGTGAACAATAACAACAATAATCTACGTTTAACTGCATGAAGCATTCAAGTGCTGAATCCGAGATTACTGGATCGCCACTGAATCATCAATTGCACCCAAAGAAGCAGCACATTTAAATTAATTTGAAAAGAAATAGCACATTAGTAATAGTTTGTAGCGTAGAAATAGCAGTAATAGAAATAGCAAATAGTTTGAATGAAGTGTATGTAAGACATGGGGGGGGGGGGGGAAATTTTAAATGAAAAATTTGAGTAGAAATAATACAGGATACAGCTGCACTATGGGAAACTTGAGTGTTTTGTAACTTTTTTAATAGTTATGAGTTGTTTAAAAACGAATTCAAAATTTCCAAAAATTGCCAGGTGTCAAAAGAACTATAGTAGTTATTGATGAATAAGCAAATAATGTTATTTAAAAAGCAAGCTGTCTTGTACTAAAAACAAAATAAAGTAGTTTAATTGAATATAGTTTTTGGGTATGTGTGAGTAATTTCGAATAGTTCTTAAAGTGTGTGAAAATTTGTGCCTGAAAATGTAGTTCAAAATTTGGCAAATAGAATACAAATGCAAAATTAAATGTTCCTTTGATGTATTTGAGCACTCTTTTTTTCATTGACCAATATTTGTGTTCAGCTTTATCCAAGAATTGTGAACAGTATGGAACAGCAAAGGCAATATCTGGACGAGTAGCAATAGCCATGTACATCAGACTACCAACAGCTTGTCTGTAAGGAATCTTTTCAGGGTCAATTCATCATTATCTTCCCCTGAGAGATTGTCCTTTTCTATAGGAGTAGAAACAGGATTAGCATCTTTCACTTTGAACCGTTCCAAAACTTTATCAGCATAATTCTGTTGACTGGTTGTAATATCACCACTTTTCAGTTTTTTAAATCTCCACACAAAGATAATATTCAGCATCCTTATATATTAATTTGAATACACGCTGCAATTCTTCAAGAAATTGATTCTTAAGCAGTGGTGTTGTGGCAGCAAGTCCATCATCGTCATGTAATGCTAGTAACCACTTCTGTTGTTTATCATGGCATGGATCAGCATCACTCTCCTTCAAACCATACTTTTCTGGAACTTCTTTAAACTATTTATTCCAACATCTAGGCAACTGTTTCAATCCGTTAAGACTTTTGCCCAGTCGACATACTCGATCCGAGTTGTCATCATACCTTTCAGTGTTTTCTGGTAAGGACTTTATATCCTCATCTATAGCCTCTTGTCATTCATTTGTATTTTCTGATTTAAGTGCTTGATTATAATGTTCTGGTTCTAACTGTTCTGCAATACAGCATTCAATGAGGCGTTCAGGTGCTTTCAATTAATTTCTGTTTCTCAATTGTCGATTGCACTGCATATCATCAGAAGTTTCATCTGGGTCAAACTCGGTTCCAGTGTAGTCAGGGATAGAAGTATCATCTACGTTGGGTTGTTCAGGTTCAAATGCAACAATAGCTGACGTTGATACCAATTCAGGAGAAAATACTACTTGTGCGTTCTATCTTTCGTGTGCCTTTGAACCATACACGATAACCATCAACATCTTCTAAATATCCAACTAAGATTCCTTTTCGACTCTTTGGATCCCATTTTTTCTGCTTCTGTTTTGGAGTATGAACAAAACACTCTGTGTCAATAATTCGGAGATGATCAAGTCTTGGAATTTTGCCACAAAAAACTTCATGAGGCGACTTTCCTGCAACTGCTGATGTTCCAGCATGATTCAATATATGCACAACAGCATTCACAATTTCAGCCCATAAGGATTTTGGCAAATTTTTAGCAATCATGATTGATCGAGCTAAATCCACAAGAGTTCTGTTATTCCGTTCAGCAGATCCATTCTGTTGTGGGGTGTAAGGTGTACTGTAACGAAATTCTGCACCCATTTTCTGTAGTAAACCCTTGAAATCTTTGTTGTTATACTCTAATCCACCATCATTGAGAATTGCCTTGATTGGCTTCTGTGTTTGATTTTTGAAGAAAACACAAAATTCTTCAAATTTACTAGTAACTTCTGATTTATGTCTAAGGAAATACACTTTTCTATATTTGGAATAATCATCAGTAAAACACACGTAATAATGAGAACCACCCATTGATTCTTCTTCCATAGGTCCACAGACATCAGTATTAATAACCTCACCAACATCTTTTGCACGTTGTTGACGATTTTTAAATGGTGTTTTTAAATTAATTAATATGCATGCTTCACAAAACTCATTATCATTAGATACTTCTATTTGAAGAGACTGAGAATTCTACTGGAGAATGAAGAAACCTTTTCACATGCTACTTATTCAAATGTCCAAATCTCGTGCCATAGTTGAAGAGAGTTCAATTCATTCAATTGAGCTTCAGAAGGAGACAATATTTGTTACATTGTTTACATCAGGCAAAATAACTTTACATAGCAATCTAAATAAGTTACCTTGACTTATTCCCACAGCAACACCTTTTGGCTTTACAAATTCACATTTATCATTAGACATGTTGAACTTTGACCCATGGTCTGCTTGGCTGACAGAAAATAAATTTCTCGAAACATCTGGGGCATACAGCACATTTTCCATTACACTGTCTTTCCAGAAACCATGTACCAGCATTTTCATAGATATTTTCCCATAACCATATGCTTTCATTGATGAACTGTTTCCAACTCTTACTTCTATTGGGCACTCGTATTTTGTAAAACTTTGAAAGCAATCCTTTTGGTTAGTCATATGCTGCATTGCTCCTGTGTCAATGACCCATGTGTCATCGCTACTAGTTGCTAGGCATTCAGTAATAAAAACCTCTTCATCTTTAAACATTTTATCATGCACATTACTTTCCTTAACAACACAGTCCTTTTTAATGTGGCCCCTTTTTCCACATCTGAAGCATTTAAATGGCTTCCCCTGCTTGTTTACAGGCTTATCATATCTTGCTGTGCCACTATGGACTTAACTCGGATAAGATTTGGCTAGTAGAGCAGTTGATTCAGCATCTTAAAAATTTTGACATTCGTTGCTGCTCTTTTGCGACTAACAGTTTTTTCAATTCGACTAGTGTTTGTTGCTCTTCAGGTCTTGCACACCAAGCCATTTTCAGTGGCTCAAAGTCATTAGATAAAGTTTCCAAAAGTTTGCTCATTATGACAAAATCATTTGGCTTAATATCTAAATCAGATATCCGAGAAATTAAACTTTCCGATTTTGCTATGTGCATAGCCATTGTATTTGTTGGATCTCGCACAAAAGATGAAAATTGCATCTGGCAGGCATACTGAGCTTGTGTGTTTTTATGTTCAAATAGTTCATGCAACTTTAACCAAATTTCTCTGGCGGTTTTACACATCGATACAAGATCGCATATTCTGGAATCTAGGATCCTTGAATTAATTCATTTAGCTGCTCTATTACCTTTATTAAAACTGGCTAGGTCACTGTTGTATAATATTAAATTATACAACGAACAATCAATCCAGCTTGTAAACTTAGCATCAAATCATGAAATGACTTTGCTTTTGTCACCTGTTCCAAAGCCAATCCATGAACTTTGTGATAAGCTTTTTTGTTTTAAGGTGTTTGCTAAGGAATTTTATGTTAATTGCCTTTATTTGAAAGGTTTTGTTGGAATTGAGCTTATGTCTTCTGACTGAACATTCTGACAGTCAGGTGTACAATTACAGATTGTTTACTAATTATGTTTAAATTTTCATACCTTCACATGAAGGAGAAGGTACTTTCTATAGACATACATGCTCCCTTCCCTAATTATTGCTCCTGTTCGATTTGCATTAAAGTCAAATTTTCAAAGTTAATAAAAATTAACTAATTAAAATATATGAAGATGGATTCAAGATCTGACATGTTATTTAGAGTGAAACTTATGTTTACAATTTCAGAGCTGTACTTGAAGTAGAAAGTACCCTTAATGCGAGGAGAAAATTTGTATCCCTACATTTTTTAACTTTGAGAGTTACCATAATCTTAAATTTTTCAGATATATATGTGTTACATCCTTCTTTCCTACATCCTGGATTCCTCTTCTTTTTTTTTGAGATCCCATAAATTTTTTTTTAATTTTTTTTTTTTTTTTTTGAAGGATTGCTTTGGGAATGAATGCTGCTTTGAATCATTGATTTCATCATTGTCATACTAAAGCAATCCTTTTGACTTAATAATTCCAGGATTCAATCGTAATCTTTTTAGAACATCATTTTTTTTAATAAAAAAATGATGTGAAGAAAATGTTCCAAAAAGATTAAGATGGAATCCTGCTTTTCTTATTAAAAAAAAATCATTAAACTGCAGCACAGCCAGATACATATTTAGCTGTACTATTTGAAGCTCAGCAAAGTTTTGTTTGGGGCAACACATTCTACAGCATACTTAAAAATGATGTTCTAAAAAGATTAGGATTGATTCCTGATTTTCTTATAAAAAATCATTAAACTAAACACGATTCACTCTTAGCTGTACTGTTTGAAGATCAACAAAGTTTTGTTTTGGGGCAACACATTCTACAGCATACTGTTAAAATGTGTGTTCTTCTATTGAAGGTATTTGAACATTAAAGCTTGATCACATAAGGACATCTGTTAAATATCATTATCCAATAACTCTCAAGGAATATACCATTACAGTATTTTTCTTGTTTATGTTATTCACATTTTTAGTGAAAGAAAAGGTTGTATGAAATAGCATCCCTCACAACTTGATAGAACAACATTAAAACACAATTTAAATCTTGAATGTCTTGCAAAGTGATTTTTTTTTTATACAACATAACATCGTTAATACAGAACTTATAGTCTGGATTTCTAAAATATGGTTTCGAAGCAATCAAAACCATCTTTAGAAGAATCTTTATTAGGAATGAGCTTCTTGTTCGAACCGAGTTTTTGACAAACTCGCAAAGCAGTTGTTTTCCTATCAATAGTTTGTTTGGTTGTTTAGGATGTCAGTGAGCTTGTATCCAACAAATTTACACTATTTCGACTAATAATTCTTTGTGTGACTCATTTCACTCTAATTTTTAAAAAAAGTTGATTGTATAATTTAAAATATCAATATAATATACTGCACAAAACTGTCAAGCTACTTTTGAATAAAAAAAATGGTTAACACAATTCAAGAAAAGTGTAGGCTATGCTTTAGGAACATATTTAAACTTGTCTGACGTTTTAAGTTTTTTAATAAAATTTATGAGCCAATTCCAGAATTTTTAAAGTTTTTATTGCCATTTTTGGTTACATTTTATAACTTTATTTTTGTGTATTAAAAACATAACTTCTGTGCTAATTGAAACACAAGAAAAATAAAAGATGTTTTCTATTCCCAAAAATGTGTGGTTAAGAAATAAAAAAAAAAATGAACTTTTGGCAAAATTTATATTTTAAATGTATTTGTTTTTAATCAATACATCCAAATGACATTGACAATTGCTATTACTCCTGGTTTTTATACCTTGCAATAAAATGTATGATGACTTAGAAATCAAAGTTTCACTGCCTAAAACTAAACTTTTCAAATAAATAATTCTAAACCCATTTTCTTTTTAAAAATGTTGCTTTTTCACACAATTCAAAATAGTAAATACTGTAAAATAAATTATGTCTAAGTTCAAATAATTCTGTGTTTTAATATTTTTTAGATGCATTTTTTGCATACAAGTTCAGGTCATTCGATACATTATTTGACTAAAAATTTATTGATATTATTTTTCGTTTAGAATGCAGGGAAATTTGGGCATGAGTGTGTGCGCTCCTGGTGGTGCAATTACTTCTGTGCCTAATTGGACTTTACGAGGATCCCAATTGATGAATGGAACTTCTATGAGTTCTCCACATGTAGCTGGATGTGTTTGTAAGAAAACATTGTTTTTATTTCAATGGACAATTCCCACATTTTGTAATTTTTAAAAATTTAATTCTAAATGTTTCAAAAAGGCCATAAACACAAAAGTGTCTCATCTCCATGTTTTTTTTTGTTAAAAATTTGCGTGTTAGATTTTGGATGGCAAACGTTATATTTTGGCACAAATCAAATGTGATGTCACTTCTTCCGAAACAACTCTGCAGACCCTGTAGCAGTTGTTTGAAACGTCGTCATCGAGCATTGTCTTATTGTTTTTATGTTTTGAGATTATTTAATTCTCTCTTAAGATGTTAAATATTTATTACAAGTATTGTATAGTTCCAATGTGCAAAAGCACAATCATAGTAACTCCAAATTATTTTTTTTCGTTCCATGGAACGAAAATTCTTGTAAAATGTGGTATTAAGTGATGAAGAGGGACGATAAAAAGAATAAGCCACTGTCAACAAAGGATATTATATAACAGGATGTTAATGGTGAAAAAATGTTCGTCAATCTTAAATTATTTTGGTTCAGATTACCTAAAACTTTATTGTTAAATAAATATAGTAGCTGCTGGAGAATGACAGTTTTCACAGTAACATGACTTTCAATTGTCTTTAATGTTTTTCGTGAATTTTTACAGAATTTGAGTTGAGGATGTTGAGTAATGCACTTAAAATGTGTAGCAATAATTTAAAATAAACTATAAAACTAAAATTAATGAATCTAAACATCTCTTCATTCATCTTTTTAATAAAAAATATTCCCGTTCTCTTTTTAAGAAATGATATGAATGAATGATATTCTTAAATATAGTGAACTTCATTACTATTACTAAAAGAAGTTTTTTTATCAACCTTTTGTATAATGACAGGAAATACACGTTCCACTTTTACATTTTTTTATCCTGAAGTATCACACGTTGAAACCTATTTTTATCTACACTGTTCTATCTTGGAGTTAATCTTATAGTAAACATTTGGTGTTTCTTACTATAGTATGTTTAGCAGTTTATATGTATAAAATAATATTGTAACTTTAATACGCTGGAAACTTGCATAACATAAAGGGTTAAGTTAGTCCTGCATTTTATATGCGATTTTAATGAATATACAGCAATTCAAAGTTACATTACTCAATAATAATTAAATTTTATAAATGCTCTTTGAGTATTCCAATAAATTACTACTTTACTAATAGTTAAGACTTATAAATGTCATTCTGCTCTTTATCGGAAATATTTGATAATGACCACGATATAGTTTAAGTTCTTTTGTTTTGAGAAGTCTAGATAGAACACAGAATAACTAGTACTGTTCCCGTACTGTGTTGGAATACGTGTTTTTCCTAACCTGTTTACTCTTGAAAAGGGGTGTGAAAGACTCTTGTCAAGGATGAACGACTGTATTGTGCCTTGCAATCGCCAAAAAACATCCTACTACATGAACTCCAGTGGGGAAAATTTCCTTTCACCCTTAAAGAAAGACATTAATGAAGAGCCCGTAGCTAACATCTTATTCAAATTTTTTTTTAGCCCACATGAAATTTGGCAAATTGTCTTCTTACAAAACCAGGTTCCATTTTTGCATTTAATTAAAAAAAAAAAATCTACAAAATAGGGGATCAAAAATAATTTGAGAAGCACCAACTACTAAGCAGAAATCTCACGATAACAAGATGGAGCGAAGGATTGTGTCACTAAACGGAAGGATAACGTGACGTCACTGCCAATAGCAGGGCGTTTGGGCGAGATTGTGATTGGAGAGTTTTTTACACATTTTCTTTTCTTAATATTCAAATAATTATTCTTTTAAAACAACTTTTATTTAAATATTTGGAACTGAAAAAAAATTCTTCATAAATATAAATAAATTTCACTCGTTTTTTAAAATGCGGAAATTATCCATTGTATATATTTTTACTAGTTTTGAACTCAATTTTTGTTTAAATTTCTGTTTTAACTTAAGCTATATACTTGAATCTTAAATTATGATTAAACTTTATGTATGAAATGCCAATTTCTTCTTTTCTTCAATTTTGTTCTGGTTAACAATCACTTTATTGTAACTGAAAAACCCTTAAGCAACATAGCCTTTTATATATCTAGGCTGGATCCTCTCCTGTTATTTTATGCTCATCTCTATTCCTAAATGTTTTTCACATTTCTAGCCTTATTTTTTTCCTTCTGTTTATCTAACCTTGAACACTGAGGTTGTTTCTATCATAAAGGTAAAAGACTGGTGTGACATCGTTAAAATTAAGTACTGTTATTTTGTTTAGTATATAAGGAACTGATGTATTATTCTCTCAAACATTTATGTGCAAAAATATAATTTTTCAATTGAATGCAGTTGTGTACATTTTGAAAAAGTCTGTAGCCCTTTGTAATCCATGTCTACCAAAAGGATCCTCTAAGTAGACATGGGTGCTAACAGCTAATCACCCTATTATCGGTAAAAAGTTACCTAAAAAACCTCTGTACACAGAGTCCATTATGTCGAGGGGCACCATCCTACATAAAAGTGGTAGCTGCAAGGTATTGTTGCAACTGATGTTAAGGTAAGAATAAACTGTTGAGTATGTCACAATATCTAAGGGCTATTACAGGGCCATTATACCTTATATTTTCTTTGAAGAAGAATAGTCCATGGATAAATTGGAAAATGAACTTGCACCAGATGGTAACCGCAGGCGATTGTGTTGGAATTGTGTAAAAGGCATATGGATTTTCCATGTCCCAAATTCAACAATTCTGGGTGTTCACCATTTTGTTGAGATAAAGTTGTGCCTCATCACTCTAAAGGAGGTTCCATGACCAGGAGTCATCAACTTCAATTTAGGCCAGAAAATGTGGAGTAAATGATAGCTGACGATCACTGTTGATAACAAGCTGTTGCTGGTTCCAGTTTTTTAGAATCGAGTTATCATGTCTCTCATAGATTGTGAGGACATTGGTCGCCAGCACAACTTCTTTCATCATCAAAAAACAGTTTCACGACTAACATATTTTGGTAAACTTATACCCGTCATAACTGTAAAAATGCTACTCACTTGCAGGGGTCACATTTGCCCTAAAATTCCTAATATTCCTTACATTATTCTTCCTCCATAAAATTGAATTTAAATTTTTTTATAGTTCCTAAAAAAAGATTTTAATTATTAATTCAATTTTCTTTAAAACTGGCAGTTTTTTAGAGGTATTGAATAATGCTTTGAAAAGAATGTCTGGGTTAGGAGTCTATGTCAACTTTAAATGAAATATCTGTAATTTTTTTTTAAATTATCCCTAAAATTCATACCTAATTTTTTTAGAAAACTCACTGCACCTCCTTCACTTGATCTCCTTATTTTTATACTCAGAACTTGTGCTTAATCCATCTGCTAATACAAATCAGATTATTTTCTTCTTTACTTACAGTTGCACAGTTATCGTTCTTTGTACTACTGTCATAATACTTCAAAATGTAAAAATAACGGTTTTAAGTGCCAGAATTTTTGAAAATGTTAAACAAAAGCTTTTAAGGTATCTTTTTTTGCCCACAATTATTTATTGATCGACTTTTCAAACACTTTGGCTGTAATGTGCACTCTTGCAAAACATTTTGAATTAATATTTTTTTACTGAATCTTTCTGTGCATCCTTAGAATTGTTTTTCTACAAGTTTTCTTCTTAATCTGTATTTTAGTTGCAGCTATGGAGTGCTCTGAATAAGCAAAGTTTAATTACAATCAGCTTGTATGTATAAAAAATATGTTCTCTTAACTTGTTATGTAGTTACAGCTGAAAGACACATTGCACAGTGGGGATCGTTATGGTTGGGCCTATCTTCCAAGCAATGTTTTGAAAAGCTTATATGGCTCTAAACTAGAACTGAGTTCCCCTGTTTTTTCTCTACCTCAAGAAACTCTGTAAAATCTTAGCAGCCATTGTTGTAATTCACTAGCAAAGTGAGAGAAAAAGAATTAATCAACAATAAATTTTATAAAATGGCTAATGGTAATGGTCCATCATCATTCATCATACATTTCTTGAAGCACCTTTAGCAATAAAGAGCTGTTTATCTATACTTTTGCTGCTTTATAACTTGTATTCTGTATTTAAAATTTAAAACATCTTGCATATGTCTCCAACATTTTTTTTTATCAAGTAAGCATAAATGATTAATTTTTTTTTTTGCTTCTTAATCAATTTTAAGTAGGAGACATTGCAGATTTTAAAATCAGTTTTAATAACATTAAATGTGGCTTTTCTATATTCGTTCTGCTCTGCTTATTAAACCTTCTATAATATTCAGGTTTGCTGCTCTCTGGATTGAAACAAGAAAAAATTTCATATTCACCATATAGTGTTAGACGGGCCATTGAGAACACTGCTATTAAAGTCAGTTCATACGAGCCATTTAGTATGGGACATGGTCTAATTCAGGTTTGGTTATATTTTCTATGATGCATTTCTATACTTTAATATGACTATTTGTGTTTTCTACTTAATTTTTATAACTTAAATAATTTTGCTGCTTTTTAAATTGTAATGAAAAAAGAATAATAGACTTTCAGTTTTTTTTTTTTTTTTTTTTAAATAATTTTTAAGAATTTTATATTATTTGAACAATGTACAGAATGACATTGTATACTTCAGATTCTGATATTTTCCATTATATTAATCAAATTATTGGTGAAGCCTGAATCAATAGTTCTTTACTCTTTTCGTATTAGCATTTGAAAAGTGGAAACAAAGGTGGAAATAATTGTAAAGTTACTTTTAGTACTTTAATTCTCTTTCTGTTTAATAAATTAGTTTTTTTTTAATTTTATTCAATTTAGTTTCAAAGTTAAAATATCTAGAATCATTTAGAAAAGTAATAAGTTGAAAATTAATCTGGCAAAGCTAACTACAGTAGAGCATTGATTATCGAAACAATTAAGTACTGTGTATGTTCAGAAAACTGATTTTTCGGGTAACCGTTAATTAACAGATAAAATCTTACCAATGTTGTGGAAGCATTATGAGACAAAGAAACAGTGATTTTTAACACAGGACTGTATATATTTTGTTTTTTACATCTTGCAAATAACCTTAATAAAGTAAAATTGCATTGTAGCAAGCATAAAGTTTTAGATAAAGAAGTCCAAAATATTGAATTTGCTGAATGGAATGGTTTTGGTGAACCAGTATTTTGACTGATTGATATTCAGATAATCGATGTTCTACTATACTTACATTAGTCTTGTTCTCTAAAATGTTGCATGCATTGTAGTAGTTTACATTTTGTTTGGAAATATCTGTACATGTTGATTTTTATTTATGAACTTTTTATTTGTATTGAACAATAAAACGACACCTCAATAAAAATACAATTTTTTTATGGCTTTAAACTAAACCAATGATTCTGTAGCATTGAACTTGTAGATAGATGCTTTGTTATGTTGAAATAAAAATCTCATCCCCTTTAAATTTGGAACAAATGAGTTTCTAATGTCCCAATATACTTCAAGTTTTGTTATCCAACAAGGATTTCTAAAGAACTGTCACCCAACAAATACCCAACCCCAACCCACTGATACATCATTGTTTCCTCTGCTAAAATGTTCTGGGTGATTGGGCAATTCAACATTGCTAACTACAGATATCTCTTCTATTATTCCCAAGAAGATGGAAACATTTAACCATGGCATTTTTCCTTTTATGTAAAGAAGGAATTTATTGAAGAAAAGCAAAAAAAAATTTATCGAAGTATATCCCTTTTGTGAGACCTCCATATTGAAGGAATAAATTTTAGTACCTATTTTTTATATGAAGAGAATTCGGGCTTAAATACATACATTTAAATATTGTAAATAAATAGCTGTGTTTAAAACATTTAATGAATTTTTTAATGCTAATAATTTTTGTATTATTGCTTTTTAAGTTTTGTTCTTAAAAGTGGCTGGTTTTTGCTCTAGGTTGAAAAGTCCTATGATCACTTGCAACAATTTTCTAATTGCATTGAAAAGTGTGTTCGTTTCCATGTTACTTGCAATCAGAAAATTGGTCTTTATTTGAGAGAAGCATCAAGAACTGCTTCTCCAACTTTTCATAATATTAATGTGGAGCCTGTATTTTTAGGCAATACCAATGCAAGTAAGAAATATTTTATTTTAATGTATTGGTTTTTGCAAAAAAAACATCTTATTTAAAAGTCATTTCATAATTACCATTCTATGAGACATCTGCTTTAAGCAAAATTTATAAAAGTATATACAATATATAGATGTACCAAAATACCCTAAATACCAAAAACAAAATACAGTAAAAAATGAAAATTTTGCCTATTGTAGTTAATTCTCTTGAAAGTGTTATGTTTACATAAAAATGTTAAATAGCTTTTCTAAAGAATATATAATAAAGAATAAAATAATAAAAAAATTATAAATTCATAATGAATAATAGCGGAGATACAAGCAATAAATGAAAGGCTTCCAAAAAGATAGTTTTAGGGGGTGGAAAAGTTAGTACAAGCGTGAGGTTCGGAGACTTTTGGGAAAATGGTCCTCTAATAATGTCCTAATAACTGGCAAAAATTCGGCTTGTCTCTAATTTCTTACGACATATGCTCATTTTAAACCTTCATTGCCTGGGCTATAAGACAACATAAAACCAACCAATACTTTTCCATAGTGACCCCTAACGCTAGTAAATTTAACTTGTTGGTTTATTTGATTATCTGAATTTTATTATCTTTGCGTTCGGATTAATGTGCTACTTGATGGTAGTTTTCCGTATTTCCTTCCTTTCAATATGAAAATGTGTTCCAGTTTTCGCTTGAAAGACCTCCCGGAAGGCAATCCACCTTATAGTATGGATAATCCAAAAATGAATTGCCCATGTTTGATCATTCAATATAGTATAGTCCTCTAGTAGTTGTTGCTAAAAAAATCACATACAACGAATTCAGTTCAATACTTTCTTGAAGCGAATATACAGCCCTCTAACAGTAACAAATTAAAGTTAGTAGTTTATTTTATTATCTGACTATGTTATGATTTTGTTATGATTAATTTGTCGCTTGATGGAAATTTTTCATATTTCTTCCCATTCAAGACGAAAATGTGTGTAACTTTCCCTTTGAAAGACCTCCTGGAAGGCATTTTCATTAAATTTTGATATCTCTGAGTTGTCCAATGTTACACTGTCTTAATGAAGTGTAGCCCTGTTGCTAAAAAAATTACATATGGTTCAGTACATTCAGAAACAACTGCAGCGTCTCCACCCGTATTTTCTTTCAGCATTGGGCAGAAATTTTATGGCGTAATAGCTATATGGAGGCAATACTGCACCGGAATGTCGTTAAGTCTATACCTGTGTGTAGGTGGTGCTTTCCGGGAGGTCTTTCAGTGGAAACTGTACAAGGGGCATCCAGAAAGTAAATTTCCCTAATTAAAAAAACTCACACTTTCAGAAACATATTTACTGGCTACAAGTACACCAATGTTTTAGCTATTTTTCAACATAGCCACCTCCAGAATTGAGACACTTATCATATCAAGGGATCAACTTTTGTATCCCTTCGTCGTAGAACTCTGCCGCCTGTGAATGGAACCAGCATGTGACAGACGTCTTCAGCTTTTCGTTGTTGCCAAAATGCTCACCGGAGGGTAGGAATTTTTTGAGGTGCAAGAAAACGGGAAAATCGCTGGGAGCAAGATCAGAGCTGTAGGGTGGATGATCAAACAACTCCCAGCGAAATTTCGTCAAAACAGCTGCTGTGCGTCGAGCCGTATGTGGACGAGCATTGTCGTGGAGGAGCACAACACCTGCAGTAAGCATTCCACGCCTTTTGTTTTGAATGGCACTTCGCAATTTCCGCAGTGTTTCTCAGTAATGGTCAGCGTTTACTGTTTCACCACGTGGAAGGAAGTCAATGAGCAGAATGCCCTTCCTGTCTTAGAACACCGTGCACATCACTTTCCGTACCGACAGCGTCTGTTTGAATTTCGTCCTGACCGAAGATCCAATGCATTGACTGCTGCTTGGTTTCCGGGGTGAGGTGCCTAATCCAAGTCTCATCGCCCGTGACGATCCTGTCAAAGAATTCGTCGCCATCGTCTTGATACCGTTGCAGAAATGTCAGTGCTGCTCCTAAGCGTTGAATTTTGTGTTCGGTTGTCAGGTTTTTCGGCACCCAAGTGGAACACAATTTTTTGAACAGCAGGTGTTTAATGACAATCTCATGCAACAAAGATCGCGATATCTGCGGAAAATGGCTGCTCAGTTCCGTAATCGTGAGGCGACGGTTCTCCATCATGCGCTGCCGCACAAGCTCAACAAGATCGTCATTGATGAGGGACGTTCACCCACTGCGCTCTTCATCATAGACACTTTGACAACCTTCGGAAAACTTCCTACACCAGCGACGCACCATCTGCTTACTCATGATGTTCGACCCATAGACCAGACAGAGCTGACGATGAATTTCAATTGGCCCAATGCTTTGTGCATTCCAGAACTTTATCACCGACCAAACCTCGCAGGCGGCGGAAGAAGGAATAAGACCTTCCATTTCAGACCACTGCTACTACACTAATGGCACGAGGCGGGACCTGTCCGGCTGGCATGTGATTGATACGTCATAAATCTGTTATGCATGCGCAATTCAAACTGCTAATTATCTTTACTTGAATGGAGAAACCATCGGGAAACTTAATTTCTGGATGCGCTACGTATATTATATGTGTATATACATATATATATACATATATATTATGTGTGTATGCATATATATATGTGTGTATGTGTATATATATGTAATATGTGTGTGTATATATATATATATGTGTGTGTATATATATGTAATATGTGTGTGTGTATATGTAACCGTTTAGCCCACTTTGGCGTCATTGTTTATAACTTCACACACACAGAGTACTTTGAAGTATTGCTGAGATCAGCGCGATTACCACGCTTCCATATATTGATAGGTCACAGTGCTCTCTTTTCGATGATACTACAATACATTTTATCCTTTCCAATCATGTAAATAACATGTAACTTTTTAATCTCTCTCTCCATGCTGATTCAATAAATGTGTTCACTGCCTAAAAGTTACTTTTTCTTAATCGCCACACCTTTATCAATTTAAGCCAATATGGGAGAACATTTATATACAGCGTGTTCCCTTATAACCTGGCAGACCTTTATTTTCGACACCGTTAGTCCTAGGTGCATAGCCCTAATTAAAGAAATGTTTTAAATCATTAAAATATTTTTACTGAATAGTTTTGAAGTTCGGAAAAGGGTTGGTATAAAAATTACGGATTGTAAATTTTTATATGGTCCCCAGTTCCCTCAACTCATATTTAGAAAAATGTTGCCCAGGAAAAAACATTTCAAACAAAAAAGAATCGAAATTTGTACGACCAATATTCATGGAGATATGAAAAATGGAATTTAGTGACTTATACCACTTTACACCCGTGGTCATTAACATATTTTAAGGGCATGTACACAAAATGAAAAACATAGAAAAATCAATTGCGTTTGGGAAAATTATTCTGTAATATTACTATGTAATTGAAATGGGAGAGAGGCTGCAAGACAATATGCAATTAAATTTCCAAATGTTTAATTTCCAATTATAAATTTCTAAAAATTTCCAAACTTTTAATGTTGTAAAGCGTTTGCGAGAAACGGTTAGCATAGAAAGACGTCCTCGATCCGGAAATTCAAGAGTGGTATTTTGGGCTATGCTGTTGCTTTCCCTTATTCAGTGTCAAGGACATTAGTGAAGCATGTGGATACTCAAAAACCCATGTGTGGAGAGTCTTAAACAGACACGGTGCACATCCTTTTCGCCCGCGATAGGTGCAAGAGTTTTTGCCTGGGGATGAAAATAGACTGTTTGATTTCTGCAATTTCCTCATAAACAAGCTAGAATTGGATTCATTATTTGTGAATATCAGTGCTAGAAATGTGGGTAGACGCGGGGTGACGCGTCCCCCCCACTTTTCAAGAAAATACCCATGCATCCCCCCATTTCTAAAACTACTGAAATCTATCCCCCACTTCTAAAACCTCTGAAATCTATTCCCTCACTTTTAAAAATATTCAATCCGTCTGAAAACTACTAAAGAAAAATAACATGAAACTTTAAATGTAGTGACACTGAGAAAAAGTGATTTGAAGTTTTTAAATGTTAAAAAAAAATAGTTATGTTATATAGATACTATTATAAATATGTATTATACTACTTTGTATAAAGATATAAGTACTTTTATTTACTAATAATGTTCATTTGGTCAACTTTTAACTTTGGAGGAACTTTTTTTTTAAATGTTTTGGAGTAAATTTCTATTATTGTTTCATATAAGGACCAACTATTTAAAAAAAGAAACATTTTAGAGTACTCTATTAATTTAATTTCATGAAAGTATGCACATTTAGAAGTACTATTAAATAAAAAGAAACTCACTACAAAATCTAAAATAAAAGAAATATCACTTCACTTTATCTCTTACTTCCAATTAAAAAAACCAAGTCACAGAAAATTCATTAAAATAACAATAAATTTTCGACCCTTGTTCAATATTAGTGTTAGGAAGTATTAATTCTTTCCTTTCTAGTTAATATTTTTATTGTAAAATGCAAAGTTATAATATTTATAGTGGAGGGGAGATGCACTTGTCACCAACTTTTGAGCATCCCCCCCCACTTTTCTTTCCCCACTTCTACCACTGGTGAATATCATTCTATTTTTTGATGAGTGCACATTTTTAAGAACTGGGGAAGTAAATATTCAAAACACACACTTTTGGCCCTGCAAAATCCCCATGTAATCTGTCCAAACAAGCGTCAACTGTGATGGTCTGTTAATGTTTGGTGTGGCATATGGAAGGGAGCGTTAGTAGGACCTTTCTTTTTTGCTGATACATTTACAGGTAAAAAGTATGCGAACCTGTTATAGGGACCATTATCTGACTTTCTGGATGACCATGTCGTGTTAGCAGACCTTCAGACCTTAAAAAGATGTGATTTCAACAGGATGATGCACCACCCCACAAGCAGCTTCCTGCCGAACAATGCTACACAACATGTTTAAAGACAACATTATAGGCTATGAAGGTCCAGTAGAATGGCCTCTTAGATCTCCAGATCTAAATCCTTTAGATTTCTTTCTTTGGGGATTTTTGAAAAGCAAGGTCTATGAAAAAAAATCGATGAGTCTATTAGATTACCGAATCGAATTTTATCCGCTGCCAGGTATCGCCTGTAATGCTGAAAAATTTTGAAGATGAATTTAAATCACGTGTGTGCTTAGGTATTTTAGTCGAGGGAAAACATTTCGAGCATATGTAATTAAGAAAAAAGTTATTTATCCTTGTCACTTTGTTCATTTCTATTACCTTTTTGTTTTTGTTAACAAAAAGCGCTGCTTTCTGATTATGTTATTATTTAAAATTACTTAATTAAAATTGTTTATAAGTTTGTTTGCTGTTTATTATGTGTTGTAAAATTTGTAATTTTTTTTTCAAAGCAGTTATAGTAAAAAATTATAATGTTTTAGGCGATGAACAACAACTTGTTTGCCATAATCGAACCTAGTCTAGAAGCTCGCTCTTATTCCGATAAAACGATATTTTCTAATTTCAATTTATGTAGGGTCCCCCAAATAGCGTTAAAACTCCAATAACCGTGGCTTTTGGTCGAAATAATTTAATTTTTTTTATTTGAGATGTTTTTTCATGGTCAACTTTTTTCTAAATATGAGTTGGGAGAACTGGGGACCTTATAAAAATTTGCAATCCGTAATTTTTATACCTGTCCCTTTGCTAACTTAAAAACTTTTCAGTTAAAATATTTTAACGATTTAAAACATTTTTCAATTGGGACTACGCATCTAGGACCAACGGTGTCGAAAATAAAGGTCGGCCAGGTTATACGGGGACGCGCCGTATATAATGATATTAACATTTGTAAAATCCTACTTATTTGGATTTCACAAAGAAAACAACTCTTACTTTCCAAATTAAAGTATTTCTTTTAAATTACAAAATAGAATACTTTTTTCCTTATTTTAAAATTTAAGTACTAATTTTTTTAATGTAACAGCTCTAATTTATTAATCTTTGCCACAAATTAATTTGAATTTCTTATGAGTAATATTAAGAAATTTCTATTTGCATAACTAGTATTAAAATATTACAAACTTTTTTTTTTTTTTTTTATTATAAATTATGTCAATTTTTTTTTCAGATGCTGAGGGCAAAATAGATTTTAGTATGAACTTAAAATTGATTTGTGATGCCTCATGGGTTTTTGTGCCTTCTAATTTATGTCTCATGTATGCATCTCGAACCTTTTCTATACGTGTTGATCCAACTGGACTAGCAGCTGGAGAACATTTTGCTTGGGTGAGTCCGAGTATGATTGATTAGATAATAATTGAAGCATTGTTGCATGTTTTTTGGCACTCTACTTTAAAGCACTTGTAATGAGTATTAAAAATAAAATCCTCAAATATGACCTATCTTAATTTCGAATATAAATTAGATTTAATCTTTTATATAATACCAACTGTCTGCGTCTACACCTATAAATATCCTGCTGAGGAATGTACATAATAATGTCACGTAAAATTTTTCACTTTTTTACATCCCCATGTCACTCAGTCATTCGCGATTGAACCTTCCTCCTGATCTAAAATTCTTTCACATTACCATGGGTCCCAGACCTGCGCCCGACTGCGCCAAATACAAAAATCTGCTCCAAATGCTTTATTTTAGCCATATTTGCGCCAGAACGCGAGTTTTTTTTTTTTTTTTTTTTTTTTTTTTTTGTTTTTTTTTTTGCTCGTCGAAATTTGATATTGTTCGCCGCTGTAATATCGCTATTGTTGAGAAATATTCCGGTATGTTCGGTGCTAACGTTGATATTTACGTTGGTGTGATATTCATTTTCTCCGAGTGCTATTTTGGGATTTGCAACGTTAATGCTGACATTATTGTCAAGTTCTACGTTGTTATGACGGTCATTTTCGTCGAATCTTTCATCTATATAATAGCCCCGTAGTATTAAGAATTGCTCCAATTAATTCGGCGCTATTGCTGATATTTTCGTTGGTATGATGGTAATTATTGCCCAATGCTACGATATTGCAATATCCGATATTTGCACCGATATTACTGAGAAAATGTCGATGTTACTGCGATGATTTGCGACCCTGATGCAGACATTATTGCAAATTATTGTGATGGTCATTTTTGTCGAGTCTTTCACCGATATATTAGAGCTGTTGTTGAGAATTGCTCCGGTTTATTTGCGCTTTTGCTGATATTTTCGTTGGTGTGACGGTCATTTTCGAAAAGTGCTGCGCTTTTGTTAACATCCAATATAACCGAATCTTGCACAAACGTTACCGAGAAAATGTCAATACTATCGGCATTTGTGCCGATATGTACGTTTTTGCGATGGTCATTTCTGCTGAGTCTCCAATTAAAGTTGTAATATCCTCTGTCTAGATTTTCGATGGTATTGTAAGCGCTATCGCTAATATTTACGCAAGTGTGGCAGTCATTTTCGATAAAGTTTACACTGATGTAATAGCAGCTACTGCCGAGATTTGCGACGCTCTTTGGTGACTTTAAAAATACGATATTACTGGGATTTTGCGCCGAGATTGCCATGGTATGGTGGGTGCTATCCCCGATATTTACGTTGGTGTTATATTCGTTTTCGCCAAGGTCTATGGTAATGTAATAGCAGATATTGCCGAGATTTGCGATGCCGATTTGGTGACATTCGTTTCTGGTATTTCTGCTTCAAAGTTTTTTTTTCTACTGCAAAATTTATTTTCCTGCTACATTTTTTTTTTTTTTTTTGTGCTACAAAAGTTGCTTTTACATGCTACAATGGGCATTTTTCCTGCTACTAAATTTGTTTTTTCCACTCCAAAACTTAATTTTACCTGCTCCAAAAGGCATTTTTCCTGCTCCAAAACTTGATTTTACCTGCTCCGAATCTTTCTGAGTGAGTGGGAGCCCTGCATTACTGCAGCACTCCATCCTATAAACTCATATAATTAATTTTATCATACCCCTCCGCTACTTAAATCTAAAAATACACATATTTAATGTAGCTTTAAAATTAACTGAGATAAAATCAACTTATTGCAAATTAACTTTTATTAATGTGTTTCATGGTCAAGTGATTGAAACGCATTTTTTTAAACTTAATTAAATTTGTCTGGTAAAAGTGAAATCCTCACAAAATGATTACCCCCCCCCCCCCCGCCCCTCTGATACAGACCATCACATTGGGATGACTCCTTTCCTCCTTCCTCTGTATTCTGTATGTAACGTAATTTATGAACGCATCATAGAAAGATAAAAGTTTGTTCAAAGCAGTATTACTACATCTAGATTGTTGTGAGAAGCTTTTTAAGTCAAAGAAGGAAGAATGTTTTTGTTTAAATTTATTAAAATATTTAAGAGACTTTTCCGATACTGCATGTTTAATTTCACATCAAAGGGGCCAAAAAAAAAATTACGTACATTTCAGGGGTTTTTTTCCTTTTCCTTTTTTATTTAAGCACTATTTTTGCATTTATACATTTTCTGTTATTTATATTTAATTTGCAGAAGTGCCCAAGTATGTTGTGTTATCGAGATTTAATTTGCATTTATATGGAGATTATAGCTGTACCCAATATGTATGTAACATATATTTACAAATGTAATAAATGGTTCCTAAACAATGTAAACTTTAGACAAATATGATCAGCAGCTAGTTAAATAAACAAATGATGAATGTGTATTTCATGTATTTAACATATGTGCATGTCTGTTATCAGTCAAATAAGATTTTTTAATTACAATAAAAATATGTAGATTAGTGCGTGTGTCATTAAAAATTAGACCAAAAATTTATCTCATCACATTTTGTTAATTGAGTATGCAATTAGTAAAGAAAGATACTGGTAACAACACATAGTAGATAATTAAAATGTAAATGTAATAAAATCTATATTCAACAAAAATTTATGGACATTTAACAAGATTGAAGTTTTTGTTTGAACTATAAAAAATTTCAAATATTTAGTTTCACATTATTTACATGAAGTCCAATCATAAATTCAAAAAATATTCTCAATAACTGGAATTGATGACTATTTGTGCAACAATTATGCAATTAAAAGTTATCTTGTTAATTTTGACTTGGTATCCAATATTGTCTTGGAATCATAAAAGTTCACTATTTTAAAAAATAGTAGCATTTTTGCCAAAGGTATATAATGCATTTTCAATTTCTGTTAATCATGTTTGAACATGAGCTTTGATGCAGAGTAAAGTCAACCATATTCTAATCTTAAATGAATGTTTGCCAGAAAGTATGCTTACTTGAAAATTGTGTACATTAGTAGTGCTCACTTTGTTAATTTTGGTTTTTCAGATTAAAGCTTATGATAGTTCTTGTATTGAAAAGGGACATGTTTTTTCTTTTCCTATCACAGTGATTAAAAGTCGAAAGTAAGTAGATTTTTCTTTCATTTTAACCTGACTTATATTGAAAATGAAAATTATGTATTTTAAACAAAATCAATGTTCTTTTTCAAGTAATGTGTGACTATGTTTCATTTTTATATCAAATTGGTAACATTGTCCTCTAGAGAGACTTAGGAAATTATCCACAAGAAATTTTAACTAGTGTTATACTGCTGGAAATGTGCTGGTGTCTATAAATTAAGGGCTCTGTCTACTTTGGATGCATAAAAAAAAACCGCTATTTTTATTAATTTTTTTTTTTTTTTTTTTTTTTTGAAGAATGCTGTTATGTTTAATGATATAAAACTTGGTTTTCTTAACAAAAACATTCGTAAATTACAAAAAATATATATATATATTAATTTTAACTGCTTTTTTAGTGTGAAAATGTCAGGTAAACAGAAATCCTCAAAAAGTAAGTAGGTGTACGCTGTTGAAAAAAATCTGAACAAAGGCCCATCTGAAACAAAAAAATGTAATTGTTTTAGGTTTAGTGTGACAGTGGCTATATACAGTACCTCTAATATTAATTTATATGCAAAAATAAGAAAATGGCAGACAAAAAAAATAGTTTAAAAACATGGATTTTTTGCATGTTTTTTGCCAAAAAAAATAGTAAAAATTAAAATTTTGCAACAATTTTGGTACGGGATATAGCGATAAGTGTACAGAATATGTGATTAAAATTTCATAAGGATCAGTTCAGTAGTTTCTGAGATTTTATCAACAGCCCACACCTACCTACTTTTTGAGGACTCCTGTTTACATTTTCACACTAAAAAAGTGGTTAAAATAATTTATTTTTTTTAATTTACGAATGTTTTTGTTATTCTTAAAAAAATTAATAAAAATAGCATTTTTTTTCATGCATCCAAAGTAGACAAAGCCTGTAAGGGACAGAGGTCATAAATTTTTGGGTATTGTTTGTTAGTAGTGATTGAAAATCATTTGATATCTCCAGTGATATTTGATGGGTTCCTTGTGAACTAATCAGCCTCCCTCTAATAGCATTGGGTCTGAAATGCTAATTGTGAAAGGAAAAAAAAGATGTAATTTGTTTATTCATTCGGCTTCCACCCTCTTCGAAGTCTTTCTTTAGCAATCATTTGTTTGATTTCCATAGATAAGAAATTGTGGTGTGCATCACTTGTTTGCTCTTTGCTCCTCTTGTGTGCTTAAATGTGTGTTCTTTTGAGATTGATTGCTAATTTTAGAAAACATTGATGTAATTTGTTTTTGTTTCTCTCACAACTATCAGACTTTGTTCTTTTACGAACAGACTTTTTGTTTTTTATCTTGTGTTGAGAAAGATTATTTTATGATTTATTTTTTCTGTCGATAAAGAGATTTTTAATAAGAAAAAATTATGGTAATTTTAATGGTGCCATTTGACATCATTTGTTTCAAAGAGCTGGCTTGTTTTTTTCTAATTTGTTCATTTGTTGTTTGTTCAAATTCATCAGTCTTTTGCTCTGCTAAAATTTCATAATTTTTGGTAAGTCATTGTAATATTCATTTGTAAGAATCTGAAAATTCTTTTATGGTTTTTTTCTTTTAAATTTTTTTTGGCTATTAGTCCTGTTTGTGTGCTGGACATATCGTCACTATGGTGGACCAATGATGCAAATGCAAAAAGGGCCATTTTCAGGATATGCAAAAAAACAATTTGATTTCCCTATTAGATTAGTGAGGCCTATTGACTTGGAACTAGCATAATATTGCTACAATAAGTGTCATAATTCCGTCTTTGTTCTCTTCAATGTGCTAGCTATTCCTTGACACAATAAAGCTCTAACTCTGTTTTAGCAAATTGTCACTGGCATCATTTTTCCACTATAGTGGAAATATATTCTGTTAAACTTTGACAGGGCAAGGTACTCTTACCTTGGTTTGTGGTCATTTTGTTTCTGCTTTACTAAGGACCCAAAACAATCCTTTTCTTTATTTAGTATTCATTATTGATACCTTTTTGTAAAATGCTCTTTATTTCCTTATCAATATATATGAAATACTGTCTGTGAATGATTTTCCTGTTTGTCACATTCAAACTTTAAAAAATTTTCATTCCTTTAATTATGTAACACCGTTGTATATTTAACAATGTACCATTATTGTACATTGTAAATCAGACAGCCGCAATTCCTTAATTTTAGAGGCATAGTGCCTTAGGACAGGCCTTAAATGTATTGTTTCTGTATGAAAAGTGTTTCTCATTAGTTTAAGCCTTAAATCAAACATTCATTTTAATGGGAAGTTATATATTGTGTCCAACCTTTTGTTTTTAGGTGATTTGACTTTTCGAGTACTTGATTTCATAAAATTCAGTTATCTGTATTTAAATCCAGTGCATGAAGTAACCTAATTCAGAAGAAGTTGTTAGGATTTGCTTTGTAAATTAAGTTATTTGTATTTGGATATCTGGCATCACAGGAATTTATTCCTTGATAATTTTCTAACTCTGATTGCATCTTGATCAGATTTTATAGTTTCAGTTATGTACTTAGTGAATTTTAATTGTGTATTTTATAAAAGGGTTCATAAGTTTTGAGTGTTTTGCATTATTTAATTAAATGGATATTTTTTAATTGTAGAATTGATGGGGATTTAAAGCTGTGGAGTGTTCCTTCCTGTCATTTGCAATGTGGAAAGATAATAAGGGAATTTTTTGAAGTTCCTGCTGGTGCTACAGTTGCTTGTAAGTACAACATTTAATAAATAATTGCAATTGTTCTTTTCCCTTTTGAAATGTTCCCATTTTATCATTAGAGCTAAATGATCTCTTTGAGTCTTCAAAAAGTAAGGTATCTCCAAATATAATTTATTTACAAAATTTTGTTGAACAGTTGTTTGATTAGTCACCTACCTATTTTCCTTAAATCAGGGATAAGTTTTTTCCGCCTAGTGGCGGAATTCCGCTTTTTGAATTATTTAGAAAAGAAAGAATTCCACTCTTCCCTTGAAAGTTCCACTTTTCTTATTCCTGAAAAAATAATCCGTTTTTTTTTCTGCTTTTCTGTACCACAGAGTAGACCTTCATTATAATGCACACGAGTAGCATATACTAATAATGCGTTTGCTTTCAAGTCTGACAGCCAAGGAACTATCGTTTATTTATGTTGGTATGTGATGGTCAATTTCGCTAATTGTTACGCTGATGTAATGTGATTGCTGATGTAATTGTGTGGTTATGACGTGCGTTATCTCTAGAATATAGGTTGTTTTGGTGGTCATTTTCGCGAAGTGTTACGCCGATATAGTATCGCTATTGCGGAAAATTGTTCCGGTGCATTCTGCACTAATGCTGATATTTGCGTTTGTGTGAAGGTCATTTTCGACGAGTGCTACCCTGTTGTAAAATCTGAGATTTGCACCGATATTACTGCGATAAGTTGTGCTGTTATGTGTGCATGTATGTTTGCGATCATAAGCCATTAACGTTCGCATTTTGTCAGAAATCTGATAAGAAATCAGAATACATTTCCTTTGAGGACAATTCTGTAGCTGATGCTTTTTCCCGCATTGATGACGTTGAACTCTCCGAAAAATAAACTATAAGTTGATGGCTCGTAAGCAGGAGAGTCATGAGAGTATGTGCGCACTTATGCTGGGGTGATCTGGTTTAGAGTTTAAGCCTTTTGCAATTGCACCTTTGAGTTCTGTGCGATGTATCGACTGGGTTGATTCAACCATATGTTCCCCAAAACTTCAGAAAGATAGTATTTGATGCTCTACATTCCCTGTCGCACTCCAGTGAACAAGTAACTGCAAAGCTAGTGAAGGAGTGATTTTTTTATCCTTCACTTGAAAAGGACTGCATTCAATATGAGAAATGCTGTATTATGTGTCAGAAAAACAAAGTTTCTCGGCGCATACTAAGTCTTCTATTGGACAGTTCCCATTGACTTCATCTTACTTCAGTCACGTTCAACATCTATGTCATGACCTGCATCGATCATTCTACGCGATGGCCAGAGGCTTTTCTGATGAGGAACCAGGCTGCTGGAACAGTTTCTGAGACTTTCCTAAGAGGTTGGATAGCCTGCTTCGCTGTGCCGCAAATTATAACGACTGACAGAGGTACACAGTTCGAATCTGACCTTTTCCAGTCATTTTCACATCTTTTGGGCTCCGAGAAAGTTTGCGCTACCAGTTTCCATCTGGCAGTAAATGGATGATTGAGCATGTTCATCGCCAACTGAAGAGCGCCATCAAGTGCCATGAGACTGAGGACTAGATGCGATCCTTACCATTGGTATTGCTTTGAATGTGTTGTAGTATTAAGGAAGACCTTCAGGTGTCTCCCTCAGAGCTAGTGTATGAAGACACTTGACTACTACCAGGAAAAAATTTTCATTCATCCAAAAAACTACCTGGCACGGAACCATTTCTAAAATAGCTTTGTCATCACATGCAGAATTTACGTCCTTCTCCAGCGAAACATCTTCTGCAGACCTAGATCTTCGTCAATAAAGATTTGCCAGCCAGTGTTTATGTTTTTGTACGGAATGACACAGCGTGCCGTCCTCTGCAATCACCTTATGATGGGCCTTTTCGTGTCATTACAAGAACCAACAAAACTAACAAGCTGGAAATAAGGTTAGACAGAAGACTGTGTCTATTGATCGCCTTAAACCGGCCTTTATCCTGAATGATGATGTCGGAACTACGAGTGAAACTTCAACTTCACCTGTACCCAGTACTTCACAATACATTTTACTTTATGGCCAAAGAGTCCAATTTTGCTTGCCTGCAGCTTTGAAGTAACTTTCGGTCTTGAGAGGGAGGACTGTGGTGTTCTGGTTGGCAACATCGTCGCCGTTACCTGGCAACAGAAAGACAGAATTCTAAATTGTAAACTAACTTTTTTCTTGTTACCTTTTTTTTCTCACACTAACCAATGTTTTATTTTAAAGCGATCATACTAAAGATATATATTTATATATTAAGTGTTCAGATCTCCTGTGTAATCAGTTATTCATCAATACACATCTTCACTGGCACAAAACTGTAGTATTAGGTCTTTGTGACAGGAACAGGCTGATGTTACATTTTAAGAGATTCTAGAGCTTATTTGAAGTCAAAAATATGTTTAATGTTTAAATAAAATAATTTTTCAGGTCTGCGTCTCAGTTCTTGTGATAAATCAAATACTTATAGTATTGTTGTTCATGCAATGCAGCTCCGTCCTCAAATGTCATGTAAAACTCTGGAATTTTACAAAATGCTTCGAGCTGAACCAAAAGAAGAGTTGACATGTGTTTTTGTAGTCAAAGTATGTACATTTTCTATTCATATGAATAATTCAATGGTTATCTAATCCTTCTCAAAATACATACATTTTTAAGTTCTATTTAAAATATTATTATAATTATTAATGTAGCCAATTTTGTCTTTTTGTTACATCATTATTTTGTCATCATTCCCTTATGGTAAACCTAATGTTGTTCCCTTATGTTATTCTTAATGTTAGTTCCAGGCAACAATTTGAAATTAGAATTTTTCTTATTTTCAAAGTTATTAAATTTGATCTTTCAGCAAATTATTAACTGTCAAAATTAAGTGTCTGATTAATTTTTTTTAGCATCAAAAACATATTTCCCATAGCATAGTTTTATACTTACATCCCTGTTATTGAAACTGCATAATTTTTTATCCAAGGTATACTTATAGCGAAGTAGTTTTATTGTGGATAATTTGAATTGTTTTGTACAGGTAGCAACAAAATTACAAAGGTTGCTAGCTTTATGCATATTGAAGCATATAAAGATTTCTTGTCTGTTGACATAACTAGCAGAAGTGGTAATTTACTCAATTGTACAGTACCCAAAAAAAAAAAAACAGAACGATGGCTATATCTTTGGTTCTAATTATTGTAGAATCTTACGGTTTGCACCAAAATGTTTTGCATACGATTTTCTATATATCTGATGCAATTTCTTTTTCTTGAGGGACCATTTACTAATTAAAAGTAACGCTATCTTCGAAAATTTCAATACGAACCCTTATTTTTTATCATTTCATTCGATTCAGAATACATCATTTACTCTATATACCAAATTTCAATGCATTATGTTGAAAAACACGTCACTTTGAGCGAAAATGTTTCGACCATTTTATGACCGATCTTCAGTGAGAATTTCCATAAAATGAAAGGTATTTTTAAGGTTCTACTTCACAGCAGGAGAAATCGAACGGTCAGTGAGGCGTTTCACGACTTTATAAAATACAAATATTCTAAAGTTGCATAGAAACTACTTGGATTTATAGTGACATGTTTAAGATCAATACAAAAATAGCAAGTAAACGCAAAAGTAACATAATTTATTTACAACGTTAAAGATGTGCATTCTTCACACGAAATAAATAAAATATCGAAAACTGTAATTGCAGAAGTATAACTGATAGTTAGAAAATTAATAAATATAACATGCAGGCATTAGTAAACAGTATTCAGCAAAGCGGGATTATTTTACAGAAACATGTCACTGTTAACACAAATGTAACTTGATTATTGAAATTATTTATAAAATAAAAAAATCACATGATTCAGTAAAATTTTTAAAGGATAACTTATTGAAATTGCTTAAAAAATGTTGTTTTACATAAATGTAATTTAAGGAAGTAATTTTTTTTTTAAAAAAGGAGACTGTTGAAAACCACACAAAACATATGTTCCACGATTCCAAACACGTTAGACAGATTAAAAATATACATACAAAAAATAAAACTGCTTTGTTTGTATAAAATAATATTTTTTTGTAATCTCAAGAAATTCTGTTCCGATTCACCCTGCTGTTCCTATTTACCCTATTTTACTATAATTGAACGTTGTGCAATTTTCCACACCTCTAGTTTACCTTGAATTAATCTTTGATAGTTTTCGAAAGTCGTCTACTATACGGTCCCTTAAAGTGAGCGTTTTTTTACATTTTCGCTAAAAAATCGAGAACTAAAAGTCAAAAATTGTGGTGGGGTTTCAGACCATGGTGAATCTAATGAAAGCAAAAAAAATATATGTTTCTATTAAAAAAAATTTAAAATTGTTTTATTAATTAATAATTAATTATTAAAAAAGAAATTGATGCAAAAGTTGATTGCTATTTATGTTTGGCCATTTACAAACTATCTTTCGAAAAAAAAATTATTGAAATATATCAATTATTTAAGTATTTATGGCCAAAAAACCAACTTTTTTATTTAACATTAATTTATCATTTTCGTTTTATCATTTAAATTACAAACCATTCATTAGAAAATTACGAATTTTTGAATTTCGCATTCTTTTTTAATGCGGAATCCAAATATGGAATAATATTATGAGGTTGCTATTGAAGTTTTTAAAGTTTGGTTCTGTTTTAATATGTAGATGATCCCTCATGATAATAAAAACTACATACAATTATTAAAAACCTTCCACGATTTACAACGGTACCTTTTGTTTGTTATTTCAACAATTAGAACAAAAGATATAGCCATCGTTCTGATTTTTTTTGGGGGTACTGTACCTAATTGGTTGCACCAAGTACAAATCAATGTTGTGCATGTAAAGTTTTCTTATTAGAAATCTTTTAATATTATCTATTGTATGCTAGTAAAAAGTCTCTCCTAAATTGTATTGGCCTATTAATTATTATTAGTTACTTAATAGACTTGAATAAATAATATATATTTAATTGTTTTACTGTAACATAAAACACATTCTAAACTTAGATTTCATCTTGGAATCTAACAGCTCTGTTTTACTGTGACGTAAAACTACAGAATATTCTGGACTAAGATTTAATCTTGGAATCTCGATAAGGGTTATATTTACAGCATTCATTGTGTACCATTACAAAAGAACGACAAAATCTATATTCTTCTATAAAATGGTTACTGATCCATTGCACCTTTGTCAAGTTAATTAGCTCATGACACTATCTCTATATAGATATGCCTGGTTTAATGCAGACTAAAAATATTCGACCAGGATTTTGCAATTGCCCGAACATAATTCTAGCATTGTTTTCTCTGTCCTTATCTGTATATAGCACTCTAGCTAATTTTTTAGCTGTTATGTGGGGACATCTTTTTACTGTTGCTCTTATCTAGGTGTCTTCAGCTGGGATTTTTTTAATTGTTAAACCACTGCAGTGTTTTAGCTAGAGTACAAAAAACTAAAATCAAATTTTTTTTTAAGCACAATGTTGAAATACTTTTGAGTCAAATAATTCTTGACACTTATTTTAAAAGAGTCTGTGATAATTAAGAAACTTTTTGTTATAAAATTATTATAAACTTTAAATAAATACTATTTTATACCCAGTATTATCAAGACAAATACTTTTCCACCAAATGGTCAAATCCAAAAATTATGATTTTGTAATTTTTTTAATAAATGTGCTGACAAGAATGCTCAATTACATTTTTTTAAAAAATTTTGCACTCAAGAAAGGTTTTTAGTATTTTAATAAAAAAGCACCCACAGCTTAATCCCTGAACCACTATTGTACTGTCTGAAAGCTGTTCCAATAAAGGAAAATTATATTCCCTCAGCACTGCAATTACTTTTCTTAACTTTTACTTTACTGCATATCTCTTTGGCAATTCTGCCATTTTATTTTGAAAAAATAATTACCCCGATAAGATGCAATTTTACTATGGCATAATTTGTTATGTTATGTAAAGCACCTTAGAAAGGAAAATAAGTAAATTTTACATGTCTTTTAGTCACTAACTGTTTCCTCATTTTCAGTGTGAGGTAATGGATGGTCGTTGAAGAAAACAATTAACTAAGCATTTAAGCATCTAAATACAACACATTTTAAAGACATAAAAATGTATCCTTTTCCTATAAATTTCGTTAATATTTAAGAAATTTTAACATCACTAACTTTATCGTTATATTCCTATAAAATTCATTATGTTACACAAATTCAAAATTCTCAAGTAACCTGGAATCTATGCAATTGAATTTCATAAAATTAAAAGTAAACCTCATTGTATTAAAAGTATCAATGTTGTGTAAATTATGTGTTTGTTACATTTGAGGTTTAGTGTGATTTAAAGGGTAGCTTTTAGGCAATTTCAATTATAAAAATAATTTCTTTGTAGGAAAAACTTGTCTTGGAAGTTGTGCTTACTCAATGGTGGACTGCAATTGAACCTGTAGAAATAAGCTATAGTGTATCTTTCCGAGGACTGGTTCCTAGTTTGCCAAGCATAGTTATGGTATGTTTATTCTTATGCCAAATAATACCTGCAAGGTTTCCGTGCGTATGAAAAGTCATGAATTTGGACATTGGGTAAATTTTGTCATGGATAGTTATGGCCATTTTTTTGCTCAAAATCATAAGTCATGGAAATACATTAAACAGCGGTCACAGTTAAAAACCATGGCCAATAAAAACATTTCTGAACTTTGCATTTGTGACATCTCACAAGAAAGATCTCATAGGTAAAAAAAAAAAAATTCTTAATATGAGCACTGAAATGAACAGTTTTGATTAAGCTTGTGTTTAGATTTTTGAAATTTTTTTTCCCTTTTTCTTCTGTTTTGCATTGTTGCTAACAAAACATTTGATTTTAGATGTAATAATTTATTATTATTGACTTATTCTTTCTTCAAATATTTCTCCTTATTAAAGATTGATTATCTTTTTCAACACTGAAATATCATGGAATGGAAAATTATTTTTCTCTTTTTCTTCCGATTTTTAAGTTACTGAAACAAGGATTTTTTACTTAATTTAAAATAAAACTTTATAAAAATCATTTTATGGTAAATTGATTTACTTACTATGTTTGTGTTAGTAAAATTCATATTGGCTATTATTATTATTTTTATTATTTTTTTGTTATTTGATTTTCTGAGTCATGAAAAATTATTTACTTCAGTCTTGAAAAGTCATGGATTTGAGACATTTTATTTTGGCAGAAACCCTGTACTATATGAAGAATGTAAGCAAAATATGTAAAATGTGGTATCGACACCACAATATTTTTAAGCACTCTCTTGCTACTAATTTGATCACTAATAGGCAACTTCACCTCTCGTTTGTTGTAAACCAAGACTGACAAAAGCTGTTGATTAGAAGGTAATTTACATTCACCTGAAGATGAACTTTACCAATTAAATAAAAGTTTTGGACATTATTTCTTAAACTGCTCTCCTTATATTAGACAAATGATAAAGACAACTTCGAATTGAAATCAACACTAAATTAATTGCGGAAGGGTGAAAGTACCTTCCTATATTACTGCCACCTTCCTTCACCCAGCTATAGTGTACTCAAATTACATTTCCTTAAAACTCCTTTCTGTGTGAAGTTGTGCCATTCTGCAATAATTTCTTAGTGTTTGACAGTAGACTGTACTTAATGTACAAGTGAAAGGGTCAGTGACACAGCTCAATACAGTATAATGCAGCGACAGAATGTGAATTTCAAGCTTGTCACGGCACAGATTGATCACTTTTAATTAAAAAAATTGGTCCTAATAATCTTATTTGATCACATCTGTAGCAAAATTACAGTCTTAATATTAAAATACAAACTAAGCAGTCTACTATTGAGATGGTATTATTGTCACAAATTTTCATTGCTACTTCTATTCCACGATAATCGCAGGTAGCTTCATCAAATTTTGGATGAAGAAAGAACATAAAACCAAACATATTTGATATGTTGAAGCAACACTTCTTAAATTAGTGTTTATAAAGCAACGAGTATAATTTCTTCTCTGCTGCATGTCTGTTCTCTGAAAATTGTAAAAGTTGTGAGTGTTGCCAACAAAATACACAAATACCATTATTTTTTTGGCTGTGTTAGATAATATTAAAGATGAGCACAAGCATTCTACATAAAATTCCTGTTATTTTATTTTATATTTTTGATTGTCATGTTATATTGTAGCATGGAGCTGATGGTATTAATCGAATTGATGTAAGGTCTTCTCTGTCGCACGAGGAATTGAGTCCATCTGCTATCTTTAAAAATCATGTGATGGCTCTTAGGTAAATATTCCTATTGTAAAAATCTGCATTCATTTTTCAAACTCTTACTATCTTACAAAATAGGATACATAAAAATAATGTTCCTCTTTTACTCACCATGAAAATCCAATGGATTATTCAAAGTATATCCTAGTCTTAAATTTTGCACACATTTCAATTATTCCAATACCATATATATGTTAAGAGTATTAAAAGGAAATTTATTGTAAATATTCTGGAATCAAAGGAGTATAAAATGTATTTAGTAATGAATTTTTCCTTATAACTACTATCGATACTCATTTCTTTGTTAATCAACTTAAAAAAAAGTGACTATCAAATCATATATGGGATAGGTATGTATATCACTAGGTTTCTGAAGAACTTCTCTCTATTTTAATGCAACTTTTTTGCATAATTTTAGAATTGTTAAAGGTGGTCCCAGTGATAAATTGGTGATTCGAAAATGTCAAGATAAACCAGTGAATTGTAATTTTTAAATGTAAATGGGGCCCTTATTATTTAACAGCTTTTTAAATTGCCAGGAAAATCAGGTAAAATGTTGAATACACTATTATTCTGGAAGCCTGTTAGTCGATTTGAATGAATAATTTTAATCACAATTCTGTAAAATGTACTTTTAAATTTTTTTCAAAAGATCTGCTGAAAGAGTAAGCACATCATCATAATGATAACCACTCAGTAATATTGGATGAAAGAATTTTCACTAATTATTAATTTTCAACTGAAAATAATTTAATTTAAAAAGTTGAATGATATTTAACAAATCGATAGGAGATTGACTGTGGGATTATTTTGAAATTTACTGATTTTTTATTGTGATTAAGATTTTTATATTATGCTCCAAAATTTAACTCATAGTGCTACTTTTTCCAGCAATTTAATATGCCGATTTGCTTTTGAGTACTGCAAATGGCAAAGTTGAATTTAGAAAAAAATTTAAATCAACTTAAAATTTTAAATTAGAATTAATGTTTCCACTGACCAATTTCTACTTTTTGAAGTAGTCAACAAATTAACTATAAAGGTAATGCTTGTTTGACATTTCAAAATTGTTTTTTGGAGAAAAATATTTATTTCTTTGCAAATCATTTTAATAAAAAAATTATTAAAATGATCAGTATTTAATGCTTTAAATTAATGGAAGCAAGTTTTTATTAAATAATATTGGATATGGAAATATAATTGTCTTCAATTAATTAGCAAACTACTTATAGTAATGAGAAAGTAGGTATTTAAATTTATCATAAGTAGTCATTAAACCAAAGTAGCAGAGTCATCTTGAATTGGAAATTATTTTGTCACTCGATTAGCTTTTGGCTTTGAAATGTAGACACTCTTTCCATATCAGAATATTTTAAATAATTATTTTTGAACTTTTCTAAACTTCATGTTTTTACAAAATCAAATATTATTGTCATATATTTTACAAATTTACAATTAAAAACGTAACAAATACTGCAATTGCCTAATATAAGTTGTAAAATACTTATTTTAATGTAATACATAAAGAGATATATTTATAAAAGTTTTTTTCAATTGGTACATTTTATTGTATTTCTTAGACCGACTGAATACAAAGTGAAGCCATTGAAAGCAAGAGATATTATCCCTAATGGACGACAGATTTATGAAATTCAATTAACCTATATCGTCAATACTGTAAGTTTTGGGTTAATATACTTTTTATCCCATATCTTTTTTTTATAAAATGCAATGTTAACCCACAATCTCCATTTATTTTTATGTATATGGTTTAAGTTTGCTGGTTATTCCAAATCAAGACATTTAGCAGAAAAATCAAAGACAAGTGTCTTCTTAGTTTTAAAAATTACAGGCTCAAGAATGTCCCAACTTTAATGTTTTTATTTTCAGATTAGAATGAAAACTTCTTGTTAGGGCATTTTTGTTTTACATTCAATATTTAACAGTTACTAATGAGGAATGCAATAGAACACAGTTAACAAATTAAATGTTACTGTATCAGTTTAAATTTTAATTTAACTATGCTCATTTGATGAAAACTGTTTTTATATATTTCAGTCTAGGTCAACAGATATCACACCTGTATTTTCTTTACTTTCGGAACTCTTGTATGAATCTGAATTTGAATCACAACTTTGGATGCTGTTTGACTATAACAAACAGCTGCTGGCTACTGGTGATGCATATCCAAACAAGGTAGTGTATTTAAACAAGCTTTCTATTAAAAAATATATTGAGACTTATATTACTTTGTTAATTATTTTAACACGCTTTTCACTTTTGTTTTAGTATACAGTCAAGGTTGAAAAAGGAGAATACATTTTAAAACTGCAAATTCGTCATGAAGACCCTACCAAACTAGAAAAATTATCTGATGTACCAATGTTGGTGTCTGTAAAAATGCAATCAAATGTATCTGTAGATATTTATGGCAAACATTCAGCTTCTCTTATTGGCGGGAAAAAAATATCCACCCAAGCTATAGCACCTGGCACAACTATACCAATATTTCTCGCACCTATTCCTCATGATAAGTGAGTTTACATACAAACCTTTTAAACTAAATATATTATTTAATTTATGTTAGTACAATTTTTTCTTACTGCTATTCAACAAGCAGTTATTAAAGAAATGAATTTTAACAATAATTTTTATTTATTTAACAATGTTTTGTTAAATTTTTTATCCATTCTAACCATAATTTTGTTGACTGGTTTGAAAGTAAAATTTATTTGATATTCAATTTGTTTTAGGTGTCCTAAGAGTTGTGCAGCAGGAAATTACCTTTCAGGAACTATAACATATTTTAAAGAAGACATTTGTAAAAAAGCTGTAAGTATGTTTATTTTACTATATATTAGCATTGTATTGTAATAAAGTGTATGATAATTGTACTTTAAGTGTAATTATTTATGAATTAAGCAGTCTGTTTCCGTTTTGTAAGACAGTTTATTTTATTAGCTAGCAAGAGTCTTAATAAAATGCAAACATGGCAAATTTGAAATGTAATTGTTTCAAGTACAACTTATAAAATCATTTATTGATTGCATAATACAACTACAGCATGTTCTAGAATATTTAAGTCATCCATAAATGCAAAATGTTGAAATTTGCCTTTTGAAAAGCAGCAACAATGCATTCTAGACAACTAAAAATCGTAAAGAGCTCAATCTGTGTTATAGCTGCTTAACTATCATTTACAATGTATTGACAGTTCCAGAATTACTGCAAATTCTGTGTCATCAAATTTTAATGTTCATTCCTCAAAAGTAAAAAAGGACACAACACAAGAATCACTTTCATGTCTAACTGTAAAAACCTTTTTAGACTAATTACATAGAAACAGGTGCAATGATTTAAATGTAACTTTACACATAGTTAATTCACAAATACCCATACATACAACATTTTAATTAAAGTAGAAAATCCTGTGGCACGGATCTGGTAGTTGCTACTTGTGAGCTGATAAAGGATGGCCAGGGATTGATGCTAGGTAGTCACTTCTTGAGATATGAGGACAAGAGCTTAAGCAATGTTAAAGCAAGCTTAAGATATACGTTTGAAGGTCCAGGAAAAGTTTAATCTTGGGAGTTGATATAAGAAAGCTAGGTATAGAGAACAATGCCATGTAGATACTACTTAGGTTGGTTATATTGTGAATTTTATGGCATAACGGCTATGTTGTGCCTGATCTGTATTCAAATTCTGTGCAAAAAGGGCCTTCCAGAATCTTTTTAAAGGAGAAACTACTCTACATTTACGTCTTGGATAGAAAAAAACTCCCACCAAACAGCCCAAAAACCGAATCTGTCATGATCGTCTCTGTGCTGTCTCTATTCACTTTGAGCAGTGAGATTACAGAGAATCTCCAATGCTTGATCATTTGCCTTTCCAAGTGTGTCTTTTCCAAGTATCGGCTGCTACTTGGAAAAGACACCAATAGACAAGGTATTTATCTATCAAAGGACAAGGGTTTGTAGCGGTTACTGAAAGTAGAGACATAATGGTTTGGTGGTGTATCTAGCAGCTAAGGACGATGCAAAATATTAGCAAGGAATGGATTAATGCCGGCTATAATGTAAAAATTAAAAAAAAATATTGTAGTCTTGCTGAATAATTTATAATAAATTAGAGCTGCCTCTTTTTTGAAAATTATATTAGCCAAATTTTGTTAGGATTTCCCTGGTATATATTTTTAAATTTTGTGATCTCTGTAGTTTACAGTAAACAAATACCTATTCAAAAAATTGAACCAAATGGATTGCTCATAACTAGCGATAACCTATAAGATAGATCGCTAGTTAACAAGATTTCTTAAATAATGACTTATGTTGGATATTATGTATTAGTATAGCTTTAATTGAATGGCAACTGTCATATGAGTTTATTTATACAATTTTTTTTACTTTCATTTTCAGGATACCTATAGTATTAAATATGTTATTCCGGAACTCCCACGCAAAACTTCTACTTCTGTTACAAATTCAAAAACAACTGCAGAAAAGGAGAAAACCCCAGAAGAAGAATATATAGAGGAGATAAAACAGTTGACTATTACCTGGATTGCAAAGTAAATAATTTTACACTGTTCCAAATATTTCTATGGGCAGTTATAACTTTATATACACTTGTGTTCTAAGCAAATAATTGAGCCTATGGAGACCACTTTATAATTTTATTTATCAAATCAGGTTATTAATGAAAATGGGATTTGCACATTATTAAAAAAAAGTACATTTATCCTAAGCATATAAGCTTAGATAGAAGAGTGTAAATGCTCACAAATTTCGAAATTTAAATACAAAGCTTAAAATATTTTGAAAATGCAAAAAAACAATTTTGATACACAGGACATTTTGTCACATAATTAAGGAAACAAAGTATAAATGCAAAATACTAGTACTTACTAAATGATGTATCATTCCTTCAACATGTAATAGGTTGCAATACAATATGTAAATTTTTTATGGGTCAGACTATAGAATATATATATTTTATAGTTGAAGTAATTAATTTTCAATAAGTGCCATTGCTAACAAAAAACACTTTAACAAGGTCTGTGTATAAACAATTTGAGGGTCAGACATATAAAACAACTCACTTTAAATAAAAAAATAAGTGAAATGTAAAAATAAGCAAGAATATTATAAACAAAAGTGCTTTAGGCTACTTCACCACTCTTGAAATAAAAGTTTTTGCAGTTTACCATGGCAAAATGTTAAACATGAATATCTTACTGCAGAATTTGCATTTGATTTTCAGTGAGTTCTTCAATAGTCAATGATCATATTTCAATTAACAGATTAAACACAGCACCATACCACTAAAAACTTTGTTTGTTATATTGCAGTTTGTTTCTTACTTAAAAATAAGACATTTCACACTTTATTTAAAATAATTGTTTTCTATTTAAAGTAATATGCAAAGTATTTCTTGTGTAAAACATTGAAACACAGGAATTAATACTTCTAGTTTATTTTGATAGAAGGTCCAGCTCAAAAGTTAACAAATGGAATTAAAAGAAAATTTACTGGCAATATATTTGAAATCAGATTATATTTTATTGTCTCTTTGTGGAAAATGTTTGCTACCTAACTTTCACAAATACAGCAATAACATGTGTTGAAACTTTTTTCGACATCAATGTTTTATTGTTAAGTATCATATCCTCTAGAAACCTGACCTTGCAAAGAGAATTTTTACAATTTTTTTTGTGTGTTTTTCCTTTTTTGGGGACTAAATAACATAAAAATAATTGACCTTAAAAAAAATTTACTGTACAAAATTTCAAAAGTGTGTCCATTTAAGCGGACACCCGATCTCTAGAGGATATAAGTAGACTTTTTTTGCTTTGTGCAACCACTGCCATAAAATCAACAGCATGTGCAAAGTGATAAACGTAATCTTTATAATTTAAGTTGACGTTAATTTTAGAATAATCAAAATAACTACATTAAATCTATATCATTTGAGAGATAATTCATTAGTATTTCAGAATTTTTTTAAAAATTGCTGAAATTGAACTTTGGATTGAAGTATAAAAACCTGGAAGAAACAACAGGGTGCCCAAAGATCAGAAATATCAGGGGATTTTGCATTTAAGAAAATATCGGGGATTTTGTCAAAAAGTTTAAAGGAATTGGGGAATTTTCCGAAATTAAACTGAAACTTTTAATTTGGACAATTGAAGATGCACTGCTAACAAAAATATCAAAAACAATTTGCAAAAAATTAGAAATAGTTAAAAAAAAAAAAATGTCGAAAACTCGAACCGCAAGACTGACCACATAATTTCTCGCATTAAAATTCCCTAACATACCCTAAATCTGCATATGTTCAGATTTCCCCAAATCACTGATAGAATTACTACCTTTCCTCCTCATTTTTCTCTAATGTTATAGCCTCTATCAGCATTATTTACGTTGGTATGTGATGACCATTTTTCTGAGCGTTCCAGTGATGAAATGGCCGTTATTTTTGTGATTATGACGGACGCAATCATTATGAATTACGTTCTTGTGTGATGCTCATTTCATTAGGGTGTTATGATATAATAGTCACTAACTCTATTTCAAGAATTGCACCTGTCAGACATGGTACAGCTTTGCTGAAACACGGATTTCATCTCTTTTTTGACTAAAATTTCGATCATTCATGAGATTGATACAAATCTGCATTACAATTTGATTGGGCTTACTTTTAAGTCTCGCAACCACAGAACCTGCATACTTTCAAACTTCTGATCTTGGATGAAAGTTTTCAGCAATTCATGTTTTTCAATAGTTAACAAAGAATTCAAAACAAAACCTGCATACGTTCAGACTTCCCCAAAAACCACCGATGGAATGAGTATTTTTCTTTATTGTCATAGCCTCTATCAGCATTATTTATGTTGGTATGTGATGACCATTTTGCTGAGTGTTATGGGAGTGAAATAGCCGCTACTCCCATGATTATGGAGAGCGAAATCAATGAGAATTACGTTGTTGCGTGCTGATAATTTTCGTCAGATGTTACGCCGAAATTAGTCACTGTTCCTATTGCAGACATTTGCATCTGTCAGAGTGTGAGACATGGTATAGTTCAGCTGAAACACCGATTTTAGCTCTTTTTTTAACTGATAATTTTCGTCAGATGTTACGCCGAAATTAGTCACTGTTCCTATTGCAGACATTTGCATCTGTCAGAGTGTGAGACATGGTATAGTTCAGCTGAAACACCGATTTTAGCTCTTTTTTTTAACTGAAATTCCGATCTTTCCTAAAATTGATACAAATCTGCATTACAATTTTATTGGGCTTGCTTGCAAATCTCGCAACAGTGGAACCTACTTATGTTTAGACTTCCCCAAACCTCTAACGTCATGATCACTTACTACAAATTACCAGCCTCTATCGGCATTATTTACATTGGTGCATGGTGATTATTTTTGCTGAGCATTACACTGACATAAGGACTGCCACTGCATATAAGTACTACTGCAACAAATGTTATCGCTGAGATTTACTCTGTTGTGATGTTCATTTTCGGTGAGTATCGTGCTGATATACACAGTAGCAGAAACTTTTCTGCCTGTTTGCGACACTAATTTGGGTATTAGAAAATAATCTGCTGCGTAATTATTATTATTTTTTTAAAGTTTGCATAAAATACATAAGCACCTTATTCGTCAATTTTATCAACAATTTCTGTTTTACATAGACATAGAAATTTTGAAAAATAAAGTAAATATTAAAAGGGAAATATTTAAAGTTATTGTATCTTGAATTAAAATTCTAATAATTCGGTATAAATTCAAACCAAACGCCGAAAGCAATCTTCGCACTAACCGTGGTTGTAACGGCTGTCACATCAGCACAAGCCTAGGCGAATGACACCAAAATCATCGCAATTCTCATCTATAGCTGTTATTAAAATAGCTTATACCTAGGTGAAAATTACCACTATTCCAACGCAAATATCAGCCACCTTACCATCGGCAATTACATCAAAGTAACAATCCGAAAAAATGACCATTTTACTTATGTAAATATCGGCGTTAGCGCACAATATAACGGTAGTAATCTGGAAATTTATGCAATAGTAACACTTTACGAAATTGACTATCACAACCACGTAAATCTCGGCGGTGTTGCAACTACTGAGGCACAAACCTTCGAAATAATGGTTATTATATCGGAGTAACACTCGCCGAAAAGGAACATCGTAACGATGTAAATATCGGCGATATCTCCCGTCTTAGCAGCACGATTCTTAAAAATAGCGGTCCTTACATCAGCGTAATTTTTAGCAAAGCTAAGTACGACACACCAACGCGCGAAAGCAAATACAACTCATTATGTTGCTATACAATCTCCGTAAAATCGCGTGTGGTGAGTATCACGATTACGATTCCTCTTTCATGAAATGAAGTACGCGCATGTGTGTTGACTTAAATCATCCAACTTTCAAATCGCACTAAAAAAATGTAATTTTTTTCCCCGTTCGTTTTGTCCGCTTTGTAAAATGATCTGCAGGCTGCTGAAAAATCTGCGACGCCCATCTCCTGTCTCGCATTTTCTGCTACCGGGCTGATATAATAGCCACTATTCCGAAGGTTTGCGCGTCTATAGCTTTTGCTATTGCTGAAATATACGAGGATGTGATAGTAAATTTCGTAGAATGTTATGTCGATATAATCACCTCTATTGCAGAGATTTCCACCAATATATTGGGTGCTACAGTTGATATTTACGTTGGTGCAATGGTCATTTTTGCCAATTGTTGCCTTAATGTAACTGCCGAGATTTCCGCCGCTATGATCACTGCTGTCGCCGTTATTTATGTTGGATTAATGGTAACTTTAACCTAGGTATAAGTGGTTTGACGCCGTTTTGGTGTTCTTCGCCTAGGCTTCCATTGATATTGTGGCCACTATGTCTATAATGATTATGGTTTGTCTTTATTTTTTAAATTTTACTTAGAAAATAGCTTATTTAATCTAAAATTTAATACTAGAACTAGAGTTCTTTTTTCTTGAAATTGGACTGTAAGAAATGTAAAAAGTATGTTTTTAAAGTACAATTGCACGTACTTGCATCATAATTTTTTTATGATAAGTCTGAAAGTTTTTTTACTTGAAAGTTTATTATATATATATATATATATATATATTTGGCGCTAACTTGTAATTAGGGGAAAAATTGGGTGTCACCGGAAATAATCAAGAAAGTGTCAGGGAATTTCAAAATAACTTGTCTGCAGACACCCTGAAATAAACATAAGGAGTCAAATGACAACAAGAAGCAAAGTCACTTAAAATTAAAAAAAAAAAAAAAAAAATTAAAATTATATGCTTTAAGGTACCAGTATACATTAAAATTAATTTGCATTTAATTTTGGAACTAGACTTGCAATTATATTCTTGCATGATCAAGCACTGGAGATAAAAAATCTGTTTTAAATTAAATAAACTTTAATTCAAGGAACCTACTAGAATTGTAAATAAAATTTAAATTGCTTCTTTTTCATAAAATTTTGCTTTAAAAGCATTTGAAAGAACACAGGTTTATTCAAAATAGCAAGATTCAAAATTAAGTTAGAAATCGATTATTCCATGGATGTATTTGATCCTTGTAGGTTTTCTGCCCTGTATTACTCACTTTAAATTGTATTAGATAAATTTAATTTATTGATTCAAACGGAAGCTATCTCTGGTAAAAAAAAAATAAGTCTTACTAGGAAAAAAATAAATTATAATCTTTTCATGTTGTGTACTTTTAAAAAAATTAACATCGTTGAAAAAGTATTTTGAATGTATAAAGAATGTAACATTTTAAAACTACTGAGTTAAAGAATGTTTTCAGAATAAAAAATTTTAAAAAATGTTAAACGAACTACAAAGTCTTTAAAGCAGGTCCAAGTTCGACATATTAATTTTAAGTTTGTTACTTAATTTCAGGGTTGGAAAAAAACCTGTTTATTTGTTTAAATCAGTTTTGGTTTAAACCAGGTTTTTTTTTGTTTTTTTTTTACATATTTATAAATAAAATTTGACATAAACTAGAATATTTTATGCTCAAATAACTATTAATATTCATTTTGAAAATAATTTAAACAATAATTAAATTTAATGTATACAATAGTAATTGTTTACTGCATAATACATGGAATATTGCTCTTAGATTCATCAATAATTGTGATAAGTTGTTCAAAATGATATAATGTTGAAATTAGTTGTTAAAACACAAAACCTCTATTTTAGAAACAAATTTAAAATGCAGCCTATAATTCAAGTTTAATGATTTTGAATTATTATAAAACATTAATACGTCTATTAGTTTATAAAAAATAATAGAAAGAAAAGTTGAGTTGCTCAGTTAAAAATAGAAGTCATTTACAACATCAGATAATTTAAAAAATCTAATTTCCAATAAATCAAAATACTATTTAAAATTATTCTTTTAAAAAATCTATTGTTTTTTTTTGTTTAAACAAATTGGTTAAAATCATGCCAACCCTGCTTAATTTGTCACTTAAATAAAATTAGAATTTCAGAAAACTTATTAAAATGTATATATTTATTTAATTTTAATCAGTTAAAGTGAGTTGAGCTTTAAAAACCATATAATAAATTTAGAACGTCATTTATCGAAACCGGCAATGTTTTTTTTTAACTTTAAAAATAACTGATTTTTTACTGCAACTTCTGTTATTTTTCGCTATAAAGTCGCAATGTCGGGGGTTTCACTTTGGGGTATATATATATGTACTATGTAACTCTCCATTCCAGCTAATACATAAATTGTTGCTTAAAATAATTAAAATAAATCTTTATTTTAAAATTGATATTTAGAATTTGAAAATTAATATTTAAGCATTGCTAATACAAAATATTTTTTATAAAAATATTTATAATCCTTTTTATAATAAGCAATTGCATGGTGACTTGACTCGTTTCTCCTTACACCTATGCGACACCATACAATTGCTAATTATAAAAAGGATTATGAATATTTTTATAAAAAATACTCAAGTTGAGCATGTCATCCCCGTTTTTCCATTTCAGCTTTTCTTGCATTTTCCCAGCTTTTGACCATCCTTAAAGATTTTGTTCTTTGATGATCATTTGTCGTCACATCAATTTGGGTTGCCTTTTCTTTCTTTTCTCACCGGGTGCCTAAATCAAAGCAGTTTGATTGGGATTCGATGTTCCCATCCTTAAAACATGCCCAATCATGGTCCATCTTTATTTGAGTTGTGATGGGTTTGGTGTTTGTTTGATCATATAATTTATGGTTAGGTATTTTATTTGGCTAATATATGCTTAAAATTCTCCTAAGTCACTTGGTTTGAACTGGTTTGTGTCACTTGGCTTTGTTATGCCGCTGTAATAGCGTTATTGTTGAGAAGTATTCCGGTATATTCAGCGCTAACTCCAATATTTACGTTGGTGTGGTATTTTCCTCAAGTGCTACAATGATTTGCAACGCTAATGGTTACGCTATTGTCAAGTTTTATGTTGTCTTGTTGCGATGGTTACTTTCGTCGAGTCTTTCAACGATATAATATCTCTGTTGTATTGAGAATTGCCCCGGTTCATTCGACGCTATTGCTGATATTTTCGTTGGTGTGCGGGTCATTATTGCCAATTGCTACGGTATTGGAGTATCCGAAATTTACACCGACATTACTGAGAAAATGTCAATGTTACTGCTGTGATTTTTGACACTAATGCGGACATTATTGCAAGTTGTTGTGATGGTCATTTTCTTCGAGTCTTTCACTGATATATTAGCACTGTTGCTGAGAATTGCTCCGGTTTATACCTTGCTTTATTATGCTGTTGCTGATATTTTCGTTGGTGTGAAGGTCATTTTCTATGAATGCTATGCTTTTATAACATCCGATATTACCGAATCTTGCAAAAACATTACCAAGAAAATGTCGATATTACCAACATTTGTGCCGATATTTACGTTTTTGTGGTGGTCATTTCTGCTGAATCTTCAACTTGCGTAATGTCCTCTGTCTAGATTTTCGCTGGTATTGTAAGTGCTATCACTAATAGTTACGTAAGTGTGGTGGTCATTTTACACTGTTGTAATAGCATCTATTGCCGAGATTTGCGACGCTGTTTGGTGACTTTAATGAAATATATTACTGGGATTTTCACTGATGTTACCGAGATTTGCGATGTAATGGGGGTTGCTATCTTCGATATTTACATTGGTGTTTTGTTCGTTTTCACCAAGGTTTATGCTAATGTAATAGCAGCTATTGCCGAGATTTGCGGTGCCGATTTGGTGACGTTCGCCTCAGGTATCGCTAGTGTTATAGCCGCTATGTCAGTGATAGCCGCTATGTCTGCTTGAGATGTCTAATGGATTTTGCCCTTTGGTTTTAAATGATTCGATGTAGAATGACTAAAATTTTTGTATGATCTTGTACCTGAAATTTTTACGTAATACGTTTTTACGTTGAATATTTTCGTAAGTGTGGTGGTCATTACCCTGAGGTTTACACTGATGTAATAGCATCTATTGCTGAGATTTGCGACGTTGTTTGGTGACTTTAATGAAATATGATATTACTGGGATTTTTGCTGATATTACCGAGATTTGCGTTGGTATGGTGGTTGCTATCTCCGATATTTACGTTGGTATTTTGTTCGTTTTCACCAAGGTTTATGCTAATGTAATAGCAGCAATTGCCGAGATTTGCGGCACCGATTTGGTGACGTTTGCTTCGGGTATCGCTGGTGTTATAGCTGCTATGTCAGTGATTAGTGTTTGCTTGAGATCTCTAATCAATTTCGCCGTTTGGTTTTAAATGATTCGATGTAGAATGACTAAAATTGTTGTATGATCTTGTACCTAAAAATTAGTCCCAAATGTCATTTTACTGCATAATCCACGTGTAAAATTGTGATTTTTACTGCAATTATATGTAAAATTGTTTCTAGCTTTTTATTTTATCAAACAAGCTTAAAGATATAAATAATAGTTTGAATTTAAAAGTTGAGTTATTTTTTCATTATTTAAGACTGTAGCTTAAAAATTCAGAAAACTGGATTTAATTAAATTTACCAGTGATTCTCTATATCATAATTGTTTGAAGTTCAACATAATAAAAAAAATTGTGCCTGTTTTCCTCCCTTTCACATAAATTTTGGCTGTTTTACTTTACATTAGTTATTTTAAATAATTAAACCAAAATTAATCTAAATAAAAAAAATTAAGTTTAGTGTTTTTTGCAAATGTGAGAGATGTATGTTATTACTGTAGTTGCAAAAGTAACTATTCTTAAAATTGCAACTTATGTTATAATTAGATTAAAAAAATTCTGTAAGTTTTTTTTTGTGTAAAATTTAAGGTTTTAATTAACAGTTCCCTTTAATGTAACAACATATGTATTATTTAATAATTAGTATAGTATTCATCAGATTTTTACGATTAGTTTTGTAAGTCAAAGTAATTTGTAAAATTTCAAATAATGCAGCTTGCAAAAATATTACATGTGACAATAATTTGCTTTTGATTGCAGTACTGTAAGTGTTGCATATCATAGTTTGGTTTTCAGAATATTTAATGGCTATATATGCTTATTTTTAAACAAATTACTTAATCCTACATTACTATCTGTTTTTCTACTATTTAAAGTTATTAGTAATAAAATCAGAAAGATTAGTTCACCTGTTAAGAAAGTAATTACTTAACTTCTAGAATTACATTTTCATTAAAAAGACTTTCTATTAAATGTGCTACTCTTTTGACAAAGTTTTTTTTTCTTGCTAAAAATTTTTCTGCTTCCAAATTTATTTTTTCAACTGCCAAATTTATTTTTCTGCTACAAATTTTTTTCTTTTTTTTTCTGCTAGTTTTCTTTTTTCCCCCTACAAAACTTGTTTTTACATGCTACAAAAGGCATTATTACTGCTACAAATCTTTCTGAGTGAGTATGAGCCCTGTATTCTGCATTTTTAGGTTTGATATTTATTAAAAAAAAACTTCAAAACAATCCAGAACTTCCAGACATGTAAATGCATATTAAGTTATTTAATACCTTGAATCCAAGATTTTGTGTGTGTGAAGTAGTAACATATTTCTAAAAGAAAAGTTCTGTATTTGAAATTAACCCCCTTTATATTTTCCCATAAGCATATTGCCTTGTGTTCGCGCACTCCTGGCTCATCGCCTGGATCCTTTTTCCGATTGATCATCTTTATTCTTTCTCTTTTTATGTTATTCATTATTCTTTTTATCTATTTCATGTAAAAAATCTTACAAGTGGTAGCACCGTACATGAGCGGCCCACTTCTTAAATGACAGTAAAAAACCTTCAAAAAACCCAATCATACTCCTCAAGCGCCCATTGACAATAAACATGGTCCTGGAGCACGGAGAGTAATATAAACAGCAAAATTAAATTTTGATAATCGATGAGCAGCGTGAAAAATCAACGAGGATTACGATCTATAAACAAGCACTCTTCATTTATTACTATTAACAGCACTTCTGAAACTGAGGAAGCGGTCATGGAATCTTTAATAAAAAAGAAGAAAATCCTCAAAGGTAAGGTTACTAGATTAAGTAACATTTTAGAAGAAATTTACAATGAGGTAATTTCTGAAAATCATGTTCAAATGTATCAACAAGAAATCGAAACTTTAAAAAGAGAAGTTGATGAATTTTAATAAATTGTGATGATGATAAATATGATGAATTTGAAAAAGAAATGCATGGTGTACTAACAAAATTGTGTAGTATATTTATCCCAAAATGTACTGAAGTAGGATCTTCCGTGTCTCCCAAAGCAACTGAAAACCATAATGTGCAACTTCCAAGACTTGAATTACCAATTTTTGAGGGAAATTTTCTCAATTGGATTTCTTTCAGAGACCTATTTAGTGCTAGTGTAGAGAGTAATAAAGCATTAAGCAATGCGTAAAAACTACAGTATCTAAAACTATCGGTTAAGGGTGAAGCTGCGTTGCTTCTACAGGCCATTCAAATATCACATGACAATTATGATAAAGCCTGGGCAATTCTTTGCGACAGGTTTGAAAACAAACCAGAAATAATAAATTCCGCATTGGAAAAATTGTTTTATCAACCATCTTTAACACAGGAATCTGCTATGGGTTTAAAAAAATTAATTGATTGCACCACACAATGTCTAGATAATTTAGAAATTCTTAAACAACCAATTCAACTTTGGGATACACTGCTAATCTTCTTTTTAAAAAAGAAATTAAATCGGGAAACATTACGAGTATGGACATTAGAGGCAACTAAAAACAAAAATCCTTCTTTCGCGGAATTCAAATCATTCATAAATAAAAGAGCATCTGCGCTTGCTTCACTTCCGGTTAATATAAACAAACCTCGCTTCAGGGCCTGGGAGAAAAAAGTAGGTCAGAAAGGGATGGATTATAGACATGCAAAAATTATGCAGTCGCAAACGAATTACCATATAATTCCTAATGTCTGTTTGAACTGTAAATCAAACTCGCATTCAATTTATAATTGTGAAGACTTTTTAAACCTTTTGGTAAGTGACAGATGGGAAAGGATTAAATTAAATAAAATTTGCACTAATTGTTTACGAGGGCGACATTTGTCCATAAATTGTTTATCAAACAAAAAATGTAAGAAATGTAGCCGCAACCACAATTCGTTGTTGCTCAATGACAATCATTTAAAAAAATCCAGTGAGATTAATACTAAACAAATAAATCCAAATGTAAATGTAGAATTTGAAAATTTGGTTGTAGCTAATAACTACGTGATTGCCTTTGTCACTAAAGGAGTGCTTCTACCAATGGCTGTTGTCGGCGTTAAAGACGCCAATGGCATAACCCAAAAATGCTGTATATTAATTGACTCAGGGTCACAAACCAGCTTTATTAGGGAAAGTTGTGTTAGCCTATTAAAATTAAAAAGAAAACATGTAAACATTAATGTTGCCGGTTTGAGTTCACAAAACGTAGGTAAGGTCACAGGTATTGTTCCATTAAAAATTACTTCATTGTTAAACAAAAATGCAACTATTCAAACAGAGGCTTTAATTATGCCAAAAATTACCTGCGATCTTCCTCAGTTTCAAATTAATGCATCATCATTGAAGGTGTTTCAGCAATTGAAATTAGCCGATCCTAACTGCAACTAACCAGGTCCGATTGACATTCTTATTGGGGCTGATGTTTTGGGGCAACTGATGCTTAGTGGTCGCTTATCAGTTCCAGGTGAAAAACTTATGGCTTTGGAGACTTTCCTATGATGGATAATATTAGGATCTATCAACTCGAACATTCAAACCGTAATGTCTAACCACTGTTACACAAAAATAGAAGATAAACTTGAACAATTTTGGAAGCTTGAAGAACTTCTTGATAAAAAGCCATTTACGCTTGAAGAAACTGCGTGCGAAAATCACTTTGAAAAAACATTCAGTCGTGATAATTCTGGTAGATTCGTCGTTAAACTGCCTTTCCGTAAAAAATAGAGACAACTAGGATCGTCGCGTGATTTAGCTGTGCGTCGATTCCATCAAATTGAGCGTCGTTTCTCAAAGGAAAAAGAACTCTCAAAACAGTACCACCAGTTCATGACCGAATATTTGACATTCGGTCCCATGGAGCCCATTCCAGACTCAAAAATTAATGTACCCGCATCATCCAGCTTTTATTTGCCCCATCATGCAGTTTCAAACAAATCTGGAGACAAGTTTCACGTGGTTTTCGATGCTTCGGCCAAATCTTCCAGTGGCATCTCATTGAATGACACATTGATGGTGGGACCACAACTTCAAGATGACTTGGTTTATCTTCTTTTGTGATTTTGAGGGCACAAAATTGCTGTAGCCTCCGATATCCAAAAAATGTATCAGCAGGTTAGAAAGCAGAAGGAAGACAGTGAGTTCCAGAGAATCGTTTGGCGGAACAACCCTTCAGAGCCATTACAAGATTTCTGTTTACTGACTGTCACATATGGAATGGCTTCCTCACCATATCTCTCTATCAAAGCTCTTCAACAATTAGCAAAGGACGAAGAATACCTAACAGTCTCTCAAGTTATTCTAAATGATTTTTACGTAGACAACCTTATGATGGGCGCAGCATCAGTTCCAGAGGCATTAAATCTTCAAAAGGAAATATCGAAAATTCATTCTAAAGGCGGATTCCTCCTCCGAAAATGGGCATCAAATTCAACAGAACTTCTCAGTGATATTCCAAAAGAATACATAGCTTCAAGTGATACTCTTAACATCTACTCTGACGAATCCATTAAAACCTTGGGAGTCATGTGAAATCTCTCCAGTTCAAGGTGGACTCATCAATACTGACCGACATCGTGACCAAAAGATCACTTCTTTTTGCAATTGCAAAGTTGTTCGACCCATTTTGATGGTTTTCTCCAGTCACCATCCGTTGCAAGATTATGATGCAAGTACTCTGGAAACATCAGTTGCAGTGGGATGAAAGTGTTCCTAAAGACATTGAATGTGAATGGAGACAACTCACGGAGGATCTAGTATTTGTGAAAGACATAAAAATTCCATGATTTCTATTAACTGATTCATGCGACCAGTTTCAACTACATGGCTCTAGTGATGCCTCAGAGAAGGCGTATGTAGCAGCAATTTACTGTCACTCAGTGTCAGATACGGGTCAAGTCAGTGTCCACCTAGTAATAGCAAAAACAAAAATTGCTCCTCTGAAGACGATATCACTTCCACGTTTGGAATTGTGTGCAGCTCTTCTGTTAACCAAATTGATGGACTTTACATGCAAAGCATTGAACACTCCAATTTCACAATCTTAGTTTTATACTGACTCTACCATAGTGCTTGCCTGGATAGGATCTTGTGCCAGTCGATGGAAAACCTTTGTTGCAAACAGAGTGGCTAAGATCCAAGCTCTCTCTTCTACTACTCAGTGGCAACATGTCAGTGGGGAAATAAATCCTGCTGATCTTGCAATCCGTGGTGTATCATCATCTGCACTACTTACTTCTGTATGGTTGCATGGTCCAAATTTTCTGCATAATTCAATTTCTTTTCAGCCAGAACACTCTGATCTCACATTAACTGATCCGGTGCCAGAAGAAAGGTATTGTACACTACAATCAACTACAAAGGGAGAACATTCTCTTAATGCCAATGATTTATTTCATAAATATTCATCTCTTTCTAAGCTTAAACATACAACTGCTTTGTGTTTAAGATTTATTAACAATTGCAGAAATCCTAATGATAAGATTACTGGATTTGTAAGAACTAATGAATTAATTAATGCTACTCATGTATTAATCAAAATTGTGCAATTTAATGAGTTTAATAGTAAGATCAATGTCTTAAAAAGAAATCAATCATTATTACGCAGTAGCAAAATCTTGTCATTAAATCCATTTATTGACGATTCAGGTATTCTCAAGGTGGGCGGTCGCTTGCGACATGCAAATATCGCATACGGCCACAAACATCCTATTTTGCTACCAAGGGAGAACATTCTCTTAATGCCAATGATTTATGTCATAAATATTCATCTCTTTCTAAGCTCTCTTTCTAACTGATCTCATTATTAGACATTTTCATGAAAATCTTTTGCATGCTGGTCCACAATTAGTGCAATCTTGCGTTCAAGAGCAATATTGGATCATTGGTTCTAGAGATTTAATCAGACATTTAATCAGAAAATGTGTAAAGTGTTGTAAAATCAGAGCTACCATCACAAATCAAATGATGGGTGATCTTCCATCTGCTCGCATATCACCAGCTCCCGCTTTCTTGCGTTGTGGTGTTGATTACGCAGGACTCTTTCAAATCAAGGTTTCAAAAGGACGAGGTGCTCGTACTGTTAAATCATACATAGCATTATTTGTGTGCTTTACAACTAGGGCCATCCACCTAGAACTTGTCTCAGACCTCTCAGCTGACTCATTCATTGGAGCCCTCAAGAGATTCATATCGCACAGAGGAAAATGTAGTGACATTTATAGTGACTGTGGGACAAATTTCATAGGAGCTAAACGAAAGCTCGCTGAGTTTGATAAGTTGGTTAAATCCCCAAAATATAATAAGTCTTTCTGAGTTCTTAACTGATTTAGGAATCACTTGGCATCTGAATCCTCCAGGTTCACCTCATATGGGAGGCTGGCGTGAAATTAACGAAGTTTCGCCTAAAAAGAGTTATAGGTGAGACAAGGATAACTCAAGAAGAGTTTGAGACACTTTTGGCTGAAGTTGAATCCTGTCTCAATTCTCGACCTCTAACAACATTGTCAAGTGACCCAATCGATTTATCTCCACTGACTCCTGGTCACTTCCTCATAGGGCGACCTTTAACTACCATACCTGAACCAAATTATGTAGATTCAAATGTCAATTATCTCAGTAGGTGGCAAGTTATCCAAAAGGTACTACAACAGTTCTGGAAATGATGGAGTAAAGAATATCTAACCAAATTGCAACAACGGCCAAAATGGTTTACTCCAACAAAAAATTTAAAAATCAATGATTTATGCCTCTTAAAAGAGGATAATCTGCCTCCTGCTAAATGGAAATTATGTAGACTAATTGACGTTCACCCTGGTTTAGATAATATTGTTAGAGTTGTAACTGTAAAAACTAATGATGGTATCTGTAAACGTAATATCACAAAAATATGTCAGTTACCAGTGTCAGTTATCAGTTACTATGCTTGTGCTAATATTTTAAATTTCAACTCTCATGTTTTTGTTTATAATTTTAGTACTTTTTTAATACTGTTAATATGAGTATTTCAGTGTCATAACTTTGTGTTAAATACTTATATAATTCAGCTCATTGTTATTTAGTTATTATATTCAAGTGTTGAAATAATATTTCAAGGTGGGCGGAATGTTCGCGTGCTCCTGGCTCATCGCCTGAGGGCGCTGCAATACAATCTTTTTATGTTATTCATTTCATTCTGTAAAAAATCTTACAAGTGGTAGCACCGCACATGAGCAGCCCACTTCTTAAATGACTATAAAAAACCTTAAAAAAAACGAATCGTACTCCTCAAACGCCCATCAACCAATAAACACCTTGCAATTTTTAGCTTGGACAGAAGTGTATCTTTCTACAAACTTATTGTAACTGATTGTTTAATCGTTAGAAAGATACTTTTCTTCCCGATCTTATTTCAAGTTTGTGAGTGTATTTGATGGATTTTGCACTAACTGATATAGCTCTTTAACTAATTATTATGCTCTGGTGTTACTTCCATACTGCTCAAACTTTAGCTTAGTGAATGGATATCTTGTTTTCATAAACAGAGAGTTGAAAATCATGATGGTGTGATTAGTTCTTTTTTCATTTTAAAGCTGCCTTAGACTAAATTCTTTTGAGATAAAGTGCTACATTTCGTTAGATGAAAATTGGGGGGAAATGTTTGTTTTTATTCAATCTTATCCTCCTCTCTTCGTTCACCATTTCTTTGTCTAGTAATGGAACTAGTTTGCCTTTTATTTGCTTTCATATCATAGTTATTGTATAGTTATATATCTTCGTTTTTGAAACAAGAATGTTTTACCTAATATATAATAAAACTTTATAAAAAATCATTTTATAGTAAAATAATTTACTTACTATGTTCATCTTAGTAAAATTCATGTAGATTAGTTTTTTCATGATTTCTTGAGTCATGGAAAATTATTTTCTTCGGTCTTTGAAAGTTATGAAAAGTCATGGATTCACGACACTGCATATTTTCTGCATTTTGTATTTGGGAAAAATCGCATCTGAAACATTTGAAGTTTGCGAATTTGTACATGGTAAACTTAGATTTAATGAAATGATTATGAATATTGTGAAAGAGAAAATAGGTATAGCAAACTCTTGAATTCAGCAAGTTATGTGTAAGGAAGGCAAAGAATATATGTGGCCACATTTCTATGAGAAAAAAAGAGCTGAGAACAAAAAGACAATTATGGGTCCTAAACATATTATGAAGTTCTTAAAATTTCCTAAGCAACTAATTTTTATTTTTCAAAAGATGAATGAATCATGCTTCAGTTATATCACAATTTTTCACGCTTTATTTATTGTTTTAATTCTTAAAATTCCTAAATGTCTAGAAATTATTACATCATTTATTGAACTGTAAGATTTTATATTTTTAATTAAGTGCATTTTGTCCTTTCTTATTTAGGATGTTAGGAAAAGCATCAAAAGACCTATTTTTAGAAACAATTGCCAAAGAAAATGATATCAAGTGGCCTATACTATCTGCACGCTTGCAATCCATCGAAAAAGAATATGTAAGTACAACCCTTTTGTAAAATTATTTTTTTAAATTTTATTAGATGAGTATTAAAAAATAAAATATTTTGTAACGAAAATAACTATTTAATTTATATGAAGGAACATTCTCTGGAATGCAATGCAGACGGAAGAAGAATTCTTCTATTTGAAATTATTGAAATAGCTGACCAGATCTTAGCTGATATAAATTGCAATGATATTCTTATTGTATATGGCAGTAAAGCTGATAAAAAAGACTTGCCAAATTATAAAAAGTAAGTTTCAGTTACTCTTGATAAATGCTGTTTTTACATTGCTTATCATGTGTGTTAATATTTTTCTTGCTCTTGCTTCAGAAAGGGGTTCTAATTTTCATTTCCATGTGGTAGAAATAGTGAATATTCATTGTGACCCTGATATGGACATTCACAATCGATGTCTATCTTATATGTCTTATATCTTATTGTTATCTCTGATATGTTGTTTCCACTCTTTTCAAATAAATAAAATTAATGTTTAGAAACACAGTAAATCGCTGCTAAGTTCAATATCAAAGCAGCAGAATAGGCAAGTCTGTTTTGTTCACTGAGCTTAGGCCAGGTTTTTAAAAATTTATGAATTTATCAAGAATTTTATTCCAATGATTTGATGAGTTTTGGTCATTCTTTTTTATTTTTCTCAACTCATTTAGAGGGCTATGTTTTGTATGTTTCATTAAGAACGAGTTTTCTATCTCCAGAAAATGATTTTGGAAGTTGGGAATTTTAATTGGGATAATGTCTGGACATTAAAGAGTCGATGTATTTCAGTTGTCCTTTTCTTCGGCTCTATCTAAGGATGTGAGTGATTTTAAAACTCAAGTTGTGTTATAAAAACAGTGTGCTTAGAAAAAACTAGAATTATATTTTCATGTAATCTTGCTGTTTATTTTGTTTCTGGTATCATGTATTTTGAGTTAGACATTTTGACACTCACATTTTAAAATTAAATTTTACATACATCAGCATACTTGATTGGTTATAAACCACGTTCGCTCGAATTACTAGCCTATCACCTTAATGACTATGGCACTGAAGGTCACTTAAAGCCAAAGTCTTTTTTCAGATGTTTCTTTTCCTCCATATATAATCAATATATGAGATTGTAATCTTGAAGTATTTCATACATAGAGTAAGTACTTGTTAGTTTTGGTTTGTCATCCTTACTTTTTATTGGTACTAATTGGTTTAGTATATATTTGCAAGTTTTGTACCAATGTCATGCAATTATTGTATAATTTTTTATTTTTTTTTAATTATTGTAGTCTTTTACTAAATTCTTTTAAAAATTTACTAGAGGGCTTCGGCTACTGCTCGCTCACGCTCGCCAACCCCCTGGATTGTTATGCATTCCCCTTGGTTCGCATTGCTTGCCTCAAAGTGAGGCATTTAAAATATGCCCTAGAAAAAAGCTATTTCAGCTGCATAATCAAAAAAATCCTTGAAAAGTGATACTATGCTATGAAACTGTAAACGTTTGATTATTTATGAAGAACTACAATGCTTGCCATATCATTATCCTACTGCTTATGCAGAGACGCGTTAAGCAGGTACATTATGGTAACTTTATAGAAATTTTTTGGAAAACAACAAAAATAAACAGTAATAGTAAAAACAAACATAGTAGTCGTACATTTATTTAAAAAAAATCGATTATTTCTTTGAAAAATTAAAATTTACAGACTGGTTTTGTAGGAAGCGCCAAAATAATTAAAGTTGCACATATCATATGTTTGTATCATCTTGTTTGCAATACTTAGAAAATAAAACTGTGAATGACCAATTATCTGGCATACAATCAACCAGAATTTTTCGAAAATCAAGTTTGGCGAGAAAATTAGCGCTATTTCGCCAAAAGTTTTTTTCATATTTAATTTCAATTGAGATTTCAAAGTTAAGTGGGGGGGAGGGGGTATTCTCTCTTTTGATGATTTTCAATTCGTAATGGCTGATTAGAAATGAATATAAATTCAGATTTACTGCACTTTGCCGCTTAACGAATTTTTAACAGTTTTTCGATTTGGCTCTGAATGCAACCCAGTAACTTGGTTTTCCCTCAACCCTAGTGACTGTTTGGATTTAGCATCATGTTTTGACGCCATTTTGGATTGGGCGACACAGCTTTTTGACTTTATTTTCAATTTGGCAACTTATTTTAAAAGTTGAATCATAACCTGAATGAATATGCTATTATAAAAAGTTGAATTTTGGTTTAGCTGGAATGCTGAAGCTCTTATTTAATCTAACGTAAATATTCGTAACATTCTTAATAAAAATTTCGTGCTCAGTTTTTATAGGCATATACAGGGTTTCCGCGCATATTAAAAGTCAGAAAATATCCTGGAAAGTCATGAATTTGGACATTGGGTAAATTTTGTCATGGAAAGTTATGATTTTGAGCAAAAAACTGTCCATAAGTCATGGAAATACAGTGATTTTCATGAATTTCTAAACATTTAAAGTAAAAATTGTGACGCCATGATCGCTATTCATCTCATCGAACATTCGTTGGTTTTTATTTACGTTTTAACCGAAACAACGGTCCCTGTTAAAATGTCACAGCCAATGAAAACATTTCTGAACTCCAAATTTGTGACATCACATGAGTACGGTCTCATAGGTGAAAAGAAATTTTATAATATGAAAATTGAAATTAACAGTTTTGATAAGCTTATGTTTACATTTTTTTGATTTTTTTTTTTTTTCTACTTTCTTTCTTCTGTTTTGCTTTGTTGATATCAAAACATTTGATATTTGATTATATAATTTATTATCATTGACTTATTCTTTCTTCAAATATTTCTTTATTACAGGGATAAGAGTTTTCCTCTTTTTGAAGGATTTCCTCCTTTTTTGTTTTTTTTGTAAGATTTTCCTACTGTTTGTCCCTGTTTCGAGGATCCACATTTTTCTGATCTGAACCAGTTTTTCCTGCAACAAGTATACTTTTCCTCATGTCTAAACAAAAGATTTTCTTTCTTAGCTCTCCTTTCCTCTCAGATTACTTCAGAAACTCCTAATATTTGAAATGTAATTATTGTATAGTAGGAGAAATTTCATTGTATCTTTAAAATTATTGAATCATCCTTCCTGCATACTTTTTGGTTGAATTTTTGTGTATTCCTTTTGAGAACTTTTTTGACAAATTTTTGAATTTCCTCCTTTTTGCTCTCTTTTCACTCTTATTTCTGTTATTATTAAGGATTGATTAGCTTTTTTAACACTGAAATATCAAAGAATGGAAAATTATTTTTCCCTTTTTCTTCTGATTTGGAAGTTACTGAAACAAAGATTTTTTACTTAATTTAAAATAAAACTTTATAAAAATCATTTTATGGTACAATGATTTACTTACTATGTTCGTGTTAGTAAAGTTCATTTCGGTTATTAATATAATTATTATTATTATTTTAATTGATTTCTTGAGTCATGGAAAATTATTTGCTTCAATCTTGAAAAGTCATGGATTTGGGACATTTTATTTTGAAAGAAACCCTGCATATATCCGGAAAACGCTCACATAAAATATGTTATGGTTATTTTCTGAATCTAAACAAATCTGGCTTATTTTAATTGTATGAGAAAGAAAGTTTTCTAATAAAAAAAAAATATCCACATCTTGCATCTATTTATTCTTGCATCATCATAGATATTAAATAAATATGTTTTAAATAGGCAATAATTCGTATCAATATAATAAGAAAAACAAAATATAGTGAATTCAAGTTGTTGGCTGTTGCCAAATGTATTAGTCAAATATCAAAAGATACATTGTAATTGGCTGGATTGCTGAATTTGGAAATTCATGCATAAAAGTACATTTAAAAGATTTGTGATTGGATGTTTGAAGTCGTTGCTCACAGAAATACAGTCAAATTTGGGTGACACACAAGGTAGATATTTTTGACATTAAAATTTTTTTAATACATTCAGTGTCCTGATTTTGTAAGAATGCCAAATTTTGTAGGACCATGCCAAATCAACCAGTCACTCAACCTGACCATCCCAGATTTCAATGTAATATCCATGCATCATTCTCTCTAATGATATAAATGCGAAAATATTTTTGTAATTTTTTTTAAAGAGAATACCATAGGTTTTCATTTAATATGAAACATAACTATTTAAGATAAAAAATAAAATAATTTTCTTGAAATTTTGAGAAAAAAACTATACATTTTAAAGATCATTTGTGCCATAACTTCTGATCCTGTTGAGGTCCCATTCTAAAAGTTTCAGGATTTAAAATCGGTTTTTCAAAAAACATTTTTTCAATATCTTTTTAAGAAAACCGACTTTAAATTTACCTATTTATATTTTCTGAGTTTACAGCAAGATTCTTTTATCAAGATTTGTCAAGTTATATGTCAAATGAAAGCTTATAATATTCTCTTCAAAATTAGGGGTCAAATAGTTCTGTAGGCCTTATGAAACTATATAAATTTGTGATTAAAAATTTCAATTTAAGCCAAATAATGATATTTGAAAAATTAATTATACAAAAACCCTATGAGATATGTATCATTAAAAAGAACGATTCCTGAAAGTTTCGTTGAAATCCGAGTGGTCAGGTTGAATATTGAAAGTTTTTGGTTGGTTTGACATAGAATGACCCTGAAGTTGGGCACTGGAATGCTCAACGCATAGGACACTTTGTAGTTTTTATTCCCCCTGAAGATGAATTTTCCAATTCACAATAGCTGTTTTGCTTTATACAACCTTTGAAACATTTCCACTTATTATTTATTATATCCTAGTTTTTAGGATAGTAGTACATAATGATTTTCTACAAAAGCAACGCACCCTAATTAAAAATTCTTCTGTCGATAAAAAACTAATCCATCTATTTTTCAGACTTGAACAACAGAAAAGCTGTGTTATTGATACTTTGATAAAAAAGGGGAAGGCAATGTGTGACCTTGTAAATCCAAAAGGAGAAACTGCCAAAGATGTAGATCCGAACAATGAAAGTGTTGAGAAATCATGGACTCTGGAAGAAGCTGCAGAAGTATCATTTAAATCGGAGAATTCTGAATCTACTGGAACCAATGCTGAGGCTGGTAGCATAAGTGACATTTTCATTTCCATTGATGAAGTAGATAAAGTATTTTCTGAACTTCAAAAGTGGTGTGATCCAACAGATTCAAAAGTATGTTTATTTTTAAATTAATTCTTTGCATATTCTGTTGTGGAATGTTGCTAAAAATCAACTATGTACTTAATATTTAGCGAGGCAATCAACATTTGCTAAACATTGTATTTGGTAATTATAAATTTATATTGGAAATTGTGACAAGAGTATTTATATGATGCTCTATAAAAATTCAGCAACATTCAATAACTTGCTTGTGGCCACTTAAACTTTTTATTTGTATTGCAATTTACAATTATTTGAATTATTAATTCTATTTTAAGTTTAGATAATAAAGCAAGAGGATTAAATATCCTTTTATATAATGATCTTTTTTAGCCTAAATGTAGGGTTGGCTTCCTTAATTATTTTTTTGAATATTGTTAGAATAATTATTCCACAAAACATAATTGAGAAACCCTATTGAATAATATGTATATATTTTCTATAAAACAATTTAAAATAAACTGGAGAATGAAACAAACAACCTATCGATTGATTGGAAAATAGTTATAATAACTGTTTAGAAATTGTATTCCATTAGGAATAAATATCTTGGAATGTTTACTTACTGCTTGGCATTCTTACAGTTCTAAGTTTCAATCATGCCAAAATTTACCAGTAATTTTTATACAAGGAGTACATGAATCATCAGTTTAAAAATTCTCAAATGAAATATACGAAGGCAAAGGTAGCAAAAGAATACAAACTGGCATTTTCCTGTTTGGGGATTCGAGATGCTATTTTTAACGGCATTTGAAATCGAAATTTTAGTCTGATCATCCCAATAATTATTTACTCTAATATGCATTCCCAGTTTCTTTTGAACTATAACTTTTGCATAGTGTTGTAAAATAATTATAAAAAGTTTGAGATGTTTAAAATCATACAAAAAAAAATACTGTATATTTTTAGTATGAATCTCTTTCAGATATCATCTTTTACTGAAAAGCTGGCTATGGTTCATGGTCATTATGGGAGAGCATTAAAAATCTTACTTAAGCAACAAGACGAAAAGAGAGTGCGAGAAAATGAGCGAAAGTGTATTGAAGTAAGTAACGCTTTTCAATTTAGTACCAAGTTGCAAGATATAAGTTAATTTGAGTTGTATATATTACTGTTTGGTATACAGTATAGGCTTGATTATCATAAAACTGATTTTAACATGTTTGCCGCTAAAACTGATAATCAGTGCATCTGTTCACGCACACCAAAATCCTGTCTGCATTTTAGTGTTTTGAAATCACTTTTTATTGTTTTTTAAGTGTAGATGCAACATATTGCTTTTAGCTGTAAATAAATTCACACAGTATTGTATTGTAGTCGGCAGCAAATGTATTCGATTGAAAAATATCTGTGTCCGTGCAGGATATTTTTTTAAAGTTACTCTATATAATCTCTGTGTATATCTCAGTTTTGAAATTTTAGCCAGGGTAATGACTAAAATGGGTTTCTTTTGTTCAATGTGAAGAAGTGACTTTTATACTTTAAGCTGAACTATTAAAACAGTGCAATTAGACATTATTGAAATCTACTTCATTTTTTCAAGAATATTGCATGCTTATTAAAGCTCTAAAAACATGTGTTTCAACTTTGAGTTAGATATCCTCATACATTTTAAAATAAAGTTTTAATACATCAAGATGCATGGTTGGTTTCAAACCACGTTCCTTCTGATCGAAGTCTCTAACCTTAATCACTCCACCACCGAAGATCGCTTACAATTTTCACAAAAAGATAACAAATGGTGTGGTTTTTTTTCAAACTTTAGATGAAAGTTGTATTGCAAACACATTTTTTATATCTATTTGTATTTCAAGCTATCAATATTCAATTATTTCATATGTAAAATTAGAACTTACATTTTTTAGTATGTATTTACATGTTTTTGTACTCAAATTTAAAATAGAAGGTATATAATTTTAACTGCTGTGTTTGGGGGATTTGATAAATTTTGCGCAAGGGCAACGCGTGGTCCATACTGCACCAAGCAAATTGGTAAACATCAGTTTAAAATTTAAGAAACATAATATCGGAAAAATTGATTTAAAAGTCCAAGATGAAATATTTTAGGGAGTGGGAGCATTCCACAAAAAATAACAACAAAAATAATTGATGTCTTCTAAAAGACAACTAGAAATTTTCAACAAAAAAAAATGTAAAATGGTCAGCCGGAAAAGTTATAAAATCTAATGGCTACTGCCAAGCAGCCACATTCAATTTCTTTTTGGGTATTTGCGTGCAATGAAATGAATTGGTATTATTGGAAGGAAATCCCACAGGCAATCAGTACTGTGGAGTTTTCTCCCAAGAATTCCAAATTAGTTCATTGTGTACAAGTGCCCCATAGAAATTAAACATGATCGCTTGTTAGCAGCCAATACATATCATAACTATTTCTGGCTAACCATTTTACTAGGCATTTTTTTGTGTGCAATGTATAGGTTTTGAGAAATAGTGGAATTCGGTAGCGCAATTCTAAAAACACTTAATTGGTTTCAAACCATAAAAATAGTTCCTCTATTTGTCCAGAGTAGATTTAAAGGAATGTTTTGTTTCTTTCAAATAATAGTTGGGGGAGGGAGGTAAGCTTATTATTGGTATATATTTTTAATTTTGATGCAATACACAAGGACGAAACATACAATTCTCCAGCATTTGCCATACGAAATGAAATTGACTTATTAAAAAGAGGTCTGTCATTATTTTTTATGCATTTTGTACATTTTACCCCACTTATAACATCACAAAAATTCATTGAAAAATTCAGTTTATGTGGGAAAAAAAATTAAAGATAACTTAATCTAGAGAATTCTATTAAGATAGTCTTCTTTAGGATCTTTTTCCCCAAGAAGTTCTTTCACTTCTTGCCATATAAATGTGTTATTGAGTGTTGTGAGACTGATAAGATACTTTCAAATTATCAGGAAATAAAAAGGGATCATTCATAGCTTGGATCAAACATGTCCATGATAGTATTTGTTATTGACTAGGCATTTCTTGACCTGCTGATATTATTGTACTTTTTTTCTGTTCAATCCTCCAGTATGTGTGAATACTATCTGTTTTGGTCATTGTGATGCTAGAAAGTTATTCCTGTTTTGCATTTTGTTTCTGATATTATGTGTAGATATCATAGAATGTGTTCTATTCGAGTATTGTTTGTTGAGAGGCGTTCATAAGGTGCATATTTTACCATTGAAGATGAAATTAAAGTTTATATCATTTTAAAAATTAACCCAAATTAATAAGTTGATTAAAAATATGTAGTTTAATTTTTCAAAATTTAAAAATTAAGATTGTTTTGTTTATTGAATTTTCTTGCTTTAAGTACTATCCATTTCTTTTCTTAGCTTTACCAAAGACTTGGTTGGGATCATTGTGCAGCTTTTACTCAAAGGAGTCTTCTAGTGAGATATCCTCCATCATATACATTATTCTAATTTATTGTAACATATTATTTTTTTAATTCATGAATGTGTACACAGATCATTTTCTGGTGTGGATTATATAATCTGTTGTGTATGTGAACCTTAATTAAATCCCCAATCAATTTATTGAATAACTAAAATTGTTGAATATAATAAAATTTAATAAAGTTTTACGTTTATTGTCCTTGTAAGTCTCCAAAAATCTTATTTTAATCCATATTTTTTAATTAATTTATGCACATTCATTTATGATATATTTTTTAAATTATTTTGATGTTTATTAAATGCTTATTTTCATGAACTAATTATTTTTATAGAGTTGTTTCAAAGTTTTAACATATGTTCTTTTTTTCCAACCTAAATATGGATTTACAGATAATTTCCTCTTGTTCATAATCTTAAACTGTTTATTACTCTAAACTAGCTAAGAAATACTGTATTTTCTTAATGTGTCCCTAGAGTTACTAGTATTACCAATTGTGAACTTTTCTTTGATTGATATAGCTATATGTAAAGCTATGAGTTTTCTTGTATAATTTACAATTATTAAACACTATTGCTGTGCGTTTGAAAGGAATACATTCTTTTTATAGTTTCTTCCCTGTTCAAATCCCATCAACTTATAATTTATGCAATGTTTGTGCTTTATTATTATTATTATTTAAATTTAAATGAGATTTGACTTTTTAATTCAAGTAGATTAATATATTATGAATTACTTGAAATTATGAATAAATTGAACTTAAATTTTGTCAAATTTTATTTGTTTATTGATTAAACCTATTTTTATTTATTAAAATTGATAATTAATGACAATAAGTTTGCTGTTCAAAAGTTAAAAGAATATTTCTCTCAGTTATATATTGTAAAAGTATATTCAATGTGTCCTTCGTAATTGTATTTTGTCTTGTCGGTGTTCGTTGTTTAGTATAAGTTGTGATTGTTTCTGTCTTGTTTAAGAAACATAATTTATTCCTACTTGTCAATTGTGTTTATTAATGTGAATGTTTCTAAGTGTAAAATGCTTTCCAGAACATATTGTACAAGTGAATGTATTCATTCATAGAAATATAAAGCGTTAAATTTGTTTACTTCTTGAAATTATTTACGTTTCATATTTCATTTAATAGTAATCTACATATTTCTTACACTTCAACTTATTCACAAGAATATTTATATTTGAATGTTCAAAATATGTGCAGGTAAATTATAATTTCAAAATTGAAAGTGAAAAATTTTCTAATTTGAGTACTGTACATAACACTAAATAGCAGATTCTTAACATAAGAGGTTTTCTATGATAATTCACGTGTTCATTTGGGTATTTTTTCCACATGTTTTCTATTTTAAATTGTGATTTATACTACATGCATATATATTTATACTTATTTTTTAACAATTGCTTCATAAAGTACTTCATATTCTAAGAAGTTTGACACAGCTTTGAAAACTTTATAAATGTTTTATGTATTTAATTTTGATGAATGTTTAAAAAACCTATTTGTTATAATTTCTAAATCATGCAGTTTTCAATGAACTTAGCTACTTGTTTTCTTAAATGAAATAAACTTTTAATTCGGAACATATTTTTATAATCAAGTGTTGTATTTTCTTGTAATGATATAATAAACATTGTGAAAAAATATTGGTTTTGTTTCATACTAATCTTATCACATACATACGATTTTAATTAGCATATTTATTGGACTTTTCCAACATGAAAAGCACATCAGTACTCACATCACTTTTGTTTAAGTATTCCGAATATAAATCTAATAAGTATGAATTGTCTTGCACAAAGTCAAAGAATATCACCCTTAAAAAAGTATTGCATTGTAAGACTTTTTTAAGGGTGATATGTTATAAATGTCTAGGTGATGTTATCTTATAATAAATGTCTCACATAGTGACAATTGAATTGTAATACAATTCAATTGTCACTATGGGAGACATTTATAAAATAAGTTCCACTTTAGGTGTAGTTGACAATAACACAAAGGTTCTGTGTCGTGTGTGTCTTAACAGAATCTAGGTACTTTCAATTGGTAAGCACAAAGCATTATTTTTTTAATTAGACACCCTGACAAATTTCTTCTTTGCAATGCCTCATATTAAAGTTTAAGAATACATGCAGCCTGTATGAATGTGTCTTCCTTTAGTAATTTGAGCATTAGGTACAAGACTCTTGTGCGCTCTTCAAAAAAGTTCTAAGAATCTCTTTAAAAGTAACATTTTAGATGGTTAATAATAGTATTTAAAATGCAAAACTTAATTCAAGTAGTTTATTGTAAATTTTTGCCTTTTTAAAAGGTTAATAGTTTTTAAGACTTATATCATAAAATATTCAATATAACCTCCAATAATATTTAACAAATAAATTGAAAAGTAGATTTTGAAGTTTTTAAAAAATCATTTTTGTGTCATTAAATAAACTTTAAAATGTAATCACCTTTATTAAATAAGCTTGGAAATTAGGTTTTAGCATGCCATTAATGATGGAGTTGGGAGGCCGGGGGCTAGGCTAAACCAAGAAGAGTAGCATGTAAAATTGATGTACCACTATTATTCACTGTACACACTTGATAAAATTAACTTTTAGCTAAAAATGGTTATAATTACAGTCGCTTATTTATTTATTTTTAGTGTGTATTTGAATTTTGGTAAGCGTATATACTTTTAAAACATAGTCTTTTTACTTTTGTGTGTGTACTTCTTCGGCATTTTTAGCGGACTATGCTTTTACATTTTTTTTATGCTTAACTAGTACTCTTTTTATAAGTTTTCACTTATTTTCCCAAGAAGAATTGACATTGTTGGTAGACAATAATGAGTTATAAAATGTTCAGCAATGCAGAAATATGCTGCATGCGGAAATTTACCAGTTAACCTACAAAAATTTGACCACTTTTGGTTTTACTTTCTTTGTGTTTTATAATTTGTACTGTTTCAAAATTATTGAAAATTTAAATGTATGACAATAACTGTTAAATGTTACAAATGTATTTGGTAGTTATTTTTAATTTATAATGTATGATGATGTTTGCTGTCCAAATTTATGCTGCATTATAGCTCTATTACACTTGTGCACTCACAACATTTATAAAAATTAAACTTTGCAAATAAAATAAATTATGGATTATAAAATGATGTCGATAAAACTAAGACAATATGATATGACTGATTCCACCTAGTTTTCCTTTTAGCTTTTTCTATTCAATGAAATTTTTAATAAAAGCAAAATGTATTTTAAATCTAAAGTTTCACTGTTATAAGTTTTATGTTTCTTAATATATTATGGTTAACTATTTTAATTGCCCTCTTTGAATATAGCATTTAAATATTTTAACATAAAATAATTTCTTTATTGCATATTATTGATGTAATTTTATATTATTTTATATGCAATATTTAAATAATATAAAATATTGTTCTTTCTAAATTTTAAAATCATTACTCTGGTTGTTGCGAATCGAAACGATACTTTTAATCGTAATCGTTTTGAATATCTGTTGACTGTTCCTAAAAATAAAAACAAAGATGGTTGTTTGCTTGCAACTAAGATTTTAAGTTTTATTTACATAGTTAATTTGTAAATTTCGCCTCTTATTTTTATATTGAGGCCTCGTTCGTAAAACGAAACATGGCGTCCGTGATTTAAAATAATATCTGCGACTTAGATTGGAAATAACGTACTGTGGAATTTCGATTCGTGGAACTTTGGAATTTCATTTGGAAAATGGCGGATGAAAAAAGTGATGCAAGTACCTTGGAAGATCTGAAAAAAGCAAGAACACAGCTACGTCGTGCTTTTACTACAGCTTGCAATCAATTTGCAAAGTTAGAAGAATCCGATAGAATCGAAAGTAATTAAATTCATACTATTTATAATAAGATAGATGATAAAGCGACTAGGTTGTTTGACTTGGACTCTCAAATAAGTTTACTAACTGATATTTCTGATGAAGAATTTGATTTAACTGAATCTTATAGAGATAAATTCATTGAAGTGAAAGTATTTTACGATTCTTATGTTCAGAAAGAATTAGTCGCTGAGTCATGCAATTTTCAGTCACAAGTTGGCGCGAATTTAAAGCTGCCTAAGATAATTTTGAAAGAACATGAGGTTTGTCCTAAAACTTGGGTAGCATTTTGGGGACAGTTTTCACGCATACACAAGGATGATGGCTTGAAAGAGGAAGACAAATTTCAATATTTGTTGGCGTCTGTTAAGTCAAATACAAAAGCGAGAGACATCGTTGAGAGCTATCCACCTTCCAAAGAAAACTATTTGAAAGTAATAGACCATTTGAAGTCTCGTTTTGGAAGGACAGATTTATTAATTGAAGTATATATTAGAGATCTTTTAGCTTTAGTGCTGAATCGCCAAAATGTAAGGCTTGCTGAGCTTTATGACAAGTTGGGTTCAAATCTCAGATCTCTCGAAACATTGGGTGTAACTACGAAAAATTACGCAGCGATGTTGTACCCGGTGGTTGAATCATGTTTACCCGTTGAGGTTTTGAAGGCGTGGGACAGATACAGATTAAACACTAAAATTGGCGACGAAGATATGATAAACGTAACAAAAGAAAATTTGTTGGAATCCTTGATGGCATTTTTATCTCATGAAGTAGAAGGTGAAGAACATAGGATTTTGGCGGAAAATGGTTTTGGAAGACAAAAATTCAAACGAGAAATAAATAAGCCTTTTCAACAAGACGAACCAACAGCAGCTGCTTTAATATCGTCGCTTCCCGATAAATCATTTGGAAGGCCCGATTGTGTGTTTTGCAAAAAGCCTCACAATAGCCAAGATTGTCGAAAAGCCACTGCAATGAGTTTGGAAGAAAGGAAAAATGCGGTTAAGCAAGCAAAATGCTGTTTATTGTGTTTCAAAACGGGACATTTTTTCCGAGATTGTAGAAGCAAAGTAAGGTGTTTGCTGTGCAGTCAACGACATTATGTGTCCAAATCTCAGCAAAGGATCTGTAAAATCTCCTTCCAAAGAGCTTGAAAATGAAGAAGAAAAGGCTACAGCAATGCTTTCTTCACAGTCTTCCCAACGAGAAGTTTATCTTAAGACTGTTATGTTAAGACTTCGTAATAATGGTAAACAGGTTTGCGTCAGATCTTTATTGGATGATGGATCTCATCGTTCATATATTGAAACTAGTGTAGTTAAAGAGTTAAATCTTCAATCTTCAGGCACGGAAATTCTATCTCAGGGATTATTTAGCGGAGGAACAACACCTGCTGCTAAACATGGAAAATATAATTTGAATATAGAGGGTTTGGACGGAAAATGTTCGATACCAGTTTCATTCCTAGATCAGCCAAAGATTTGTACGTCATTGCCTAGAATACAAGATGAAAATCTTATTTCCGAACTCTCTTCCCGGGGGATAGTCCTAACTGACGTAGGTAGAAATACGCCTCCTATAAGAGCCCTACTTGGAGCGGATGTCCTTGGTAGTATTTTAACAGGAAGAGTAGAGATTTTCAAGTCGGGGGGTTTCAGCTGTAGAAACCTTGGTTGGTTGGACCATCTTGGGTCTTGGAAGGAAAAAAGAAGTTTGTAGTATGGTATCGTTGGCTTTGAAGAACTTTGAATTGCATAACATTTGGGATTTAGAAGTTTTGGGCATAACTGATCCAACAGAAGTACATGAGAAGAGGCTGCTGGAAGAAGACACATTAATCCATTTTGAAGAAACCCTGAAGGTTAACGAAGAACAACGTTATGAAGTTACACTGCCTTGGTTTGTTGGACACCCTCCCTTGTATAACAATCGTGAAGCAGCCGTAGCCAGACTTCGTTCTGTTACGAAGCGTATAGTAAAAGAAGGCACATTCAACGCGTATAACGAAGTTTTCTTGAATTGGCAAAAGGAAGGAATTATTGAAGAGACTGCAATATCAGAGGTGAAGAATTCAGCCTACTACTTGCCGCACAGACCGGTAGTTAAATTATCAAGCGCTACAACGAAAATACGGCCTGTGTTTGATGGGTCATTCAAGACTAAGGGTGGTGCTTCATTAAATGATTGTCTGAGTACAGGACCAAGTTTAACACAGCAAATTCCTCCGTTACTAAACAGATTCAGATGGGGTGCCAAGGGAGTAACTGCTGACATTAAACAAGCATTCTTGCAAATAAGCGTAAATCCAGTAGACAGAGATGTACTACGATTCTTGTGGTGTAAGGATCCTGAATGCTCAACTGTCGTCGTTCCTTCATTCAATAATGCTTCGGACTTAGAGTTCCGTGCTAGACAGACCTGTATCTGATCGCTCCTGATTTTCTCATATGGCCCCTCGTAGGAGGACTGCTAAACGTTGCGCAACACAAGGCACTGCCTCTGTTGTTGTGTCTACTGCTGACAAAGATTTTGATGTTCCTGCCTTGGATGCAAACCCTATTGATTCAATTGAATCGACTCAACCTGTTGTTGAGACTTGCGTAATCCTAGCCCCGGCAGATGAGGTGTTGGAGTATGATGAGGCAAATGTAGCTAATATAGTTAGCACCCCTTACATACCTACATCTTTCTATTTTGCGACTGACTCGTTCGGAAAGAGTGCCATTAGTGATCTGCACAAGAGGATTCTTGAGCACAATGGTACTCTGGAGGTTCGAGTCAAAGGAGGTGTATACTGTGTCGCCCCGCGCCAGGAGGTTGAGGAGGCACTTTTTTACACATGGCTCAAAGAAATTGGTTTTACCTTTACCCAGAATGAACCGAAGCTTGCCACTCCATTTAGAGTGGTAGTTAGGGGACTGGCGGTTTCTACCACCCCTGATGAATTGCTTGACTGGATGAAGTCTGAGATGCCTGACCACCTGCCCAATTCAGTCATGCAGATGAAGAGGAGGAGAGGCATTAAGATGCCTTTATTCATACTAGAGTTTCCTGCCCACCTAGACCGAGAATGCATTCTCTCTTGAAAGATGCTTCTCTACGTTCAGATCCAGATGGAGCCACTGAAGGGAAAGCAAGACAGTGGACCCCGGCAATGCTTTAATTGTCAGAGCTGGGGGTCGCACTTGGCCTCTTCATGCACTTTCCCTACCAGATGTCGCCACTATGCGAAAGCACACAGAAGCAGCGACTGCCAGTCCAAGGATGGACGCAAAACCTGCTGCAACTGCAACCAGGAGCATTGCAGCAGCTCTCTTTCCTGCCCTGCTCGCAGAAGGCTTTTGAGGAGAAGGGTAGTTGGCCCCTTGGTCAAGAAGGCAACCATTCCTTCTACTCCTCCCCCTCCTAAGCTAGAGAGACAACAGTTCCTGCCCAGACCTTTGCAGCTCAAACAAATAGCAAAACGCAGCTATGCTGAAGTGGCAAGCCAGACCACTATTCCTATTGCTGCCATGATCAGTCAGGAGACTGAAACTGATGTCCCCGTTTCCCCAGCTGAAACAACTGATGCTCAGACCATGACCAGTCAGGAGACTGAATCCTTTTTCATCGTTTCCCCAGCCGAAACAACTGAAGCCCAGACCATGACATATCTTGCTGCTAAAGAGATTGATGATCGCCTTAAAGCTAACCTCTGCGTTATTGAGACCCTTCGCGTGGCCTCTGAACTCTTCACCACTCCTGAACAGTACCTTGCCTATGCTGCTACAATCCCTTTCCTGAAACCGTTGATGATAAAGTATCAACAATCCGTGGAATATATCCACCAAGTCTTCGCAGGTACTGAAAGCCGAATTTCCAGCAGAAATTCCTCCAGAAACTCCTCTCGATGCTCCACTCCAGCTACCCTTTCCAGACATTAATGGCTCCTCCCACTGCCTGATTGCTGATACCCCATTGGAGGGTGATTTGGAGACCATTTAAGCTGCCGCCACCTGACTTTCCTGCCTTCCTTTTCCTGTACCAAGTGTGGTAGCGATGTTTTTCTACTTGTATTTTCGTGCCCATTCAATACCTCAATTCAATTCTTTACAATCAGATGAAGGGGTAAAGTATCTTAGGATCAACGCCCTACTTTAAAAACCATTATTTAAGCTAAGCTAAGCTGTCGTCGAATTTAGACATTGCCGCGTCGTTTTTGGGATAACTTCATCTCCTTTCCTGCTGAATGCAACGATACTACATCACCTCGCACAGGAAAAATTTAAAGGTAGAGATATGGCTTTTACAAGAAGGAAATTGGAAGAAGGGTTTTACGTGGATAACTTGGTTACCAGTGTCGAAGATGAAGATCAGTTTCAAATTCTGAAGAGCCAGGCAATTGAGATAATGGCTGATGGATGCTTTGATTTACGTTGCTGGTTTTCTACGGGTTGTTCAGAAGACTCAATTCAGTCAGTATTAGGACTTAAATGGAATTGTGAGACAGATGAAATGTCATGTGTTTCCCCCAAAACTGTTGACCTAACTCTATCACCAACTAAAAGAATCTTACTTTCAATAGTAAACAGTGTATACGACCCAATAGGATTTCTTGCCCTGCAATGCTTGTTCCAAAATTGATTCTGCAAGAAGCTTGGAAGAGGAAATTGAGTTGGGACGAAGAACTTCCTGAGGATCTTAAAGTGAGATTTCGTAGTTGGGCAAGACATTTTTGTCTGATTGAACAATGCTCTATTCCAAGAAGAATGTTTAGAGGAAAACTGGATGATGCAACTTTGCACATTTTTCAGATGCATCGGGGTTTGCTTATGCTTGTTGTGCATTCTTGCGATGTGAAGACAAAGGAGAAGTTTTCGTAAATTTAGTGGCTGCAAAATCCAGAGTGATGCAATGAACCGTCCAACGATTCCCAGAGCGGAATTATTAGGAGCTGCCATCGCTGCTCGGTTATATAAGTCTATTCTAGAATCTCTGAAGTTGCCTCTCAGAACATTTTTTTGGAATGACTCAATGGTTGTGTTAGCATGGATTAAGAAACAAGAACCCTGGAATACCTTTGTCGGTAATAGAGTAAAAGAAATAAGAGCGCTGACGGATATCAACGCATGGAGATATATACCCGGGGAATTGAACCCTGCAGATTTACCATCTCGTTCCTGCAATTGGTATGACCTTTTCAAACAGAAATGGTGGGAAGGCCCTTTGTGGTTGCGAGAAGATGAAGCATCATGGACGGTAACGAATTTGTCGTGTCCGGAGGAAGCCCTGAAAGAACGCAGGAAGATAGTGACGAGCGCAGCAAGTGTAGAGAAAGAAGTTGTTAGTCAAAGATTCTTATACTTCTCGAAATATTCAATGATAGTACGGATGGTTGCGTGGATTTTCCGTTTCTGTGTCAACTCTCGTAAAGTTCAAGAGAAGGTTGAAGGACCAGTAACCAGTGAAGAATTTCAAAGTGCTGAACTACATCTACTAAAGATGATTCAGAACGCGAGTGGTCAGAGGATATCAGGAAGAAGTATGAAACTTCAATGAAATTTTATGAAGACGAAGGTGTACTGAGGGTTAGAACTCGCCTTGTATTTGGTGAAGATGACGAAGACTTTCAATGCCCAATTGTTTTACCTGATCATTCGATAACTCGACGTTTAATTGAGTATACGCATAAGACCCTAAATCATGCTGGTGTACAGACTATACTGGGATTACGAGAAAGATTTTGGATCCCCAGAGGACGGAGGATTATCAGGGAAGTGATCTCTAAGTGTATTCCCTGTAAAAGGCATTCCATGAAACATGCGACAACAGAGTGTTCGCCATTACCAGCCGATCGTATCCAGAGAGTTGCTGCCTTCCAAGTCACCGGTGCAGATTTAGCTGGTCCAGTCTTTCTGCGAGGAGGTATCAAAGCTTGGATTATATTGTTTACCTGTGCTGTGTATCGTGCCATACACCTTGAGTTAGTAACATCCTTGTCAACTGATGCCTTTATTCAAGCCTTGCGAAGGTTCATCGCTCGTAGAGGGAGATGCAATGTTATTTATACAGACCAAGGAACAAATTTTATCGGTACCGCAAGAGCACTTCAAAATTTGGATTGGGAAGCTATTCAAGCAGACTCTGCAGCGCAACAAATAAAGTGGAATTTTAATCCTCCAAGTGCACCATGGTATGGTGGATGGTGGGAGCGTCTCGTTAGAGTTCTCAAGGATCTTTTGAAGAGGAACATCGGTAAAGCTAGTCTCAGCTATGAAGAAATGCTTACTGTGTTGACGGACTGCGAAAGTACCATCAATCAAAGACCCCTAACCTACATATCTGAGGATCCTGAAGAGCCAAAGCCTTTGACCCCTGCTCATTTTTTGCGTGAAGTTTCTCCACCATTACATTGTGACACAGTTGATCTAGATTTGATTGACAGCAACCATTTACGAAAGAGACTGTGCTACCTTCAAAGGGTTCGTGAGAGCTTCCGCAAGAGGTTCCAGAGAGAATATCTAGCTGCATTGGTGAAAAGTCCTGAAGATAAACAACGTTCCAATTTACAGGAGGGTGATATCGTTCTTGTGGGATCTGATAATTCTAAGATAATCGAGTGGCCCTTAGCACGGATCGAGGAGTTGATCTCGGGCAAAGATGGCAAACGAAGAGTCGCTCGATTGAAGCTGGCTCATACTACTCTTATTCGGCCTATTCAACGACTTTATCCTTTAGAGATACGATCCGAGGACGTAACACCCACCCCTCCCATCATGGAGGCACAGATTTCTGATGTTTCTAGAGACACCATCCTAGAGACTCCAGAAGTAAAGTATACACGAAGTGGTCGTCAAGTGAAGATGCCAAAGAGACTAGACCTTTGATTAGAAAGAAACTTTATATACTTTAGTTTAGAGACTTTAAGTTAGAGTAATTTTTTAAGTGGTATTAAATATTTCAGTTTGAGTATTACACACCAATATTTTGTAATTACAGTTTCTCATACCAGTTATTGTAACATCACTGGCTCTCGCAATCATCCCCCTTTGATCTACTTTCATATGCTCATTAAGTTTTGTCTTGATTAAAATCAATACAAAAGGTGGGAGTGTTGCGAATCGAAACGATACTTTTAATCGTAATCGTTTTGACTATCTGTTGACTGTTCCTAAAAATAAAAACAAAGATGGTTGTTTGCTTGCAACTAAGATTTTAAGTTTTATTTACATAGTTAATTTGTAAATTTCGCCTCTTATTTTTATATTGAGGCCTCGTTCCAAAAACGAAACACTGGTCAATCAACTGATTTTAAAAATACCAGATTCCAATGAAAAATGTTTTTTAGCTTGTGCTGATGTTGGGCAATTGCCTTGTCTTCTTTTAGTCGGATACTTTTACTCACAACAAGACAAGTGATAGCAATTATCTGTGAAGCATGTTGAAGTTAATACACCAATCTCATTCTCTCATTCATGCAGTCTCGTGAAATAGTCGTGTGTGCACTCCATATCATAGCCAAATGTTGCCTTTTCTGTTGTAATTTACTCTGAATTTCATCACTAAGGGTTGATTAAATTAAAAACTTTGGTAATTACTTAGAAAATGCATATTTCAGAAAAACTGAATTTAATTTAGTTTGTGAAATGTGTGAGAGAAACTTAATTATTTTTAATCGTTATGTGTGTCAAAAATAATAAATTTTAAGATATTACAGATATAAAATAATGGCCATTTTTAAATTCAATTGAGTTGGCTATGGTTTAGAAAAAATCTTCTACTATACACTAATATGGAATAATGTGATTTTAATCAGGGATAACTCTAAAACAATTAGTGCATATGAAAACTCACATGTCAGATTTTCCTTCATTTACCTATAAGCTATCTGAGGTTTGAAAGTGCACTGAATCATTTTAGAGCGTGAGGGAAAATGCTACATAGTATGCTCTCCTTGTGGTTTGCGGCTTTATTTGGTTTTATTTTTGAGTTAACATTTATCAATAAAACTATTATGCAGAATCCAATGAGTTCCCAAAAATCCTTTTTAGAGTTATTTTACTTTGATCTAGTTCTTTCTAAAAATAATAAGCGTTTCTTCAAATTTTTTGTTGTCGGAAGCCTTATGTAAATGTTTTTGCATCCTAAAAATTCCTGTTATGGATATAGTTCTATTTTATTCTATGTGTTTTAATGCTTGATGTCTGAACTGCTTGTGACTTGAGCCAGTTCATTTTTAAGTACCCACAACTTATGTAATGAATCTACAATGGGAATACAACTTTTATTTTCCAGGTAGTTGTTCCATGTGAACAGCAATCAGTCAGTAATAAACACTATGGGAGCACCAAAATATTAAGCACTCTTGTGCAACCATTTTCATTAAGTCTTTCACCGATAGTCAGCTTCACCTCTATAGTTTGATGTAAATCAAGACTGACAAAAGCTGTTTATTAACATATAATTTGTTGCCTTGTGATGAACTTTACTAATTAAATAAATGTTATCGGTAATAATTCTTAAACTATGCCCATATTTAAGACAAAGAATAGCAACTTTAAATTGAAATCCACACTGATTTAAATGTGCGAAATGTAGAGATCTAGGAATGCAGCATTTTTCCGCCATCAAGTCCGATGTCAAAGCGGCAAACACGCAAATTTATATTATGTTGTCAGAGCTTAGACCCGTTTTCGATCCCTCACAGTTCAGCTTCTATTATAGCTAGAACCAGAGTCCGATAAAATGGACGTACGCGCGTACGATGTACGCAGGAAATTAACATCAAATGTCGGTGTTTTTTTTTACTTTAATGGAGAAATTCCAGTTAGACAGGGAGGGAAAGGGGGATCATGGACTCCCGTAACGCCGGGAGGGGAGAGGTTGGGGGTTGGGATGCTATTCTCCAAATAGTTCACCACCTGTTTCTTCTATATGCAGGGTGGCCACAAAATTCAGGAATAAAAGTTCCCTGATTTCCCTGACAGATTTTTTAAAAAATCCCTGATTTTAGGGCAAATTTTTTTCCAAATTTCCCCAATTTTCTTAGGTTTTCCAGATGTCTAGACACCCTGATCAAATAGAACATGTATTCTAAAGAGATAATACGTAATTTTTTAAAAAATAGTTTTGCTGGTAAAAAAAAGTTTAAATTATTTCGTAACATTAAACTTTTAGTGGCTTACCACTCCAAATCTCCATGTAAATAGCACCAAAATATGGATGAACGTGCCTTAAACAATATAAAATTTCCCTGATTTTCACGAAATTTTAAAAAGTTCCCTGACATTTCCCTGATTTCCCGGTTCTGTGGCCACTCTGTATATAGGAAGGAGAAATTCCAGTTAGGCTGGACAGGGAAGGGAGAAGTGTTGCCATTAGGGGGAAAGGGAGTTTCATTTCCTGATTTTGGAATCTGAACCTATTGAAACCTGTAATTACACTGAGAGTTTATTTCCTTCATTCTTTTTAATTTGAAAGAATTCTTGGATACTCCATTGTAATTTAAAAGAAGCTACATTTTTCTTTAAAATGATAAGGAGCTATCCAAGCAAAACAATGAAGATAAAATGCCGTATTTGCAAGAAATGTTAGAGCAAAACTATTCCCAGCATTTAAATCGAGAGCACAAAAATGAAAATAGTTATGAAAGGAGGCATACCAATGACCTTAATATTGCAACTGGAAATGTGCCATTGGAAACCAATGTTTCTCCTGCAGAGTGGTGCTTCCAAAATCAATGCCAAGAAGATTTTAAATTAAACAACTTTTAATTCTCAATAGTAATTAACATTTAATTTTCTTCAGCAGTATAATTTAAAGCCCGCAGAATCGCAGGAAATTTTTGGCAATAGCATTTGTGTACGCAGGAAGAAAATATTTTCCTGGAGCCCTGGCTAGAACCCTGACTTTTTAAATCACGTTGCCTCGTGTGAGTAGAGGAAAAATAACAACAGAATTGTTAATATTGAGCAAGGGAACGGTAAAAAAAAATCATTTGAAAATCGCTGAAGTCACCGGAATTTTGTTGTTCTTCTGGTTGAGACCAAAACTTTAGCCAGGGCTACAGCCAAAACTTGATGATTTTACACCATTCTTTTTTTATTATTCTCAGCTTGATTAGAGGAAGTGCCTATTGTAGGATTTGATGGGTAGGAGGGTCTATTCCCCCTCTCTCCCCCCCCCTCGGAAATGATCCCGATACTTGGGAATTTTAGCCAGACCTACAGTTTAAATACTTAAATACTTTTATATATTTATACCAGTGATTCTCAACCTTTTTTTTTTTTTTTTTTTTTTTTTTTTTGTCGCGGCACACTTTTAACGATTTCAAAATTTGGCTGCACACAAAGAAAAAGATAAGTTTAAAAGTTGTTTATTACCTATAATACACTGTAAAATAGTTTATGTTAATAATTTTGAATGTAAAATAAAATAATATTATATGTACTACAAAAACAACAGTACTTTTATTAAGGGATTAATTACAAATGTATAATAAGAATACTTTTAATGAGAAATATGAGCTTGATGTTTTTTGATAATTTCATTTATATTTGGTCGTAAAAATGACAATGCTACTCTCATATCGTCTTCTACATTTAACAGTCTCGATCTTTTTTTCGTTTTTATGTTGGTTAATACTGAAAATCCGAATTCACACAAATAAGATGTAAAAAATTTTAATAATATTTTTAAAGCTTTTTTGGCTATCATAGGATAATCGCATCTAATGTTAATCCAAAATGTATTAATTGATTCTTCTGAATATTTTAAAATTAAATCTCGATTATTAAAAGGCGAAATTAGCTCTTCCTCTTCATTCAAAGTTAATTCAAATACAGAAGTATTCGTTATCACAAATGGATTACGAACCCAATCAAATTTTTTTATAACTAAATTTGGGAAATAATGAATAATTCTCTCCTCTAATGTCAAATGGTCAATAATAATTTTATGAATAGTTTTATTAAAATCTTTTGGGACTGACTCAAACTTTTCCATACATCCTTCCTGAGCTTTATTCTTCCATAAAGTTATTGTTTTTGGAATCTCACCAGTTTATCTGTTGAGTTTAATATATTTTTTTTCGGCCCTTGCATACTTGAATTTATTTTATTAAAAATAACAAAAATGTCTGATAAGTACGCTAGTTTAGAACACCATATTTTATCTTCCAACAAATGAACAACATCATAATTTTTATTTTGTTCAATAAACATTTTCATTTCTTCTTTTAATTCCAGTACACGAGATAAAACTTTTCCTCTGGACAACCACCTTACTTCCGTATGCAGTAACAAGGATTCGTACTTAGTCAACATGGGTTGAAAATACGGTGAAAAACTTGCCATGAATTCGACACTCTGGTCGCGAATTATGATCAAAGGGTTGAAGTTCAGATGGTACAGCTGGGCGAAACTGGAATTTTGCGTAGAAATCTAATCCGAAAGTGGCGAAGTGATCTTTGAAATCGCCCGTGGAATTCGTGAGAAACAAAGTCTCAACGGATGTGCTTTCCAAACATCAGACAACAAGACGCACACTCACACACCTGCAGGGGGTTGTATGTAAAAAACTAGAGTAAAAAAATAGGTCAAAAACGAGACACAGAGAAATATGTAACGAAGAGGTGAAAGTGAAAAATCTTCGTTACAATATTCATATATATATAAGTACTTTTCTTTAATTTAAACTTTACTCGTAATAAAAAAAGCATTATAATTTTTACTAAATACATTTCTAAAATTTGGTGGCACACTTTAAGAATTTGGCGCCACACAAAAGTACCGCGGCACAGTGGTTGAGAATCACTGACTTAAAGCATATTTTAAAAATTTATCAAATTCCCTATTCATAAAAGTAGCAGTTGTTTGAAACGTATATTGCATGTATTTTTCATATAAAAACAATTCAGACTTTCAAGCAAACAATCAATAAGTTTATCTAAATGTCGAGTCCATAGTAAATTCCATTTTGGCAACACTGCTAAATATAAATATACTAATGTTGGTACTTGTTTGAAGCATTCCTTTTATTTAATATTTATAGTATTTCTTCTTTTAAAAAAAAAAAATAGGACTGATTTTTTCTTCGTTTTAAAGACTTGCATTAAATTATGAAACTACTTTGTAATTTATCCTATTTTACCATATCAACTATCAGACAAGGAAAACTGAAGATGAATGATTCCCGTACGCGTATTAATTCATGTCTTTTTTACTCTCGTAGTTTTTTATCGAGGCAGTCACAACCGTTTGCTTCTGGTAAAATGAATGATTATAAACCTATATCACTACTGCTTGAAAAGTTACATCAAGGTGAGCGTTCTGCACTTGCATGCGCGATAACTTTAGTTGAATCTCAGCACCCTCAAAAGCAAGCTTCTGCTCAAATTTTGCTTGGATTAGTCTTGAAAGATTTGAAAGAACGTTATGAAAAGCTTGGTCATAAAGCACTTAGCTTTCGACTAGGTTTAACCGGACCACCTGGTGCTGGTAAATCCACTTTTATTGAAACTCTTGGGAAATTGTTAACTGGCCAAGGACATAAGGTTGCTGTACTAGCTGTTGATCCATCGTCTTCAACAACAGGTGGCTCTCTGCTTGGTGATAAAACTAGAATGCCAGAATTGTCTAGAGATTTAAATGCTTTCATTAGACCATCTCCTGCAAGTGGCTGCTTAGGTGGTGTTACCAGAAGTACAAATGAAGCAATTGCATTATGTGAGTGTGCTGGTTACAATATTATAATTGTAGAGACAGTAGGAGTTGGGCAGTCTGAATTCCATGTTGCATCAATGGTGGATATGTTTGCTATGATAGTATCTCCTGGTGGTGGGGATGAACTTCAAGGCCTCAAGAAGGGCATTGTCGAATTGGCAGATATAATTGTGATTAATAAAGCAGATGGGGACTTAGTACCTAGTGCCCGTCGTATTCAAAGTGATTATACAAGTGCTTTAAAGTTTGTCCGTCGTAGATACAAAGTGTGGAGTCCAGTTGTTCTCTGCGTCTCATCACGCACCAAAGAAGGCATAACAGATTTATGGGAAGAAATGGTGGACTTCAAGAAAATAATGTTTGAAACTGGAGATTTTGAGTTGAAGCGAAAGCAACAGTATAAAATGTGGATGTGGACTAATATAGAATATAGTTTATTAAATGCATTTAAGAAACATCCACATATTAGGGCCCTAGTTTCAGATATGGAAACTCAAGTTCAAGAAGGTACTATTACACCTGGCCAAGCCTCTGATATTTTATTAAAAAAGTTTCTTGGTGCTAGTTGAGTGAATAAATAATGAAATCTGAATGGCAATTATATCATATTAAAAAAAAATTATCTATACATTTGTAATTCTTTATAAACTTTTATAACAGTTTATTATTTTTAAAATAAAAATATGTTTTTGTTATAAATTTAGTGTTTTTTAAATAAATCTAAAATAAATATTAAAATTTTTTTTTTATTATTTAATTTGAAAAATTGAGTATGCATTTAAAAAATTATAATGATTTATTATATGTAACTTTCGGAACTCTAATACAATATTTTTAAATGTACAAGTAATGGGTGATATAAGATATGGCTATTTTTTCTGTAAATAGAAGTATTTGGTTACGATGCAGAAGCGGGTATCCATTGAATTGGCTTTGGATATTGTACCTAGACTTTGACCAAGATTTTTCATTTCTGGCAACAGTTTTTTTTTTGTAAAAGAAAAAAGTGGATTTTGATTTCAAACTGTTTTTATCGATTGAAAAGATTTTTTTAATTTTTGTATGTGTTGTGTTACCTTGCACACACTGTGAGTACTTTTGCTTTTGTCTTCTTCAGCATTGTTTTGGGTGTCAGTTATTTAGAAACATTTTTTTGTTTTTTGACATAAAAAATTTATCCAAAAATCAAGCAGGGGGGGGGGGGGAGGGGCTATTTTGCATTTTTACCTGTATATGTTATGAAACTACGATTTCTCAAAGCTCAGAAAATGTTTATATTATTCATTAACTAACACAAAATTCATGTTTTTAAAATGTTTGGATGTTTAAAATTAATTTTTTAAAAGATTGTATTATATTTTGCTTAATTTATTAACTAAAATATTTCTTTTGGTACTTTTTTTTATCCATATTTAGTTCCTCTTGTTAAATAATAATTTATGAAAAAAATAAAATTATTTAATATAATGAATTGTAGTAGACATAGTGTGTATATAGCTCAATTCGAGAAATGTTGCAAAAATTTCCCTACTGCTTAAATCTTGCATATATAGTAATTTTGAAACTTCCCTCTTCAGTGTTTTACTTTTATCTGCCTATTGAGATTTTCTGGGGCTATGCTCTATACGCAATATCTGTTCATGTGAGAAATGGTATCGTTGGAGTGCTATTCATAGCCTTAGCTTTTGTAAATTTCAGCTTGTAAATACTGCTACTCTACCAAATGCTCAGAATAGTTTATTAAATCTTTTTAAGTTAAAAAAAAATTGCATAATTTTTAAAAATTTAATATTTTTAAAACTTTCTTACAAAACCAGTTAAGAGTACTATTAACAAATGTTGATACTGTGTTCTTTTGTTACATACACCCTACACCACCTAAAAACTGCAAAGCAGTTTTCTTTTTCTTTTCAATAGGCTGATCAGTGAGATGCAAAACTTGTTTTAATTCAGGACAGGGTTCGCATGGTGGTGGTTCCAAGTGGTTTTCTCAAAAAAAAAAAAAAAAAAAAAAAAAAATGGTATTTTTAAACAATAATTTAAAATTGTAATTTTATTTAAAAAAAAAAACAATTGTTTTTTTAAAGAATAATTAAAATTGTATTTTTATTTGTTTATTTATAATTAGACACTTTAAATTATTTGATGATGTAAATAACTTCTAGTTTTAACTAAAAGTTTCCCATTTCAAAGATTACTTTTTCTAAAGGAATTTACTGAAAATGTAATAGTTATAGAACGATGGCGAATGCAAGAAAATGATATAAAAAAGTTTAATGCTGATGTATTGAAGGAAATTTAAGTAATTCTTACTGCAAATGCAACTACAGCAAATGCTGAGAGAATTTTTTTGTTCTTTTGGGGTTGTGCAATTGTTTTGTAACAGACTGGGTTTAGAAAAAGCTGCAAAACTTGTTTTTTTATTCAAACTGTTAAATCCTAACTTTTGAATAGTAAATTTGTTTTTAAACAGGAATAAAGAAATAAGAATCTAGTTTTCTTTCTATTTTTAAGAAAATTATTCACGAAATGAAATATACATTCTAGGTATAACGTGACTGAGTGATGATTTTGTAAATGAAAAGTTATACGAATAGTATAGATGGAATAAGTTATAATCCATTTTAAAATAAATTTTGTAATTAAAGACAATTGAACAGTAAGTTTTTATTTTAATTAAGTTTTTATGTTTAATTTATATTAATATTAATGTTTTATAATTATTCAAAATTATCAATTAAACTTAAATTATAAGCTGCATTTTAAATTTGTTTCTAAAATAGAGGTTTTGTGCTTTAAAAACTTATTTTTAAACTTTAAAAGTATCATTTTGAACAATACATCAGCATTACTGATGAATCTAAGAGCAATATTCCATTCATTATGTAGTAAACAATTACCATTGTATCATACTATACACATTGAATTTAAAGAATAGTTTCTCTGAGTAAAATATTAAAATTTAATGTGATTTGGATGTCCACACATAAGTAGCAATAATTGTTTATTTAGTACTTAGTTTAAATTATTTTCAAAAGGAATATTACTAATTTTTATTTGAGCATTATTCTAGTTTATATGATTAGTTTATATAATTTTATTTATAAATATGTATACATGCAATTAGAAAAGGATTTAAAAAAAAAAAAAAAAAATTTAAATACCGTTTTTTTTTTTCCAACCCTAATTAAGGATTCACTTGGAAGGTTTGCATTTGGACAACCAATCACTTGCAAAACTTTCTATTAGTTAATTTTGCAACCTGCTTCATTATGAATTATTTAAATAATTTAAAATATTTTTGGACGCATCTCAATTTTGATTATTTTTTCTTAATTTAAAGACAATTATTTAGCTTTAACTCATAAGATTTAAGGACAATTATTTAGTTTTAGCTTGTAAGATTTAAGGACAATTACTTAGCTTTAACTCATAAGATTTAAGGACAATTATTAAGCTTTAACTCGTAAGATAATTTTTTCATATTTTTAAATTTCATACGTTAAATTTCTTTTTTGAAATTTTTTCCAATGTTGTTAAAACCTTCTTTTCTGTTTTTAACCAACTGCTCTACACAATGGAGGATAATGTATTTTAGTCTATGTAGGTAAGTATGGTTTTATGCATGCATGTTTGAATCTATTTTGTCAAAACGATTTCTAGAATTAGATATCACTTGATACAATTGTCTGAGTATTTACTGGGCAAATGGAAATTGGTTATTTGTGTAGCATCCTAATTTTTTCCCCTAATTTTTTAAGTGTTTGCTGGGTATATGAATATTTAATACTGCCAAATTTAATATCGGGCGCACAAGACTGTGCACTTGCACCTGGCTGGCTTTTGAAAATTGGAGAAAAAGGTGATAAAATTTGCAGGCCAAAAGAAATGTGTAGTGTAGATCTTTGGTTTTTCTATTAGATAGGGAGAAAAATTAATTCATATCTAAATTAACAATTAGATATATTAATTTAATTAACATTTATAAAAAAATTAAGGTTTAAACAAAAACTTAAATCCATCTTGCACCCTCTCTGTCCCGCATTTCCCTTTAAATTATCCTGCTGCTATCTATTCTTATCTTGTTCATGTGTAAAACTTTAAATTAGTCCAAAGCTACTGTGTGGAGGTATTGAAATGAACTCCCAACTTTGAGAGAAAAATTATTACTTTTTCTACAATTTTAAGTCTACAATTAAGAATAGATTGTAAACAGTGAATGTCGGAAAAGTGATTAAAGTGAAGGAGCAATGTTGCATGGATGTTCTGCAATCTCTGATTTCAAAGATGAGTAAATATAGCTACATTGGTGACAGTAGTCTTGTCTCAATTGTCAGATTGTATGTTAGTGAGAATCTTCTATGTTTTTTCCTTTCGGAGAGAAAAGTATGGAGCACTTTTCTCTTGAAAGGCGTCCAAGGAGGCATTGGCACCTTGATATTCGCACTACTTTCACCAGTGCAGATTTTAGTGTAATGATGTTCTGGTACTATACATTCTTGTGTTCCTCTGGCGCAAAAATGCATCCAACCAACTAAATAATGGGTTTATAGCTGTGAATAAAATTAATGTGTATTAGAGAAAAAGGTTGTTTCACTGTCTACAGTTATCACCAGGGTTGTAATGCTAAGATTTTTTTTTTTACCTGTATGCAAGCTTCCCGATCGTGGCGGTAATCCCAACTGTAACTGAGATTTTTTAATTATAAAATGCGAATTCACAATATTTTACATAATTTACCATAAAAAAAACCTAAATACTCTTAATTTAATTATTTATTTTCTCATTAAATTATATCTAATACATGCATGAAGATTTATGAGTTACTATTAATTTGTTTAAAAAAAGTGGCGGTATGCCATACCATTTCTTGAAAATGTACAGGCAGAACTTTTCTATGGAAGTTTTTAAAAAATTTTTACTGCTTAAATGAAATTTTACCTTTTGTTTCAAAGTTACTGTCGAAACCTTATTGAATAGAACGTAAATGAAATATCCTCTAGACATATTCCGTTGTAGAGCTTAGTTAAACCAACAAATATATATACATGTACAATACGCAAACAAAAAAATTTGAACGATATCTGTATCTTGTATTCTAATTGATAAAAAAAAAAAAAGACAAGTACCGTTGTTTATCGTGGAAGGTCTTTATTAGTTGTAAATAATTTTTTTTATCATGAGGGTCATCTACATATTAAAACTAAACCAAACTTTAAAAAGTTCAATGACAACCCCGTAATATTATACCATATTTAGATTTAGAATAAAAGAAAAACATCTAAATAACAAATTTCATAATTTTGCAATGATTGGTTAGTAATTTAAATTTCCAAAAATGACAAATAAATGATAAAAAGAAAATTTGTTTTTTTAGCCATAAATTCTTAAGTAGTCAATATATTTGAGCAATTTTTGTTTCAAACGATAGTTTGTTAAAGGTCAAACATAATAGCATGCAATTTTTGTATTAAACCATTTTTTAATAATTAATAAAACAATATTTTAATTTTTTTAAATTGAAACATAGATTTTTTGGCTTCTATTATATCTATCATGGTCGAAAACCCTCTTCAGAATTTTTTCTTTTTCATTTTGACGTTTAATTTTCAATATTTTAGCAAAAATTTAAAAAAAACACCTTACTTTAAGGGACCGTATATTAGATTACATTTGAAAGTGAAAACATTTGAAGTAGAAAAAAAACTGTTCAATGTTAAAATTTCAAAGTATTATATCTTTACAAAGTGTTGGGAGCATAGCTGATAAATATAACAATTTATATTTTTCAGTAGTAGAGATTCCTTTTAATACAAACGTACAGGATTTCTGCAATCAAAAGTCCAACTTTGAAAAAGCTGTAAATGAAAAATCACCAGTCAGAATTACCTGAAATTTGACCTTTAGATATTCGATGAAAGGATTCGATGATATATCTTTTTCTAACAGAAATTTTTTGGTTTTATTTATATGCCACTGATGTCTTAATGGTATGGAAAAGAATGAAAATTCAAAGAATATTCAAGAAAATAAAAGTTTATTCAATTGAAGCTTATATTGGAACTGTTTGCATCATGATTGTAATTTTTTCTTTCCTGGTTCACATCAGATTCCGTTCTTTCTATCGTGTATTTTTCATGATATACAGCAAAGGTACACCTCTTCAAATTTCTCCTTAGGAACCTGATAATAGAAAAATAAGTGGATTTTTTATGTTATATGAAATGAATAAATGCGTAATAATTTTGAGTTTACTAAGTACCGTAAAGTGGGGTGACTTGATCAAACTTTTTTTTTTTTAGTTTTTTGTAGCTTAGTAAATATTTATATTTTTCCATGGAATATTGTATTATATAACGGTAATGTTTGATACCTTTTTTCTTTTGTTATGTTCGTGGAATGTAGGAGTTAGTGGAAGGAATAAAAAAAGGTCATTTCACCGCAACATTTACATTAGTTTCACTAAAAAAAATAATAATATATTGACTTGATGTTTTCTTTCATTATTACATGTTTTCTTACCACTAAAATTGAATCTAGCTTAATTGTGTGCCAAAGATCACTAAACCAAATGAAGTTTTGCAACTACATTTGAGGAATAAAAAAAATTGACAGGTTTTGTTAAGGATTGTTTTTCGATAAGATAAACGATAGAACCACGTAAACAACTACTTATTCTTGAACCCCTGTACTTCCCTGTATGTTTTCTAACGCCTTGCTTGAAATAATGTCATCACTTCAGTTATAAACGCTATTCATGTTTCTAAAATATCGATGCGATTTAATCAACCCACCGCACAGTGGTGCAAATTCCCCAAAACGGTCAAAACCTTTAAGAATATTTTTTAACTGTAACTGATTCATTGTTAATGTGATTTCAAGTCAAATTCACTTATTTTAAGAGAAAAATACATTTATTATGTACGTATCGAAATTTGATTGGCCGCTTATGTGGGTATTTCAAATATTCTACATTTTGTACTCGTGAGAATTTTCGAGTACAACGTTCCATGTATGTTTTTATGTAATTTTGTCTTGGGCTTCTTCTGAAAGTAAGTCTAAAGACACAATAGCATATTCTAAAATTTGGTGTCCATGAAACGATTTTATATAAAATTATAGGCATGAAATACCACGGATAATGCTTCGCGAACATAACTGCAGTTTTTATACAAAATATATTGAAATTGCTTAGTAGGATATTTACTTGTAATTGCTAAAAGTATTATATAAAACCAATAAATCATGTTTTCATGTATTCCTGTTATATCAGCAAGCACTTCAAAATTATAGAAAACTTTCTTGTCGTATTTTTTTCATTTGAACTTCTAGAGCCAGGTTTTGGTTTATTTATTAAAAAGCCCATTCTTTTCATTTATTTCTTTATTTTTCACAATTTTTTTTTACGACTTCAATCCCACTTCGTTATAATTCTGAGAGTTTTGAGTTGCTTGTGAGAAAGTAAAAGAAATGCCTAATTTAATGTAATCACAAATCTTTTGCGTGTGATCCAGTAATTCTTGTAAAAGGTAATAAGTGCACATGACTCGCTGACATATATTCCTTTGGGATAGCATTGTTTTCTTACACTAGTCACTGATTTATAAATGGAATAGAAATGACAGATGTGGTCATTTTATTATATTTCAGTAAATTATACTGAAATTTTGTATTTAGCCGAAACAAGTGCTAATGCTTCGTTTGGTGGTTGGATTACTGAATTTGAGGAAGCTGCAACTCCTATAACAAGAATATCTTTTACAATTTTGGCAGTATTTGGCTGTCCATCTCCTCTCAGCTTCATTTACGCAGCAAATAACAGTTCACTCCACTGGTATCTGTGATGGAACGTAACTGGGCTGTTTTTCTACATTTTATTTGTCACTGCATCTTGTAAAGGCTTTTGGAGGACTATCACCACGGATATGCGTTTGACCAATTTGAACGAAAAAATTGTTATAAGTACCCTACCAAGATATTTTTTTTGCTTATAAAATTGCTTTATTTTTGCATGTAGCCGTACCTTTTTAGATTGATATTCATGAATAAATCTTGATAATAATTGATTTGTGTTAAGTAATAAAATCATTTTCTCATTTTGAGAAACGATTTGGACTGGAGTCAATAAGTTCTCAAACTTTTCAATGGTATCTGTTAATACCTAATTTGTATAATACTCTAATAACTGTCTCCTAGATATGGTCACTTGGTCATCACATAAATCTAAAATTTAAATCAAGATATATGTTTAAAACAAATGACACTTCTTTCGATTTTAGTGACTCGCTTATAAATTTTCACTTCCCTCTAAAATAAACAAAAGTTAGTAGCTAAAACTTATGTAAATAGTTAGAAGATACTCTTATCTTTCTAAAAATAGTCATAAACCTGCTGATGGATTTGGTTGGTTGGTTGAAGTTTTAACGGCTAAGACTGATGGATTTGGAACTTTTAGTCACAACAAAGACCAAGTTCTTGAAAAATATGTCATTTTTTTTTACTAATATTTGTAGCTCTACAACTATAATTAAGTAAACATAACACTTTTTTCTATAGGAAATAAGCAGTTACATACCTCTAGTTTCTGAATCTATTTTAAAATAGTAATAAATGCTACAAAAAATTTTGAATGGTCAACACACAATCAGACATATCACACACACACACACACACACACACACACACACACACACACACACACACACACACACACACACACACACACACACACACACACACACACACACACACACACACACACACACACACACACACACACACACACACGCACGCACGCACATTATTTACCGCTGGTTTGAGTAAAAAATTTTGTTCATTTGGCTGGAAACTAAAGTAATTACTACATTCCAGCTGTGCTAGACTAGGACAAGTTCAACTGTATTTTGAAATAATGATAAAATGGCTTCAAAATATCTTAAAAAAAAAAAATTCTCTGACAAATGCCGACTTTTTGAAATAAATGCCAACTTAATTATAAAACTCAAAACCAAATAAGCATTGCTTTAGTAATAATGCATAAATACAAATTTTAGTACTAATAAGTACATCCTAAAAGGGTTATTAATCACAATAGTAAAGTTCTTTAACAAATGTTTATGTTTATGAAGACTAAATTCATTTGTATTCTAACTAGTAGTTCATTAGATAAACCACATTTTGCATTAATTGTTTTAATAAAACGGGGTAGAAATAGCCTTCATGCTCAATAGAATGGTTCGTTCTGATGCTCAACGCCTCAATTATAGAAACTACATTACGCATCATCCGTTTTCAGGTCTGAGAGATTGCTTTTGGTGGAATTATTTACATTATGGTTATTATTAACATTTTACTCGCATTCATTTTCTGCTGTTAAACAGTCACTGTTTATCTTTAAGTTTATTACTATTAACACTATTAGCACAGGATTTTATATTTAAATTAATATACTATTATTCTTTTAAGCAGTAAAATTTTGTCTAGACTTTTACAATTTTTATTTAGAATGGTGCATTACCCTTTACTCAATAGTTCATTAATTTCTTCAAGCGTTTTGCTTTTAGTTTCTGGAACACACAAGAAAATAAACACAGCTGCTCCATAGCTTATGAAACCATACGTAACGAAAGTTGGTCCGATTCCTATTGCATCTGAAAAAAAAAAAAAAAACGATATTACACTCTGCAATTAATAAATTAGTAATTATATGATGATACAAGTAAATATTGATGAAGATATGCACAAATAAACAGTTCAGATACAACTTCCCAATCCTTCAAAACCAGCGAAAAAGATTTATCATCTTATTAACCTACAGTGAATATAGCTTATATGTTATGAGATTAGTCCTTCAATTTTAGATAGAGTGTGCTAAAATCATTATATTTCGGTGTAATTCGATGAAACGGTTTTCACGGTACACGTAATTCAATTTAAAAAAAAAAAATTTCAACAGTCTGATATTTTGCTTTAAACCGTTTATTTGATAAAAAAGAGTAGGTTAAAACCCAACTCGTATAAGTTATTGGACATTGCAATTGCTTTGATATCCATCGCTCAACAACTGCTATTAGAAATGAAGCAGACACGACAGTGTTGGCAGTGAATGATGGTTTTCTGTCATACGAAACGTATTAATATCTTAAGGGCATTCTTCATCAAGGTATCTTTCACTCCGCTTAATACTGGAGATGTTAAATTTTCATAAACACATGTTTCATTTTCATTCAGGGGGTATGGAATTCGAAATTTCAAAAAATAAAAAAAAATAAAAAAAAATTGCAAAAAATAATACAAATATTTTTGAATAAAATGGCAGAATTTTTTTGTTTCTCTCATTAATAGAACTTGATATAATTAAGTTTCTGTTACATGACGACTGTATATCAGACATGCTATCTTGAATCTTTGAAACTGTTTTTCTTGGTGATGGCTTTTTGTCCCTTTTTGAGTTTAAATTGATATAACTTAAAAACTGCTTATTATAAATCTATGAAACTTCCCACAATTATTTTTCATATATATTTCTTTAATTCGTCTTCACGAATAACTTTTTTTTAATTTAACTTTTTATAAAAAAGTTTTTGGAGCTTAGCATAATATGGATTTTATACAGTTTTGGCACAAAATATTTTTAATTTTTTTTTTCTAATTACTTTATTGAAAAATCATGAAGACAATTTTGATATCAATTATAAGTAATTTTATGCAAAAATTATGCGATTTTTTTAAAAAGATTTTCAGACATATCAAATTTAAGAACTATTAAAATTTTGAAGTTTTTTAATTAAAAAAAAAGATATTTTTTAAATTTGAAAATTTTAAATAGTTTTTTAAGTTTCAAAACATCATAGATTACTGCATAAAAATTAAAAAAAAAAATTGAGTTACTTTTAGTGTTACTTTTAAAATAAACATGTGTTAGGCTCAAAGACCGAAACCACTGATTAAAGCCAACAAACCGACTGCAACGTCTCTGGATTGATCAGAATGCATGATGGTATGGTTTTTTAACTCCCCCTCAATAAGCGTACTAGATGATTAATCCTATCAACAGAATATGATTAAGAGAACAAGAAGATAATAGTGTGGCCAGGAAAGTTTTAAAAGTCATTAGCACGTTGAGGTCGATTTTTCGTTTCCCTTAATGAGGGTTTTCGATCTTTGAGACTGAAATATGCCCTTAAAGAGACTTTGTAGTAGAAATCCATTCTATTCCTAATTATAATCAAAGTATTTCCTTTGATATTTTATTTTTGAATGAGAAAGTGTAGCACACTTACTTAGTACGTCGAGAAATGTTAATGAGACAACAATGTTAGCCCCCCAATTGATGCAGGTGGCTACAGAAAAGGCTCGGCCACGCAAACATCCTGGAAATATCTCACTAAGTATTAGCCAGGTAACTGAAATAAAATAACGCTTAGTTTATAATTCTCTATATTTAATTATCCGAATTATGAAGTTAAAATTTTTTCTTTTTTTTAATATAGCATGTGTTTATGTGTTTTCATTAAAGCGCATATTCTGAATATCTTAAATCAACCCAAATCTAAAGATAATAAAGCAAAAATAATTATCTAAATCTGAGACTCTGCATCCTATACAAATTCATAGTTTTACACTTAGAGAGATGAAATTTGTGCAAAGCAGCGTTTGTACATCGGGATTGTAGATATTAACTTATAAATTCGATCAAAAATTGCTTTTATTGAGGTTTAATTAATTAAAAAAAAACAAAAAAAAAACTTGAATCTCATTGTAATGACCATATAATGTTGAGCATATTAAACTGGTCAATATAATACAAGCTTTCCCTTTAGTAAATATTGTCAAACCAAAACTAACTATAAATTTGTTCGATGAATTTGTTCATTTTTCCATTTAATTATAAATATATCTTACAATTTAAAATTGGTATTTGATTGGTTTTCTCATAGTTTTTGTACGCTTTGAACGCGAAAGTATACTTGTACTTAATATGAAACAAATCATGTACGCAATGTGTCATACTTATCATGATGGAAATATAGCTACCCTTGTAAAAAACGCATGGCATAAACGTTTGGATATTTTTTTAATTTAGCAAATTTTCAGATGTTTCATCAAAGAGAATTGATTTTATTTTTAATAAAATTCCATATTCATCGCTAAATACATTAAAATCTTTCTATATTTTTTTATCTGTTTACTGAATTTAATTTTATTATGCTTATTCCCTGGCCTTCGCTACGTACTCTTGCAGGCTGAGTACTTTTCTACAATTGTGTATTTAATGTATGAATACTGTCTAAAGTATTGTATCAAAATTCTACCTGGTCCATAACTCATCCCATATGCGCAAACGAAAACCATTAGTGCAATTACTGAAGTAATTTTCATTGATAATGATGCTTGGTGAGTATGTTCTTCATCTGGAACCATACTGGTTGTGTTTATGAATCTTTCATCTGCATTTGTAAAATTAGTGTTTCCTGTCAATTCTAGATGCCCTATCGTTTCAGTACTTTGAACATCATAAAAATCAGTGGAGTCCGGAAGATATCCATTGGATGATGTTTTATTTATATCCTCTTCAATATAAAGTCTACTGCTTACTAAGTTATTATTTCTTGCTCTGGTAACGAACATAACTTGTCCTGTAGCATCTTCCAAATTATTACTTTCAGTAGAAGAATGGTGTTGCAAAGGCTGGATATCCCATGCAATATCTTTATCATTAAATGTTGAGTTTCCTTCCGTAGAAATTAGTTGGTGATGAATAATGAAGACAGAACCTGGTTCACTTTTACCGTCAATCTTAGTAACAGTACCAACGATACCAAGAACCATGATGCTAGTAGCCATCAGAAGGCATCCACTCATAAGAAGAGATTTTCGTCCTACTTTATCCACTATGAGAAGTGTAACAATTGTAGAGAAGACCTATATGAGAATAAAAGTTTATTAGTATAGGGAGATTAACTATGTTAGAAAGAAATTACTTCATTCAGTCAATAATAGGAAACAAACTATTTAAAGGGGGCTTTTTACAGGGTGTGGATAAAATATGTATATTATATGAATATTTTGTTCTTTTAAAAGGGGTCTCAGAGAAACTGTATAACAAAGGTCTGATTTACATCATGTTAAATTAATAGCGCGTGCATCTTGATGCACGAGCCATATTATCTAATGTATGAGTCCTCTCGGAAAAATACTAGTCTTGTAAAAAAATTAAACAAAAAAAACAGCAGCCTTATTGAAAATGAATATTGATATTATTAAACTGAATGATATCGACATTACGCATCCTATCGAACAAGATAAAGAATTTGAATATTTCAACCTGATTTCTACTACAATACCACTTTTATTTATAAAAATTTCTTTCTTGTAACTTTTCTTCCTTGGTGATGATGTAATTTTAATGTTATTGTAAAACACGATCTCCCAAAAAACAACTAGACGTTGTAAAAAAACCACGACACGTAAAATAATTAGTCAGAAAAAGTTGTGAAATCTAATGCTTGCCGCAATGCGGCCGCGTTTAGTTTCTTTAGGGTACTTGTACACAATGAACTAAATTGGGATTATTAGGAGGCATCCTCATAGGCAATCAGTACTTGGCAGGCTAGAGTATTTGTAAAATTAATCTCACACACAATTCAGTGCAATGGGTGCAAAGTAGCTGAAGCAAATGACATGAAATTAATCCGAAATAACTCTAGCCAGCTAAGTTCTGATTGCCTATCGGGATTCCCCCTAATAATCCCAATTTAATTCATTGTGTACAAGTACCACAAAGAAACTAAATGGCGGCAAACATTAGATTTCACAACTTTTTCTGACTGATTATTTTATTTGGCGGTTTATTTTATACAACGTCTAGTTGTTTTTTGGTAAATATAAATTCTTTTTGTTGCTTTTCTTATGTTCTAAATGAGTAAGATACGGCTAATGGATATTTTAGCGTGAATAATCATATCGTCGTTCTAAGGGAAAAAAATGGCGTAAGCGACAAAACCATTAGATTTACATACTAATCTTTGTATTGAGAATGACAGTAAATATCATGATTAAATGTTGTAGAGATCTAGATTTGCAATCCAAATCCTTTTCGTTTCTATTAAGAAGAAATCTTCCATACCACAATAAGAAAAAATCTTATTATCAAAAATATTGTTACGAATTTTTGTATATTTGTAAATATTTCGTAGTGCTAATTTTGTAAATAGATAAATTTCTGTACATTTCGCATAAGGCAATGCAATGGTTTGTTTCCCAGCAATGAATCCCTCAATGCTTGATAACGAGTTTTACAGAGGTAACTCTGGGAAGCGAGTTTCAAGGGGCAGGGCATTTAACATTATGGTAATGGGAATCTCACCAAATTGGCGAGATAGAGCCAAGTTGGCGATGGTTTTGGCGACCATTTGGCGACATTTTCGGTACATGTATCCCATGTATGTACATGTATAGAATTTTTCGACTACTGTCTGGAAAGTTCTCCAAATGTCCATCTCTGGAAGGTTCAAGTATGTTCGCAGCCACTCATATATAAGCGCGACCTGAGTTGGTTAGTAGTTAGTTGATTTTGAATCACTGAGTTAGTTGTCTCTCAACGTTCATTGTGAGAGCTGTATTCCTGACTTAAGTAGTTCTTGGATTTTGAGTCACTGAATTACACTGGTGTGCAAAACTTAAGCAACAATGTAAAAATTTAGCAGATAGAAATGAAATTGCAGAAAAGGATGTCTGGAGAACAATACAATGAATACGTAAGTCAGTAGAAACGTCATGCGTATGCAAATATCAGGAACGAAACGTCAGAGGCGACGTGAGCGTACGCAAAACGCGTGATGTCAAACCGCGCAGCTCAAAAGTAAAATAAAAGGAAGGACGTAGACGCAATTCAACATATTCGCTGCAAGTGCCAGTGAGTCAGTTCATGAAATATGGCTAGAAGAAATCACCTGGATGACTTCACACGTGGAAGAATGATCGGAAAGCTGGAGGAGGGGCGTACTGTCACCAGTGTAGCTGCAGAGTTCGGAATCAACAAAAGTGTCGTTCCGCGGGCTTGGAAAGCGTTCCAAACCACAGGTATAGCTGTTAGAAAGGTTGGGGGTAGCCGCCCGATTACGACAACTGCAGAGGATGACCGATATATTGTCCTGCAGGCGAAAAGAGGCCGACAGCATTCAGCAAGCGCCATTGCTCAGCAACTCTGCACAGCAACGGGGCGACAAGTGTCGCGGTTTACTGTGGCCAGACGCCTTCACAAAGGGGGCCTATTCGCCCGCCGTCCTGAACGCTGCCTCTCGTTGAAAGTTGGCCACCGACGCCACCGTTTACAGTGGTGCAGAGAGCACAGAAACTGGACAACTGATCAATGGAGTCGTGTCCTCTTTACGGATGAGAGTCGGTTCAGTACCGGAAGCGATTTTCAACGCATTTTGATTTGGAGAGAGGTCGGGACCCGGTTTCATCCCAGTAACATCAAGGAAAGACACCGTAACGGTGGTCCTGGAGTTCTTGTCTGGGGAGGTATTATACTGAACGGGCGAACTGAGCTCCGCGTTTTCGACAGAGGGTCTGTAACCGGGGATCGCTATTGTGAGGAGGTACTCCTTCCCCATGTGCATCTGTTCCAAGGTGCCATTGGCCCAGACTTCATTTTTATGGATGACAATGCACGGCCACATCGGACTCTTGCTGTTGAGGAGCTACTGGAAAGTGAAGATATCACTCGAATGGATTGGCCAGCGTACTCCCCAGATTTAAATCCCATCGAACATGTGTGGGATGCTTTGGGGAAATGCATTGCAGCACGCTTACATCCTCCAAAGAACACCCAACAACTCAAACAGATGCCGATTGAGGAATGGGCACTCCTACCGCAAGAAATGTTGCACCAGCTGGTTCTGAGTATGCGGAGACGGTGCGAAGCAACCATTGCAGTGAGGGGAGGGCATATCCCATATTAAGGAACATCTTAATATGGGAGGTTGCTCTTCCTCTTGGATAGACAATCATGAGTCACGATACTATTCGTTCAATAAAGCTTGTTTTTGTTTGATTCCATACCGTATGCATTGTATTCCTTTTTCAGCGCCGATACTTTCGTCATCCTTTACGTACATAATACTCTCCCTCATTTCTGAATTTCATGTCTCTCAGATGATTTCTCGTGGAGTTATGGCAAAAAACCCACCTGTTGCTTAAGTTTTGCACACCAGTGTAGTTGACTGGAGACACTGAGCGAACTGTATTGCATTGTCTTTTGCGGCGATTTAGTAGTTGTTTGTCAAGTTTTTAACTGCTGTTTTGTGCTCTATTGAGGTGAAAAGAGCTGTATTGTGTCTACTAGAACGAGAAGTTCTGGAGCTGTAAGAGAACTGTGAAGAGTTATTTTGGAATAAATTGCTGCAAGTTTTGATCTGCTTTGGCGTCAAATCTTTCGAACCCGTACAACGCAACAATATGTATCTCTTATAACTTGGGCACAAAAACAAGCAAATATATACTAAAAAAAAGTAATTATACAAAGTTAGTAAAACATACAAACAAATTACTTGCTTTTATGGGAAATTGAGGATTACCAGCTTTTACATATGAATAAATTTATAAAAAAATGCATCTCAAAACAACTTTCGCTCTAAGCTATTATTTTAAGAGAAATTCAGCAAGCTTTAGTGGTGGAGTCGTTAAGATATCAGGCTAGTGATCAGAAGATTTTATTTGAAACTGAAAGTGGTTTTCTAAGTAAAAAGTTGAAACATGTGCTTTTAGAGCTTTGCATGCAATTTAATTGAAAAATAAGTAATTTTTATTTTTTTCTAATTACACCGTTTTGATAGTTCAATTTAAAGCATTAAAGACACTTCTTGAAAGTGAGCGAAAGGCGAATATCCGAAATCCATTGACCCGTTTTAATCAGTCATTACCCACGCTAAATGTCCCAACTTCCGGAATCCTTTCTGTGGGTATAGACCCTCGTATTCATTAGTCTATACAAAAGGCACTTCCTCTAATCAATCTGAGAAGGAAAGAAAAAGTAGGTGGGGAAAAAAAAGAATGGTGTAAAATCATCAAATAGTTTTGGCTGTAGCGCTGGCTAAAGTTTTGATCACAACCATAAGAAGAATTAGAAGGAGAAGGAGAAGAAGAAGAACAAAATTCTGGTGACTTCGGCGATTTTCAAAAGATTTTTTACCATGTTCCTTTGTTCAGTGTTAAGTTAACAATTATGTTGTTATTTTTCATCAATTCACATGGGGAAACATGACGGAAAAAAATCAATGTTCTAGCTATAATAGAAGCTGAGTTGTGAGGGGTCGAAGATGGGCCTAAGCTCTGTCAACATAATATACACTTGCATGTTTGCCACTTTGACATCGGACTTGGCGGCTTAACACTACCGCGTTCCTAGATTCGACCTTCAGCAAAAAATTTTGGGATGTTTACTAAAATTACAGATTTTATAAGTTCGACCACCAAATTGCATGACTGTATTTATTTCAAAAGCTTTGTTTTCCTCCATGTCATGATTATTTCCGTAAAAAATAAAAATTGTTCAATAAAAATATTCTTTTATATCTTTAGGTTGGCTGGCTGTAGTTTAACGGCACATGGGCAACACGTGGGCCATACTGCACTATTTATATCTTTAGGAATTTACTCATGTAAACGATCGGATGACTACGGAAAAAAATAAACAACAAATGTCGAAAAGAAAAATTTATAGCTAGGAATCTTCTATTAAAACATGGAATGAAATAATGTCGTAATATAGATGGCGGCATCAAGAATCGAACGATTTTATTTGAAAACATTTTTAGAAGAAAAAGAAAATCAATCTGCAAAATAAAAGAAAATGAATTTGAAACACATCTGGTTACCTTTATTTATAGCATTGACATATGATGACATTTGAATTTTGCTCTGTCGTTTGAACGCTTTAAGCGTAAATCTAAACATGTGGAAATCTTGTATTCTTGTTTTGAATTCTACAAGTATATTTTTTTCATACTGGTTTTCAGTTTTTATCAAAATTTACAAAGATTGATTCTAGAACAGAAACAGTAGGCTTTAGACAGTCATCGATGGAGTTACCTCACTGAAAATTACCATGTATAAATTAATATGTTACCACTTATATCGGGGAATACTGAAATTTTAAACTTAAGTAGTACCTGTAATTTCCATTATGACAGCCAAAATGGCAAAGCTTCAAATGTGTTATTGTATTCACGGGGATTTTTTTTTTGTGTAGTATCTTTTTGCGAGCGAAGTGAGTCTATGCTTCGTAGCAACGAAACTTTTAGCGAACGAAATGAGCCCGTGTTATAGTAGTAATAAAACTTTTGGCAAGGGCGGCATCAAAAACAAGGATCTATACACATGACGGATTTCCGCAACGCGGGGCCACGCAACTAGTTCCTAATACAATAGTTACGAATTATGTGGTTGTGGTGTATAAATAATATTTTACAAAAAGAATATTAAACAACAACGTTATGCTCAATATTTTTTTGGGGAAGGGTTATTTTTCTTCAAAACAAGCGGGGTTTTTTTTATATCATATAGTTATCTTTAGAAAATTGGCTCTCATCAAAAACCATCTGTATGTGTTCTGTAAAAAATTTAAATTATTAAACTCAATGGTAAAATGTCCCTATAATGAAAAGTGTTGGCTCCTTATATGGACAAATTGGCACAATAATGGACCATTTGATATTTCTTTGTATTTAGATCTAATATAGTGTTAAGCAACCACACAAATAATTGTGATAAATAAACATAAATTATTTTAACGATTTTTATTTCAATATCTTTTTTTTTCTAAATATATCTTCAAGTTTGATCAATTTAATATTTTTATTTTTTATCCTTTACTATTCACATGCATATTAACTAAAAGCGATACAAAAACTGTTTTGAATCAAAGACATACATAAATAAAAGACCTTATTTTTAATATTTTATAATGGTGTTTTAACAAATGACTTGTGATACATATGTAAAAGTATCTTGCTGGCTAAAACATAAAATGATTCAATATCCTTACAGATTTGTACTTAGAATACATCACTTTCAATACACTATACGTAATATACAGGATAATGAAAATGTTGTACTGGATTAAAAAACCTATGTCGATCTTTTTTGATGAATACCACGTTTTAGGAAGTCATAGGTCTAAAATAGTGTGTGTGTTTTAATAATCTGATGCGCAAGGTTGGGGATTACGTGGAGAAGAAATGGTGAATCAAGATTTTACGTTTTCTATGGGACCAGCATAAAAAAACGTACGATGCGGGACAGCATAAAAATGAACTAATTAAAAAAAAGTGCAGAAATACAAAACTGAATATCCATAAATTAAGAACAAGAACGTGTCACATTAACTAAGTAATGTATATAGCAATTTAATTATTTTACTTAGAAACTTGAGTACTTACATTTTAAATATTTTTATTAAAAAATTGGCAATTTCCGATTATATCTTTTTTCATGAATTCAATTCCAACAAAGCAGTCACAAAAATCGAAAGGCTTTGTAAATGTTTTTATTGAGATTCATGTCCTAGAAAGATGCTGTTTAACAGTTTTATTTCAATCAGCCGTATTAAAAGAAGGAATGAGTTTCGACATCTCGCCTTGAATTTAATTCTTCTCTGACGAGAATACGTCAATACGAAAATTGGATAAATGAAAAACGAATCATCTGTAAACCATTCTTTGAAAAACATAGGAAAAGCAATACGAATACGAGAAATTAGATGAATGATAAACATTTAAAATATATACATATAATACGGAGAATTTTATGAATAAAAAAATATCATCTGAAAATCTTTCTTTGAAGAAAAAGTATAAATAAGCGATATTGGTTGAATTAAAAAGTATTTGGAAATCTGTCTAAAAAAAAAAAAATAATAATAATAATAATAAAATACAAATCGAGAAATAGTATGAATGAAAAACTTATCATCCAGAATTCCTTCTTTAGGGGAAAAAAAACCTCACGAAATATATATTCCGGAAATCCTTCTGTAAAAAAGCATGGGATAATCCTAAAAATATTTGCCAATATTTTTATATTTTCTTAAATTTTTAGTTATTCACCATCACTCTCAATAAGTGTCTGTATATGAGGTTGATAAAGCTTGTTGCTTGCCACTTGTAACATTTGTTTCATAAAAAATATTTAAGAAATAAAACAATGAGAAATAATGCAATTGGTCTAGGCAGGTAACGCGCAAGTTGGGAATCTGTAAAAATTTACACAATTATTCTTCAGTAATGTTGCAATCTTTTACGTGATGTCTGTTTTTGATTTTTTAATACAGAAAGATTTCAAAAACAGGAAAAGTTATCGCTGAACATTCAAGGTTTTTATTAGGAGGCTAGTGACTGTTAATGATGTAACGTAATATCACAGGTAAAGAAACGTAAAACTTATAAAATCACTTTGTAGATATTTATTTGCTCATCCGCCAACCTATTACAGCAGAGTGGGATTGAATCCTAGAATACTAGTATGTACTAAAATGATGACCAACTACAATCACTCGACCCAACTAGGTTGGTCCAATTTTATTTTTCTGAATAATTCCCCTGTAAAGATTCAGTTGACTTTTAAAACTGTTTTCTCCAGTACAATTTACTATATATTCTGGCAGATTGTTCCACTTATCAACTACTCTATTGCAAAAGTAAAGTTTTTCATTATCCAACTTAAAAGGACGATTTAAATAACTTATATACATGACTTTTTGTTCTGTCCACCGTATTATTCTCTAAACCCTAGCAATCGCCTATTTGATAAATTTAAATTACTAAATCAAATACCCTCTAGATCTTCTTTTGTCCAATGTATAATAGATATTTAGTTTCATCAATCTAAACCATAATCGAAATTCGAGTACCACTGTACAATTTTTGTTTCTCTACTCTGAACCTTTCCCAACAAATCAATTCATTAATTTGTTCATGAACTACCTGTCAATCTGATCTCTACATGCTGATAACAAGGTCGTCTACTAGTGATGACATACGCATCACAACGGCTCTTGACCATCTGGCTTGTCAGTATTCAAACTTGACCGATTATTAAAATTTTGGTTGTATCTCACAATTATATGCCTAGAACTGTGGGATGTTCAAGATCTCTATGGAAGATTCTTGGAAATTTTCGTGTGAAGTGTTTCTAAAATGTTGAGGCTGCAAGCCATCATCAATTCTGAAAAGTATCATAACGTTCTTAAGAACTATTTAAAAAAGTACCAGTTCTTTAATTGCGAGAAATATAATATAATAGAAGTTTAAATGTATTCGAATTTATATTCAAAGTTAATGTCGATTATTTCTCGCAAAACGCATAACAAGCATATTGCCTATATTTTTTAAAAATAGATATTGCAATTTTGCAATACCAAATGATTTTATTCACTTACTTTAACTACCCCAAGTCCAACAGTGACTAACGTTGCTGCAGTGTTTGTATCATATCCAAAATGTTGAAATACTGTTGGTGCATAGTACAATACGTTGGCATTACCTGAAAACTAACAATTTTAGCATTTATAATGCATGATAAGAAATTTTAAACATAAAAATGTTAGATTATGAGTGTAGGAATTATCAGACAGTGCTTTGAGATACACTGAAGAGTCAGAAAACTGGTAAATGCAAATAAGAGAGGTACGCAACCTAGCAGCGTAACGCGATGTAGTAGGCAAAGCCTATATAAGACAACAGGTTTCTGGCAAAGCTTTTAGATGTGTTCCTGCGGCTTCAATAGCAGGTTATTAAGATTGAATGTCCTGTTATATACTAAACTCCAACATAACTAGAGATCAGTAAGATGCGTGAACCGGATTCAGTGGCGGCGTGATTCCATTCTTATGTGACGTTATCAAACTTCAGGGAGGTAAGATGAACCGTGTTGACAGATTTGGCGCGATTATCGCCAAAATTTCCTGCCTAATTAAGTAAACATTCGAAAAAAGAAACCGTATTTTTGGGTGAGGGAATCGATGCATTTTTGCCGTTTTTTTTCTGTATTACGAAAAAGTGCTCGTTGGAAAAGGACACTTTTTTGAAAGAAAATTAATACATGAATATGAGTATTTTGTGAAGTTTTTTTTTTTTTTAATGGTTAAGGAGTTTTTTACTGTTTCGCAATATTTTAGTTAAAACTTAAAATATTCATAATCTAATACGTTTTACTAAAATCTTAAACTCTATTCTATCACTAAATCTGCAAATTGTGCAATTGAAATTATAACTAAAATTCTTTGTGCATTTATTTTGAGTATCTTACCTGCAAATAGCATTTATCTTAAAAACTGTTTCTACAAAAGTTTTTTTTTTTACTTGGACTTTGGTATTATACAAATTATATAACAAAAATATCATATAAAAATTAAATTGAAAATATGTACGAAGCTCTACATTTTAATCTTTTAGAGTCAATTCTTTGTTTGGCCTTCGAAGTTTAACTTAAATACTTTATATTTTTTATATTAAAAATTTATTTTAAAATTTCTACAAAAATCAAACATTTTGAAATTTTTCTAATATCTTATTCGTTTTTCGGCAATTATGTATAAGATGGTTAGCATATAATGACTTTGACATTTTATGCAACTATCACCCTTTGGAAAAATGGGTTAATATTTTACACATAAAATCCTACATGTACTGTATTAATTTAAAACTTTACATAAATGATATAAAAATTGACCGAATTTTTTTACTTAAATATTACAAATTTGTTTTCAAGATTGCCAAGCACAACCACTGTTAAGTTTCTTAGAGCAAAACCCAATAATCTAAATGAAGAATTCTCGCATTGAAATATTAATTTGCAAAGTTATCAACAGAACTCTAATATAAATTTTGACAATCCATTAAATTTTCCTGGCAACTTTTAATACGTAAATTTACCGTCACAAAAACTGTAAATGATGGCTATGCACTGAATTAACGACAGCACCAAAACTGGTTATTTTAAAAGATGCAACTTTATGAAGGAAGTAAACTCATTTGATATTCAAAACCTGTTCCAAAGACGAAAAAGAAGATTCTTTAAATATTTACATTTGTCGAAAGCTATTAAACAAATATTTTTGCTGTAGTGTCTTTATGTTGCCTTTTACACAACAGTAACATAACAAAAACATTCATCGTTATTCTTTTCGCTTCGGATTTCAAAGGTTGGTGCTTTGTAAATGCATAGCTTGTATTTGAATTCGTTATTAAATGTAAAAAATACAGATTTATGAATAATTTCTAAATATGTCGATGATGAATCACTATTAAACTTACAGCCTCTGTGATTAAAGCGGCGTCGTTCGAGTAAACATTGGCGAAGTGAATATTCACGAGCCAATTCGAGTGACGCCAAGTGAGTGACGTCAGGGAAAGAGCTCGTCCTAAGCATACGATTCGCTAAAACTTTTAAAATATCCTTGATAAGGAAAGAAAAATATGAATAAGATTGAAACTCAAAAGCATTTATTTTCAACACATTTTTTAAGTTTAATACAAAACCATTTGATCAGGTTATAATTATTACTAGAAAATGTATGAGTTTCCCGGAAGTATATTCTCTCAGCGGGAGGATCCATACGATACATCCTACAGCGTAATCAGTGTAGTCTAGTTAACTTGGAGTTTAGTACAGTTGGCGCTCGAGAGATGGGATATAGAATATCTTAACCCCTTGGGTACAGATTTATTTGGGAAAATTCTTGCGTTTTGAGCGGTTGGTTCAAAACAATAAAGGAACTTTAAAGGAACACAGCCAAACAAATTATTTTTTTAAAGTATAGGTAAACCAATCGATGTATGGCTTAACCAATCATGGCTCTTGTGACATTAAAATCCATTCAATCAACCTAGTTTGAATGACGAAATAGGTTCGTCATTATTAACAAGCAAAACAAGTGCACGACGAATCTCAGCCGTCAAATGTACCCAAGGGGTTAAAGGAGAAATGAAATTCTGATTTTCGCCTACGACCATCTATCTCATGAGTATACAGTAGGGTGGGCCGGAAAAACTTTTTTTCGAAATCGGTTTGGGAATAGTGTGAAAAAGTTACCTAAGGGGTCAGTTAAAACGCACAAAATTTCTCGTCAATTTTGTTCAATTTCTAGACGTGCCCCTCTGGCATTGAAAATATCAAAAAACATACAAAAAATTCACTTTTAAGCCATTTTTTTGAAATTTTCAGAAATAATTTTAAAAAAATGGCATTGATATAGCATAGAATACTTGCCTAATGTGTCAGAATATACACAAAATTTGGTCCGTTTTGCTCAATATTTAGCCGCGCCATTCTTGCTATAAGCAAAAAAGTGTCTAAATGTCAAAAACTCTTAAGATTGGACGTGAGGGTGGACCAAATATATTTTTTTAAATTGGTCTTTACATAGCATGGAAAAGTTACCTAATGGGTCGGTTAAAACACACACAAAATTTCATCAATTTTGTTGAATATCTAGCCGCGTCCCTCTGGTATAAAAAATGTCCATAACATTAAAAAAATGCACTTTTAAGCCATTTTGTGAGCGATTACTTAAATTTTTTAAAAACCAGCGTTTGTATAGCACAGAATGGTTGCATAATGGGTCAGTTAGGACACACAAAAAATTTCACCCATTTTGATCGGAATCTAATGGTGCCCCTAGATTCCAATTCTTCAACTTTTGTACGCATTGTAAGCGGTGGTTGTGTTACGGTGTATTTCGACCAGTTGATGAGATCATGGTAATCAACGGCATTAAATTTGAGTTCAGGAGGTTTGAAAAAGCGTATGTCATCAGATTTCTTATTCCTGATGTTCAGAATTCACCTCACTGCTAATTCCCAGATGTGATATTGGGAATCCGTTAGCGTTGCCATTAGCATACTTTCCGGATGGGCAAAATATGCATTGTTTGAAATTATTCTTGTCTGTAATTTTCTTGGCATGGTTAGGCAACTTCCTTGAAAGAAAAATCATCTTACAGACATATTTAGCCCCACCGTGAAATGTGGTTTTATTTTTATATCGAACCACATTGATGCATAAACCAGAAAAACAAACTTAACGATTATATACGAAGCTCATCGGTTGGATTTTCGGTACCGATGTATATTATACATAGGTACTCTTTTTCATAACTTACCGAACTCAACTTTAATGCCGTTGATTACATTGATCTCATCGACTGCTCAAAGCACAATATAACAGAGCCACCGCTTACAATGTATAGAGAAGATAAATAATTGGAAGATATGTGGCAAGAACAGGTTCCTATAAACCATTTGAGAAGTTTCCATGTCACACGCAAGCAGTCGAGAGATGTGTTATACTCATATCTAAAGCTTTAGCGAAAGTTTGTGGTGATGCTGCAAAAGACAGTTATATACAGGCTAAGATTCAAGCAAGAAGAGAACTTCCAACATTTGATAATTAGGGACAGTACTATTCTGAAAACTACACTTTATAAGCATTTTATGCCTACTCTTTTTTACTTTATAATACTTGAATTTCTCGATTTTTAAATATGAATAAGTATTATACTAGTAAATACACTTCTGATTTTTAATATGCATATTATTTATTTTTGAGATTTTTGAAATGCCAGGAGTAGCTAGATATGGAGCAACATTGATGACACTTTTATGTGGTTTCTAAGTGACCCATTCAAAGTACGCTGCTTTTCATCCTTATTTTTAAACTTTTACTCAAAAGGGCTCCCCTAGATTCCAATCAAAATGGATCAAACTTTTTGTGTATTCTAAATGAACCATTATGTAACCATTCCGTGCTATGCAAATGCTGGTTTTTAAAAAAATTTAAGTAATCGCTCAAAAATTGACTTAAAAGTGCATTTTTTATATGTTATGGACATTTTTGATGCCAGTGGAACGCGGCTAGATATTGAACAAAATTGACGAAATTTTGTGAGTGTTTTAACCGACCCGTAAGGAAACTTATCCACGCTATGTCAAGACTGGTTTCAAAAGAAAGAAAAATTGCTCCACCGTAACGTCCAATCTTACTATTTTTTGACATTTAGACACTTTTTTGCTTATAGCAAGAGGGGCGCGGCTAAATATTGAGCAAAACGGACCAAATTTTGTGTGTGGTCTAACTGACACATTAGGCAACTATTCTACGCTATATAAATGCCATTTTTTAAAAATTATTTCCGAAAATTTCAAAAAAATGGCTTAAAAGTGAATTTTTTGTATGTTTTTTGATATTTTCAATGCCAGAGGGGCGCGGCTAGAAATTGAACAAAATTGACGAAATTTTTTGTGCGTTTTAACTGATCCCTTAGGTAACTTTTTCACGCTATTCGAAGACCGATTTCGAAAAAGCATTTTTTTATCCCCTCTAACGTCGAATCTGTTACGATTTTGCGACATTTAGGCACATTTTTATTCAAAGCAAGAGGGGCGTGGCTAAAAATTGAGCAAAATGAACGAAAATTTGTGTGTGTTTCAACTGATACATTAGGCAACTATTCCATACTATACCAAAGCCGGTTTTTTTAAAAAAAATTCCAAAATTTTCCAAAAAATGGCTTTAAAGTGATTTTTTTCTTCACTTTTAACATTTTCAGTGCCAGAGGGGCGCGGCTAGATATTGAGCAAAATTGACGAAATTTTGTGTGTGTTCTAATTGACCCATTAGTCAACTTTTCCGCACTATTCCCAAAACAATTTCGGAAAAAAAAAATTGTTGGCCATTTTTTTGGCCATTACAGTGAATATTGGGTATCAGATAAAACATCAAATCTCCTACTTTCTTGCTACCAAAGCTTAACGCTTCCCCTGCGCCCGCCAATACCACCATTGAACTGTTGATGACTGGAAAAATGCAGTGGCGGTTTGTGAGGTGCAGCAAGTACAGTCGTACTGTATCTATCTAAATAATTAGTTTGAAATTAAAATTTACTAACTGTTAATCAACTTTGATTATTTATTTTACTAATTTTCTTAAATGTAGATTAGTTGGTTGTTTTCAGATCATCTGGCGCCGTCAGCAACACGAGGGCTGTAATGCGCCAAAACATTCGTCATTAGACAAGCCAACATTCATTTACAAACACCCATGCCTTACACGGGACTCGAACCCGCAACCTCGCGGTCTAGAAGCTAGCACGCTAACCACTATACCGTTTGGTCGGCTAAATGTAGATTAGAATCGCAAATGAAGATGAAATTTCTACGGTAAGTAAAAAAAAACTCCGATAAATACCACACCTGTTGTGCAATGCACAATTGAGGGGAAAAAAAACCCTCTTACATTAACTAAATCTGACGGAGATCGAGCGAGTACAGTCAGAGAGTGAAAGTTCCAAACAACTGCACCATTGCCATGGAAACAACTACTAGTATGAAATGTCCCTCCACGCTAAATGTATATGGCGTTTTGCCAAATGCAGCCCTCACGAATTTTGCGACTTCGGCTGTACTTGTAAATTCGATAATTGATTGGCTCTTGTGTGAGTAGGGATGGGTGTGGACGAAGGAGAAACGATAACTTCTCAGAATTTTCTCCTCCAAACGGAAATTATTTCCTTGATAAGTTTAAACATATGTTTTCTTGTAACTTTTTAAGGTAATATTAAAACTTATAATTGAACCTTTTTGAAACATGGAGCCCCGTTATAAGTAAGTTTAAATGCGTTTTTTTTCTATTTTCTTTCTAATATCATTTTGTAAATATTGAAAGGAATCTTTGCCTTTGAGAAATTAAGAGCAAAGAATTTCGGTTCATGAATGATTGGAAAGTGAGGGGGGAAGGGGGGAAGTCCCTGTTACGGCTGCACTAACATTTTTGACCACTGGTCCCCTGTTCTGATGAGTCTCGTTTCCATATGTATAGGGTGGAAGGATATGTACGGTATGAACCTCATGAATCCATCCCTACATATTTACACAGGACTGTTCAAGTAGGTGGTTCCTCTATGATGATATGGAGCGTGTGCAGTTGACGTGATATGGACCCCTGATACGTTAGAGATGACTCTGACAGGTATAAGATAGAGTAAAGTAAGAAATTTTGGACTATTTCTTACTTTTTTTTATAATTTCAATTTCCAAACAAATAACACAATGAGACTGTTCAGTTTTAAAATCTAGTATCTGACAAAATCATAAAAATGTGTTCTTTTACTTTCTAAGCCATTTAAACATGTATTTCATACACTGAGATATAAATTAAGCCACAATAATCTATAGTTTTGGAGATTTGGTTATTTAAACACTTAGAAAACCTACCCAAAAAACTTATAAACCTCTATCCTAGCAAAATCAAAATGTTTTTGGTCACTCCTGCAAAATCGAGTAATCTTCAGACACTAGGTTTTTAACTTGGTCAGCCAAATGTACAATTGCAAATAAACTATTCGTCAGAAGCTGAGGTCATTGCCTTTAAATTTGCATATCATTTATCAATTTTATGTTTGTATACATGAAAAGAAAAGGATTGTCACAAAAACACAGTCCAAAAATAATGTATTAAGAAATAATGTTTTTGAGATGGTATAAAGTCAAGTTACAAAAACTTTTATCTTAATTTTCGAAATTACATACTAAAAATAACATAAAACCCTCGATGAAAATACAACTACGAATCAACCAGGAAATAACTCGTGAAAAAAAAAAAAAAAAAAGGCAATTATGTCATTACATGAAAATGCAGTATAAACCTGAGCCTGAGAAGAAAATGAAGATAACATCCAATTAAAAAACTTTCGACATTTTACAGCAACAACAGCTAAGTAATTGCTGACTCAATTGTACTTCTAACATCTGGCACTCCCTCCCTAAAAATGGGGTGTGGTTACATTAAATTGAAGTTTTCACCATATCCTGTGTAAGGCGAGACGGCATTTTATGACTTTATTTGGTATCGGAACTTTTGAAATCGTTTCAAATAGAACATACATGCAGAATTTATTTTACGTATTAAAAAGTAATTTTCGAATTTTTTTTTTCGGTATTGCGATTGCAATAATTAGTTGCCTTTTGTGTAAATATATAAAGAATATTGTTAAATAAATTACACAATAACAATTAATAAGCCATTAATGCCCAGAAAGGCAGTTCAAAAATTTTGATGTTATTGATATTCAATACTGGTATTATTGACATTGAAATTATTGACATTGAAATTATTGAAATTGAAAACAATAATTTATTTTGCGTATTAAAAAGTAATTTTCGAATTTTTTTTTTTTTGGTATTGCGATTGCAATAATTAGTTGCCTTTTGTGTAAATATATAAAAAATATTGTTAAATAAATTACACAATAACAATTAATAAGCCATTAATGCCCAGAAAGGCAGTTCAAAATTTTTGATGTTATTGATATTCAATACTGGTATTATTGACATTGAAATTATTGAAATTGAAAACAATAAGTAATGCTTAATAATACTTAACAGCTTTTATACCTGTTGTAAAAATACTAATGTCATTCCAAGAAGCATTCTCGCTCGCATGTTGTTAGATGTGCTGAATAGATCCAGATATCTTCGACTCTGGAACATTTAAACACAATAATGATTACATAATATTGACTAGGCATTTTTTAATATCGAATTAATGGTATTTCATAAAAATCGGGCAATTTGTGGAAATACATATGAGAATGAGATCTGCCGTTGATTGATTTCGATACTTGTAAACTTTACGAAGTATATCTATTTATGACACACAGCTTAGCCGATACACCTAAGATAAAAAAATAAAAAAAAAGCCTAGGTAAAAATTTTCCTCACGTGCCTAACCTTAAAAATTTATATTATATAATAAATTTAGAAAATATAAGGAAATACCCAATCAAAATGATGTATTAATATAATAATCAATGAGATATTAATTTCGCATTCTTACTTGTTTGAGTTATTGACTTTCAAAACAAAATTTCAATAAATATTACACCTCCTTCTATAGAAAAAGTTTGAAATGAAAGACCACCGCGCAGCATTGCAAACTACTGAACTAGATTATTTTTTTGTCTTTTACGTTGGCCATCAATCTATGGTTATGATGCAGAGATGAAGAAATATACCATTATTTCTTGAAGCTCGTATTATATTCCTGTGGTACTTAGATTTCTGATCCTACGTCGGTTAGGGAGAAGAAAATATACTTTTCTGAACTAAATTGGGATTATTGGAAAGAATCCGCATAGACAATCAGAACTTTTCAAGATAGAGTTATTTCGGAATAATCACAATTCATACGCTTGAGCTACTTTGTACCTATTGCACTGAATTGAGATTAATTTTATAAAAACTCTAGCCTGCCAAGTACTGATTGCCTATGGAGATTCTTTCCAATAGTCCTAATTTAGTTTATTGTGTACAAGTACCCCAAGAAACTAAACGCGGCCGCTTGGTGGCAAACATTAGATTTCACAACATTTTTCTGACTGATTGTTTTACTTGGCATGCTTTTTTTTAAGTTGTTTTTTAGGGAGATATTATTTTTTTTTGCGGTGGTTGTTGTGTTCAAAATGAGTAAGATACGGTCAGTGGATATTTTTGAATAATCATATCGTTGCTCTAAGAAAAAAAATTGCGCAAGCGAAAACACCATTATCGATTCACATACTACTCTTGGTATTGAGAGTGTTCGGCGATAGCTCAGTTTTTATAAATTTAATCAAAAAATGTTCACGACGAGTATTGACAGATTTGCCCAGTTTTATTAATATTCACAAGTTGTACTGTAAAATAGAATGATAACTAACCCAGGAGTTACCATTGAGAACTGAGAGGAATCTCTCACACATCCGCCACAGCGCGGGAATCAATCTACAGTAATTAATAGACGAATAAAAAGGGTGGGGTAGGATGGAAGATGCGCGACAGGGTTGCACAATAACACAGGCGTTAACAGAGAGGGACAATTAATATCATGATTAAATATTGAAGAGAGATTTAGGTATGCAATACAAATCCTTTTCGTTTAATTTAAAAAGGAATCTTCCTTACCACAACAAGAAAAACAATTTTATAATCAAAATATGTATCTATTATAACTTGGGTAAAAAAACTATGCAATTAAATACTAAAAAATAGGTAATTGTACAAAGTAAGTAAAACATACAAACAAATTACTTGATTTTATGCTAAATTGAGGATTACCAGCTTTTACATACGAATAAATTTGTAAAAAAATGTGTCTCAAAAACTACTTTCGCCTTAAATTTGAAATATAAGACTTGTTGTTATTTTAAGAGAAATTCAGCAACCCTTAGTGGTGGAGTCGTATGCAATTTAATTGCAAAATAAGTAATTTTTATGTTTTTCTAATTACAATGTTTTGATAATTCAACTTAAAGTATAAAAGTCACTTTTTGAAAGTGAGCGAAAGGTGAATATCCGAAATCCATTGACCTGTTTTAATCAGTCATTACCCTGGCTAAATTTCCCATCTTCAGGGATCATTTCTAGGGGTATAGACCCTCCTACTCATTAGTCATACAAAAGGCTCTTCCTCTAATCAAGCTGAGAGGAATAAAAAAAAGAATGGTATAAATACATAAAAGTGTTTAAGCTGTAGGTCTGACTAAAATTCCCAAGTATCGGGATCATTTCCCGGGGGAGGGGGGTATAGACCCTCCTACCCACCAAATCCTACAAAAGGCACTTCCTCTAATCAAGCTGAGAAAAGTAAAAAAAGAATGGTGTAAAATCATCAAATGGTTTTGGCTGTAGCCAGGCCCGTGCCCAAGCCGCTGGGACACCGGGACGTATCCCGGTGCGCCCTCCAGCCTGGAAATTTTAGCGCCCTCCTGTTCCGAAACTGACAAGTTTTAAGACGAGACTTATCGTCGATATTGCCGAGCGGCCGGGTTGAGTGTAACGACTGTAGGCTACTACTGAATGGACAGGTGCGTTTCGTTGGTCCCGTCCACAAACGCACTAATTTTTTAATATATACCAACATTTAGTGCTCAATTAGTGCTTTCAGAATCCAGCATTAAAAAAATTAGTGCATCAATATTTACCGAGAAATATAATGAAATGCGTGGACGGGGCCAACGAAACGCTAGCCCCGCCCACAAACGCACTAATTTTTTAATAGGTACCAAATTTTAGTGCTCAATTATTTCTTTCAGAATCCATCAAAAAAATTAGTGCGTCCTTACTTTTCATAAAATTCAAGGTTAATTGATGGTAGGCAGGCCAACTACTGGCCTCGCCCACAAAAGCAATCATCATTAATTATATGTTAAAATGTTGGGCATAATTAGTGCTTTCAGAATACCCAACTGCCAAATTAGTGCGGCAATATTTTGGCCAAAATCGCCAATTTTAGCTTATTGCAGAATGTACGCGAGCTTTAAACCAATGTTAATTATCCCGCACTAATTGTATGACCGATGCCAAATTTTAGTGCTCAATTAGTGCTTTCAGAATCCCCAACCGCTTGAATTAGTGCATCAATATTTTGGCTAAAAGTGACCATTTTGTTATATTTATTCACTATTCACTTCCGTTTCGTTGGCCCCGCCCACAGACGCACTAATTGTCTCACATATGCAAACATGTAGTGCTTTCAGAATATCTCTATATATATAAGGCAAAGCCCTCACTCACTCACTCACTCACTCACTGACTCACTCATCACTAATTCTCCCACTTCCCACATAGTCACAACTCTGAAAATCGGCACAAATATCAACAATGGTAAAAATAGAAAAAGTAAACTATTCCGATCTCGATTAACACACTTTAAGGGGTCGAAAAGGGGTCAAACGTTCCAAACGGGGGACATTCGAAAATCCTACTTCCCACATAGTCACAACTCTGAAAATCGGCACAAATATCAACAATGGTAAAAATAGAAAAAGTAAACTATTTCGATCTCGATTAACCCACTTTAAGGGGTCGAAAAGGGGTTAAACGTTTCAAACGGGGGACATTCGAAAATCCTACTTCCCACATAGTCACAACTCTGAAAATCGGCACAAATATCAACAATGGTAAAAATAGAAAAAGTAAACTATTCCGATCTCGATTAACACACTTTAAGGGGTCGAAAAGGGGTCAAACGTTCCAAACGGGGGACATTCGAAAATCCTACTTCCCACATAGTCACAACTCTGAAAATCGGCACAAATATCAACAATGGTAAAAATAGAAAAAGTAAACTATTCCGATCTCGATTAACACACTTTAAGGGGTCGAAAAGGGGTCAAACGTTCCAAACGGGGGACATTCGAAAATCCTACTTCCCACATAGTCACAACTCTGAAAATCGGCACAAATATCAACAATGGTAAAAATAGAAAAAGTCAACTATTCCGATCTCGATTAACACACTTTAAGGGGTCGAAAAGGGGTCAAACGTTCCAAACGGGGGACATTCGAAAATCCTACTTCCCACATAGTCACAACTCTGAAAATCGGCACAAATATCAACAATGGTAAAAATAGAAAAAGTAAACTATTCCGATCTCGATTAACACACTATAAGGGGTCGAAAAGGGGTTAAACGTTCCAAACGGGGGACATTCGAAAATCCTACTTCCCACATAGTCACAACTCTGAAAATCGGCACAAATATCAACAATGGTAAAAATAGAAAAAGTAAACTATTCCGATCTCGATTAACCCACTTTAAGGGGTCGAAAAGGGGTTAAACGTTCCAAACGGGGGACATTCGAAAATCCTACTTCCCACATAGTCACAACTCTAAAAATCGGCACAAATATCAACAATGGTAAAAATAGAAAAAGTAAACTATTCCGATCTCGATTAACACACTTTAAGGGGTCGAAAAGGGGTCAAACGTTCCAAACGGGGGACATTCGAAAATCCTACTTCCCACATAGTCACAACTCTGAAAATCGGCACAAATATCAACAATGGTAAAAATAGAAAAAGTAAACTATTCCGATTTCGATTAACACACTTTAAGGGGTCGAAAAGGGGTCAAACGTTCCAAACGGGGGACATTCGAAAATCCTACTTCCCACATAGTCACAACTCTGAAAATCGGCACAAATATCAACAATGGTAAAAATAGAAAAAGTAAACTATTCCGATCTCGATTAACACACTTTAAGGGGTCGAAAAGGGGTCAAACGTTCCAAACGGGGGACATTCGAAAATCCTACTTCCCACATAGTCACAACTCTGAAAATCGGCACAAATATCAACAATGGTAAAAATAGAAAAAGTAAACTATTCCGATCTCGATTAACACACTATAAGGGGTCGAAAAGGGGTTAAACGTTCCAAACGGGGGACATTCGAAAATCCTACTTCCCACATAGTCACAACTCTGAAAATCGGCACAAATATCAACAATGGTAAAAATAGAAAAAGTAAACTATTCCGATCTCGATTAACCCACTTTAAGGGGTCGAAAAGGGGTTAAACGTTCCAAACGGAGGACATTCGAAAATCCTACTTCCCACATAGTCACAACTCTGAAAATCGGCACAAATATCAACAATGGTAAAAATAGAAAAAGTAAACTATTCCGATCTCGATTAACACACTTTAAGTGGTCGAAAAGGGGTTAAATGTTCCAAACGAGGGATATCCGAATGTTCCTCTTCCAATGTAGTCATTTTTCTGATATTTTTTTGCAAATGTTAAAAAAATAAGTCATTCCAATATCGATTAACGAATTTTTAAGGGATGAAAAGACGACGCAACATTGAAACTATACGAGGATTAACTTAATGTCTAATTAACTTAATTCCAATACAGCTACTACTTTGAAATTTAGAACTAAGAGCAAACATAAACACAATAAACTATTCCAGTTTACTATTCACAATTATAAATTTCGTTTAAAATGTCAACAAAGGAAAGTTCCTATTTTGATAAATCAATTTGTCGGGATCGAAAAGGGAGCAAACGTCTGAAGTGTAGAATACATGAATGTCTTTTGATTGCTAAAATGCTAATGGTAAAATTTCGTAGCGCAGCACGGGTATTCAGCTAGTCTCACATATGCAAACATGTAGTGCTTTCAGAATACCCCACTACCAAAATTAGTGTGTTAATATTTTGGACAAAATCCCTAATTTTAGCTTATTGCCGAATGTACGCGAGCCTTAAACCGATGTTAATTATCCCGCACTAATTGTATGACCGATGCCAAATTTTAGTGCTCAATTAGTGCTTTCAGAATCCCCAACTGCCAAAATTAGTTCGCCAATATTGTGGCCATAATTGACCATTTTGTAATAATTATTCACTTGTCACTTCCGTTTCGTTGGCCCCGCCCACAAAAGCAATCATCATTAATTATATATTAAAATGTTGGGCATAATTAGTGCTTTCAGAATACCCAACTGCCAAATTAGTGCCTCAATATTTTGACCAAAATCGTCAATTTTAGCTTGTTGCCTAATGTACGCGAGCCTTAAATCGATGTAAATTATCACGAACGAATTGTATGACCGGTGCCAAATTTTAGTGCTCAATGAGTGCTTTCAGAATCCCCTACCACTTGAATTAGTGCGTCAATATTTTGGCTAAAATTGACCATTTTGTTATAATTATTCACTAATCATTACCGTTTCGTTGGCCCCACCCACAGACGCACTAATTGTCTCATATATGCAAACATGTAGTGCTCAATTAGCGCTTTCAGAATACCCAACTGCCAAAATTAGTGTGTCAGTATTTTGGCCAAAATCCCCAATTTTAGCTTATTGCCGAATGTACGCGAGCCTTAAACCGATGTTAATTATCTCGCACTAATTGTATGACCGGTGCTAAATTTTAGTGCTCAATTAGTGCTTTCAGAATCCCCAACTGCCAGAATTAGTGCGTCAATATTTTGGCCATAATTGACCTTTTTGTAATAATTATTCACAAATCACTTCCGTTTTGTTGACCTCACCCACAGATGCACTAAAAGTATATAAATTTCTTCTAACCATTTCATTGACTGAAGTTTCTTGCGAACGAGCATTTTCTAAATTGAAACTTATTGAAACCAGATTGAGATCATCTTTGACAAACGAAAATTTAGAATCTTTACTGTTAATGCACTCAGAAGCTGATATTTTAAACTCCATAGATCCAGACACCGTTATTGGTTATCTTCGCCACTCCATCTCCAAATTAAAAAGACTTCTTCAGGTTTAGTTTGTAAATTCAATCAAAGAACATTATATTTGTGAACATATTTGTTTTTGTTATTTTCCTTAAGAAATTAAGTAGTAAATGCTGGTAACTTTTTTTGAAATCTATGTAATGTTAAATTATCTCGTCTTAGTTTTCTATGTGTGTTAGTTTACCAAAATCACACTAATTATGTTTCAACTACTACTTTGTCTTTTATTTCACCCTAAGACATTGCAAATATTTGAAATGTATCAAATGAACATTAGAATTTAGCAAACAATACATGTTCATTTTGTGTGACAAATACCGGTACGATATGTGTAAGTGTGATGGTCCGTTCGTAACGTGACCTCTTGCCAGAAAAGCATATTGAAACCAGCGTCATGTGCGATTAACTCTTTAGTTATTATATTCCATACCCCCCCCCCCGGTAGTCCTCCCCCTGCATAGTGCTGGCGCCCTCTGGTCAAGGCCGTCCACCGCCCTAACAAAGGGTCCAGCACGGGCCTGGCTGTAGCCTGACTAAAGTTTTGGTCTCAATCAGAAGAAGAAGAACACAATTCCGGTGACTTTAGCGATTTTCAAAGGATTTTTTTTTACCTTGTTCCCTTGCTCAATGTTAACAATTATGTTATTATTTTTCCTCTTCTCACACTAAAAAGTCAGGGTTTTAGTTATAATAGAAGCTGTGCTATGAGGGGTCGAAAATGGGTCTAAGCTCAGTCAACATAATATACACTTGCATGTCTGCCGCTTTGACATCGGACTTGGTAGCGGAACACTGCTTCTCAACATGAAAAATATACCTACATTATTTTACGGTCATAAATATCCATTAAAAATGTATGGTAATTAAATGGGTGTCTTTACAATGTAAAATACTTTTCAGAGACGAACCTACTTATTTGTTCAAAGTTTAGTAGTACATTCTTTGATTTACAAATATTTACCTTTCTTAAAAACTTCGTTAAGTAAAACGTGTTTTTTTTTTTTTTAAATACAAATATATTTACTATAATAATACATTAATGATTTAATGTATTTTTGTACTGTGAATATGGCTGTTTTATACATTCTGGGGGATTACATTTTGAATGTTTAAATGAATTAAAATTTTCTTTAAGTAAAATATCTAATAAAATTTTTAATGTTTTCGAATCTGGATCATCATCCGCTCGAAACTTTTTCTAGAGAGGTAAATGATCAGCTTCAATTTCTGGCGGTCGCACAATGATCTAAAACATTTTTAATAATTTATTATACTAAATAAACCTGTCATAAATTGGCTATCCCTTCAAAATAGCCTTTATAATTAAAAGCAAGTGGTAAGTGCAATGTAACTTTAAAAAAAAAAAATTGTATTTCATTCATTAAAAAATGTCTAGTTTATGGATATTTGAAGTCAATTTCAGTATTTTTTAGATTTTTTTTATGGACATGCTCTGAATTCACTCAAAATATTGACAATGAGGATTCACTTAAAACACTGATCAGGTTGCAATGCACTAACATTTGTCAAGCTCAATGGTATGCTACATTAAATTTTTATCGTTGTAAAAAAGATTCTAATAGGCCGTCGAAACATTTTAATATAGTATTGTTATACCTGTTTTCATCTGTATCGTCTTATGCGCTCCTTTGAAGTTCCATCACTGCAAAATTTATTTCCAAATAAGGACTTTTACCGAATTTTTCTAGTTTACTTTTCAACATTTTCTATAAGTAACTGTTACACAATAAACGAACTAGCGTGACTCTCAGATTCATGTAACCTTATTTTAGTAAAAAAAAAAAAAGAAGAAGAAGAAGAAGAAACAAGGTGCTGCGTCGCTTTGCTACAGGCTGCTAATATCGTTTGTTGGTACAAAAATGTGTGCATATATTCAACTTATGTGTATAATTCAGGGTGATTATAATCAAAGGTTAACTTTCAACAAGCTGTAGATAAATGAACCACTCACCAAACTGACTTGAAATTTTATCTGAATATACGTGAAGAAGGAAATGATATGGCAGAGTAAAAAAAAAAAAAAAAATAGTTTGAAATAGTTTTTTTTGGTGCATACCATTTAATCTTTCATCGCGTATATTCGAGTTAAATCTTTGGTCATTTTGCTCATTGGCTCTTTTCTTACAGCTTTTTGAGAGATGAACTTTAATTAATGAACCTTGTATATTATTTATTGAGACAGTTAGAATTAAACTGAATACGTCCGGAGTCCTAACATTAGTTTATTTAAAAGAAAGTTAACTTACTTAATACTGATTGACTATAAGTACTCAAAACTATATTAGTGTCTCAAAGAAGTGCCGATTTCTATATTGAGTGAATAGAATTTCACATTATATTTTTCTTTTTCCCAAGTGTAATTTAAAAAGTGACAGCTTTTTTCTTATTGGTTGATTATATTTACATTTAAAAAAAATCGAGTATTTTTTTTTAATTTTTTTTTTTTTTTAAATTGCACATGTGATTAAATGTGTCATCTATTTTAACCTGTACACGTTATTTATTTTGTAGCTAAACGTTACTAACTTTTTGCTCTTCTATTGAAGAAATTATACTTTCTATTTCTTCTTCAACGTTATTATTTCTCCGCAGACTGCATAAAACTCTCCTTGCCTGAAACACAACAACATAAATATCATTTAAAAAAATTAACTGATTTAAAAATCATTGTTCACATTATATCTGTAAATTTGCATTACAATAAATATTTATTTTTAGCACGGTATTTTAATTTAACACTTTTATTCTTATTATAAAACATGTAAAGAACAGTTAATCATAAAGCAATTGCCTCTTTTATTTATTTTTGTTTACCCTATTGACAATGTATATTTACCTTTGTAGAAGGCAAGTCAATGTCCAAAACAAGCAAGTAAAATATTGTTCTAAGCAGATAAAAATAACATGTTACAAAATTAACACATAATTTTTTATTTTTTTTAGTTTAATATTTTGAATTAAATTCTGAAACTTAATTCAGCAGGTTTTGAATATCGGCCTACTTTTATTACCTACTTTTTCTTTAATGAGCTTGTAGAATTTAGCTATCTACGTTTCATAGAAATAGGCTTAAATTATAGAATGCTAAATAAACAGTTTTAAAATCACAAAACTTTAATTATTTCATAGATCTAACACTAATTGCAAGGGTAAAATAAGCCTGGAATCAAAATTCTTATACGTTTACAATTAGTAGAAAAGAGCCAAATTGTCCAAATGAGGTACACTAGAGAATTGCCTCAAGTTATTTTCCTAGTGCACAATATATGTTGTAAAACGAAATCGTCCATGAACACCTTGCATTAAATACACAAATACTCTGCATACACATTGGCATGAAGAAATGGAAGGGGTTACTTTAGCTTTTTGATGTAGACATGTAAAGAGAGAATTTAAAGCTATGTTCTGATGACCCTACAGAAGCGGTTTATTTTTACTTCTTGTATTTATGAATAGTTTATACTTAATTCTCGTTAGCTCAAAATTTTGATAGTGTGGGTATCGCTTTGGCCTCGCAAAACAACGGTACAGGAGATTGATCCTCAGTAGTTACGCAGGATGTCCTTTGTGGTTCGGAATCCACTTTAAGCTGTACGCCCCTGAAGCTATTAACATTTATTGTGGTATATAGGTTAATGAGAGTAAAAATAGGTTATTGAGGGTACAGGCCAAAAATTGTTATCACGGAATACGTGACATATGGTGAAACTGGTTGAAAGGTCTATCCCGTTCTAGAAATTGTCTCTATGAACCACTTTTGACCATCTCCGGGATCACTGGTTGGTATCCACTTTATACTCAAATAGCAATTTTTCGTTACTTCTATTCTTACCTTATCGGTCTCTCCCTTTATGATTAAGTAGTGATGGCTATTTGGCATGAAAGCCACTCCAAAAGCTTGAATTAGAGCTAAAACGGCTGCCATCCCAAACATGTACTTCCTAAAAATGATACATACAGTGGTACACTCTCATATAATTACTGTTCAAAATATTTACAACTCTTTTTTAGACGCTGGACAAAATGAGTTTGTTATTTTGTAAGTAAACCTGTCATTCTCAAAATCATGGAAACAAATTTAATAAGCTTTAGTTTTAATTGAATACTTTAGAATCGAAAGAGGACAAGTGATACTTTAATACTTACATAATACTTTTGTATTTTTAATTCTCACGTACTTATTCTAAGTAATTTTAAGTAAATTGAAGCAATAATCTGATGAATTCGACCACGTGGTGTTTTAAATATCATGTTCATGAAGAACGCTGTTTGCAATGTTTATTATATTAGGAGTAATTTATGCATCTTTGTTATGTGTATGCCACTAAAAATATCACTTTATAAATCTCATAACAAAAGCGCAAATAACCTAAAGCATAGTTATTTATTCTGCTTTAAAATTAGCTTTCCCCCCATTTAATGCATGTTATCACCCATTTAAAATATCATACACCTAATTTGAAACAAAGGTGTTTTTTGAAATCCAAAATGGCTTAGTTAATCGAATTAAGGTTTCTAAAATATCTTTTAATTAATCTAGTAATTAGCTTTTGGCGAGCAACAATTTTATATTGAGACTGGAAGAGTTGCAAACAGGATACTATTATCTGATGTAGCCTATGTATTTGAATTCAAGTAATACTTAGCTTTAACCATATACTATAACAATTATGAAAAATGTTCGTACTTAATGGAAATATCATTCCATATAGTATTAAAATCACTTAAGATTTACATTGTAATTTTATATAAGAATACACCTCGCTTCCCACACTTTTGCTTCTATGTAGTATTGCATCACGATCTTACTTAATGTTATCTCGTTAAAAATTCGAATAGTGCACTTATAATGAAGACATATCTATCTTAATTTATGTCGGGATCATTAAAGTTGCTAAAGGCAGTAGATGTAACTCAATACACTAAAGCATTATATACAAATACTATTGTCATTAACATACGCAACTTTAAAGTGCAACTTTAATTCAAAGTTATGTGAAAAAATTCTTCGTGTAAAGTGTTAATTAATAATTTTTCAAGAAATTAGTGAATTAACAAAAAATATACATATTCAAAACTTAGGATTTAGTGATTTTTTATACGAATTAGAACAATCACGACTAAATCCTAAGTTTAGGTCAAGTGAGAATCAGTCATAATAAGCCAATAACTTCAAGAACAAAAGTCTAAAAAAGATGTCGGGATCATTAAAGTTGCTAAAGGCAGTAGATGTAACTCAATACTACTACTAGTTATATACAAATACTATTGTCATTAACATACGCAACTTTAAAGTGCAACTTTAATTCAAAGTTATGTGAAAAAATTCTTCGTGTAAAGTGTTAATTAATAATTTTTCAAGAAATTAGTGAATTAACAAAAAATATACATATTCAAAACTTAGGATTTAGTGATTTTTTTATACGAATTAGAACAATCACGACTAAATCCTAAGTTTAGGTCAAGTGAGAATCAGTCATAATAAGCCAATAACTTCAAGAACAAAAGTCTAAAATAGCACAATTTAAATACCAGCCCTGATGAGTGTTGATAAATATGAAGTTGATTAAGTATGCGAAAAGAAAACCAATGGTGATGCCGACTTCATTAAGAGACACCATCATGCCACGATGATTCTGAAATGCATAAATCATATTTTAGGAGCATAATACCTCTTAAGTTTTCATTTCTTCACAATTTTAAATTTTATTATCGAGATAATTTACTTTGAGAAATTATCTCGATGTACGTATTTATTTATTTATATATATATATATATATATATATATATATATATATATATATATATATATATATATATATATATATATATATATATATATATATATATATATATATATATATATATATAAATTTCATAATTAAAAATATGTACTTACTAGTTATAATTTGAGTGCAAAACATGCAAATAAGAAATTTTCAGAGATTTGATAAGCATGTAATATAATTGAAAAATAAGTAAATTTTACTTTTTTTTAATTACACTGTTTTATTTATTAGTTCAACTTAAAAGATCAAAGTCACTTCTTGAAATTGAGCGAAAGATGAATATCGAAATCTGTTGACCCGTTTTAATAAGTCATTACCCGTGCTAAAATTCTTTATTACCGGGATCATTTCGGGGGGGGGGGGGGGTGCTGATCTTCGTAAGCATTAATTCATACAAAAGGCACTTCCTCTAATCAAGCTGAGCGGAATAAAAAAAAAAGAAAAAAGAATGGAATATATTAAAGCGTTTAAGTTGTAGACCTGGCTAAAAGTCCCCTGTATTGGGATCATTTTCGGGAGGTACAGACCCTCTTACCCATTAAATCATACAAAAGACACTTTCTATAATCAATATGAAAAGAATAAAAAAAGGATGTTCAAAAATCATAAAATAGTTTTGACTGTAGCCGTGGCTAAAGTTTTGGCCACAAACAGAAGAGGAAGAATCAGAAGAACAAAACTCCGGTGACTTTGGCAATTTTTAAAGGATGGTTTTGCCTTGTTCCCTTGTTCAATGTTAACAATTAGATTGTTGTTTTTCGTCTACTCACCCGGGGCAGTACGATGGCAAAAAATAGGGTTCTAACTATAATAGATGCTGAGCTGTGAGGTGTATAGAATGGGCCTAAGCTCGGTCAACATAATATACACTTGCATGTCTGCCGCTTTGACATCGGACTTGGCGGTAGAACGCTGCCACGTTTCAAGATTATATAACATACTATAAGAAGGAAAAATGAGATTTGAAGATTGGAAGGGCTATTGTAATATCCGTTGCTTAATGAAGTGTCTTTTCATGGAAACGTGAGTGGTTGTAAACTAAAACACATTTATTAAATTGCAACAAAACCTGAGCTGTGGTAATATAAAAAATATATGATTTTCAAACGGATTTCTAAAGTGTGCATTTTGGAAAACCTACGTAAATGACAAAAATACTTACAGGTGGAGATATTTCTGATATATAAGTACATTCAGATGTGACAGAAAGTGAAACAGCAACGCCTACAATGAATCGTCCTATTATGAGCATGATAAAATTGATGCTAAAGCTCAGTGTTAAGGCTCCGATAATGAAGAGAAGACATGATAAGCTTATTCCAACCTTTCGGCCCCAACTGTCTACAATGTTTCCTAAGGAACAGGAGATTGTCTAAAAATAACAATTATAAATAAAAATCCGCTCAAGCGAGACAGAGCTCTCCATTTCCGTTTATAAACACCCAATTAATTAAACTATATAGGAGGAAAAGTAACACATATTTATAAAATAGACAGTAGTATTATATATTATTAAAAAATATATACTTAGAAGTTTTATATATTTTATATATAGTTATATAGCTTACATATATTTTCACTAGAAATAATGATTAAAAATAAAATATGATCAAGAGCGACTGGGTACTCTATTTCTTTGACAATGATACCCTGATTAATTAAACTACATAATATGGATACATTAAAAATTTTATAAATTAGACAGTACTTCAATATACAGGATGTTTCCAAAATATCTGGCAAAATTTTCAAGACAGATAATTGGGACCAAAATAAGCACATATTGTAATGGAATGTTTGTGAGGAAATGGCGCATCATAAGTAGTATGAAAAATGAGAGTTCTGTGCCATATGATGCTGTACGGTGCAAGATAGCGTGGTAAGAACGAGTGGCAATGATGATGGTTAATTGACAGATGATTGGCAGGTATGCGTTTACCTTTTTAACAGTTATATGGGAGAAGAATGGAGCTGACCGTTTTCAACTACGGTCTGAACATGTCCTTTAACACTTCAACGCGACTTTTGCACATACACTTTCCATTACAAAATCTGCTTTTTTCGGCCACCTTTACCTGTCTAGTCACTTTCCCAGGTATTTTAAAAACACCCTGTAATATTTAATAAAATTTAGGGTAAACCTGTGTACCTAGGGCCGCCTTTTTTCAAAGCACAAAAAAAGAGACACTGGGCTGTTTAAAAATGTGAAACTGATATACATACATCGTTATAGTAATTACTTTCCATTGGGATTGGTATAAATACTTAAAATAATAGATTCTGTGAAACAGAAGGTTTTTAATAAATTTCACAAATGGCCCTAGGTGGAATGTGTATACAATGATTGTTTTTATCCATCGATATTTTTGATTTTAGTATTCTTCTACTAATTAGAATAAAAATTAAAGGGATGTTTATTTACATATTTTGTTACAAGCTTTATAATCAGTTACACGAACTGATTTTTTAGATTTTTAAAAATACTCTCTGAAGTTTGACTTTAAGTAATTTATACATGCGAGTTGAGACATACTTTAAATCGATTGAAATCCTTTGAAAAGATATGAAATTAAGCATTTAATATTTTTAGAGACTAACCCAGCAAGCGATTGACTATATAGTTTAAACAACAAATAACAAAAAGTAAATGATACATGAGAAAATATTAAAATATATTTCTACATTGAAATTTTCCAACATGGATTCATGAAATTAAATATACGCTTCAGTGTTTACGAAAAATTAAAAGTTGGAGAAGTGTTGCATAAAGAGTATTGTGTAACATGAGTTCATTTCAAATAACTGGAAGAAGATATTTATTGGACAAACACTCCGATACCAGCCCGATACCAGCCAAGGAAGTTGTGGATATTAGGCAACCACGTCTGCTAGACCATTACAGCTGAGAGTGACTGCGTGATGAGCACTGAGTACAGCTATGAAACGAAGTTTTGCAGCTGTTTGATAAAGTTTGAAATATCCTGATAAGAAAGACTTTCGATAGAGTCGCGATTCTTGAAGCCCTTTATATTCATTGGTGTTTCTAACCACATTACTTATAATTTCCCTTTTTCGACTATGACAACATTTATGTTTCTAAAACAAGGCTAAGATTTATTAATCCATGGGTGCAGGACCCAATTTAGAAAACTGACTGCTAATAGGCACAACATAGCTAATGGGATCAACATTAACGATAGTTGGTGTTATACAAATATATTTTGGCAAATTTGACTACCGCCTAGCTTAAATTAATGTCAAGAAATTAATATTTTTAAATAATGAGATATAAAATATATATTATCATATTTTATGGCATTGAGTTGAACAATATATCAGAATTTTTCAGGCATTTTGGGGAACTCCTAAAATTCGGGGGCATAGACACAGGCCATGAGGGTCTTATTGTAAGTAAGGCCCAGCATGGATGCTGGGAGAATTATTTCCAGGAAGGAGCACAACGCAATGTTTTGTTCAAACCTTGATTTTTTTTCAAAAAAGAGAATTTGATTATAAACTGAATATTAAATAATTATGCTTTTTTTTTCTATTTCAATGAACAATTTAAAACTCATATTATACTTTTTCCTGTGAATTGTACCACATTTCTCCACTCTATTTTTAATATTCAAACGCCGTTGGAAGTGTACCCTCACTACCCTCCTTGGTGCATGTGTTCACTCTGCTCTATGGTAATTATAAAAATAATTTGATTCTAGAAATAATTTCTTTTTAGCTTCCGTAACACATGCATCAAACTTTACGAAAACCTTTGAATGCTACAGGCAGAGGTGGCGCCAGCAGGGGGGCTAGGGGGGCTGGAGCCCCCCCGTCGTTGAAAGCTAGCCCCCCCCCCCATCGGGCACAATCGAACTTCTCGTCGGGGGATAGAAAATACTTTTTTTAATTTTTATTTGCATAAATTTTTTTTCAAGAATCGATGAGAGTTAATAGTTTGTAAGCCTCATTGCCACTATTCTATAGGTCGTCGTCTGAAACCAAGATGTTAAACTGAAAACTATGATTGAATGTCCAACACTAAGCAATACATTCTCCCTATCTGTGTTCCCGACCAACTACACGATAGACCTCACAACCCTAGAACACATGATAACCACAACACGTTTCATGAAGAAATTCTTAATAACTCCCGAATGGATAAATTGTTTTCACACAGTCGTTGGGAAAATAAAGAATTTCATCGGGAAACTTAAAAAATCATCTTTTTTATAGATGATACAATTTGATAAAATTCAACAAAAATAATGCTCTTTAATTGAAACCACAGCCCATCTTCCAACCACATTTTTAATTTTACCGACAGGATAAACTGTTTTAACACAAACTATATTAATCTTATATATTATACTTTTGTTAAAACAGTTCATCATGTCGGGGAAATTAAGAATATCTTCGGAAAACTGAGCATATCCTCATTTCTAATAGTGGAGACAATTCGATAATGGTATATTAATCTTATATAGTTTACTCTGTTAAAACAGTTTATCATGTCGCGGAAATTATAAATTTCTTCGGGAAACTGAGTAATCCTCGTTTTTTTTTTTTTTTAATTTTTTTATTATTATTATTATTATTATTATTATTATTATTATTATTATTATTATTATTATTATTATTATTATTATTATTATTATTATTATTATTATTATTATTATTATTATTATTATTATTATTATTATTATTATTATTATTATTATTATTATTATTATTTTATTTATTAGGGAGACAGTTCGATAAAAATTTAACAAAAGTTACGCTCTTAAATTTAAACCACAACTCATTTCCCGACAAAAATTACAATTTCCCCGACATGATAAACTGTTGTTGAAACACATGCTATATTAAACTTACATAGTATACTCTAAAAGAGTTATCCCTTGGTTAAAAATAAAAATTTCGTTGGATAACTAAATAAATCATCTTTTTAGTTTATACACTATACTATTATGTTCTGAAGAACTTATGTATTATGACTCTGGCGGTTTGTCTTTGTCCGTCTGTACAAGATCAAAATTCCTATTTAAATTTACAATTATCAGACACGTGTGATTTGACAAATGAAAGGTAGCAGATCATACAAAAATTCAACGATAAGATCAAAGTACAGGAAAAATGGTGACTGGAAATCAATTTGCAATTTCTTAAGCCTAAACTAGATGTTCAGTTGAAAATGCTTTAAAAATTACATAGAATTTAATCAGCTATTTCAACCAGAAGTTTGACAAAAAGAGTGATTCCGTATCGTAACGTCATGAAAAGTTCATATCTTGGCTGCAAGGAGTAATATCGGATTAGAATTTAGATATATTCGGTAACAAGTTATCTCAGAAAATTCACACACTTTTGTGCTATTTTTGTTCATATAAAACTCCAAACTAACCTTTTTTTTTCTTGACATGTCATTAACCTTAAGGTAAGATTTCAGTCTTGAAATGTTGCCGTATTGTACATACTTGATATCTGGGCATGATGATGCACTACCATAAAACAGGTGTAGAGGTGGTCTTCTAATGACAATTACTATTAAAATCTATCTTGTGTTGTTAAGTTGACAATTTTTTAAACTTCCCCGATGGGATTCTATGATGAAGTAGTTTTACTTGTCGGCGTAAAGAATTTGGTAAAGAAACTGAATAAATCATATTTTTTTTATTAATGGGATAAAATATTACAATTTGATATAATTTCACAAAAGTTGTGTTCTTAAATTTAAACCTCTACTTTCCCGAAGAAAATCTTAATTTTCCCGACGATAAAACATGCCTCCACACAGTATGTGCTCTGTAATTATTAAATAGCATTATTAAGGAGAAAATTGGACAAAAATTTTCACAAATTATGATCGTAAATTGTAAAACACAACTTATTTCCAACGAAATTCTTAATTTCCCCGACGAGATAATCTATTTTTTTACCAAATTGCAATATAAATTTTTATATATTTTTCTGTGTTAACACAGTTTATCTCATAGGTTAACTTGAGAATTTCGTTGGGAAATGAATTGTGGTTTTGATTTAAATACATAACTTTGGTGAAATGGTATTCCATTGATCCCTTATTGAAACAAAAAAGGATGATTTATTCAGTTCGACCGGGATGAGGATAACAAAGCCATAAATAAATTTAAACGATATATAATACGAACACTAGTAAAAAATTCACAAAATATAAAAACAAATATTTTTAATACAAGCATTGCAGCTTGTAAAAGGAATGGCCGTCAGAGTTTTAAAGGGCTATAATTTATTTGGACATAAGTAGTTAGAAATTATAAAAGAGAATAATAAACATAAAATAGAAAAATTTATTTGCAGTTAATTTGGTTTTGGACCTTATGTCTCATAAAAACCTGTAAATTCACTGGTAACTTATATTTATAGTATTTTTACAAAATTATTTTAGGAAAAATCATATTAAAAAAAATAGTTTAAACAATGAGATGCAGCTCACACAAAAACTTCTACTTATTAAGTTTGGTATGTTGTGAGTATGCAAGACCATATATTGTTTCTCATTACATCATGTCTCTAATTTTTCGCTATGTTTTGAGTCAAAATATTAATTTTTGTATTATCAAACATCACAAGTCCTTTCTGTACGCAGAGATAGCACAAAAATCAACAAAAAGACTTCAAACGGATATTTTTTTTGGAAAAGTCACTTTACATACCCCTTTCATGCATAAAAAATACTATTGATTCCGTACTAATAATAATAATTTATCAATCTATCCCAAATTTATTTATCTATCTTCAAATAAATTGCTCGGCCATCAAAATAAAATATAATTTCATATTTTTCCAAAATTCTCTTAAATGAATAAAATACAATTGCGCATGGTTATATAATTTCCCAATCATTTAGTTCTCATGTATTGCAAGCTTTAGCACTGTATTTACTCATTGTTTCTGTAATTATTAATTTGCTTTAAAAATGCATCATATTTCATTAATCGTGTGAGGAGGAATGAGGTAGGAAAGCTAAGATTAAAACTGCAAAAATCGACAACTCCAGGCAAACCGATGAAATTCGCTGCAATTTAGAAGAAAAAGCGACAACATTGCTCTCACACATGTTCAAAATTCCATGAATAGAAGGGATAGTTCTGAAAATGTGCTTCAAGCAATCACAACGGGTTGTCCATGAGTTTAAAAGCGAGGGATGTATTGTAAAGGCAGTAAATATGCTCTATAGCTAAATAGGGGTGGGCTGACCATTTAAAAATCGAATAGATACTGACGTCAATAAAAGCTTGAAGTCGATGGAAATCGATTTGCACTGATAAGATTCTTTGTGTGTGTGTGCTTTTTTGTCTGGATAATGACCAGGGATCTGAATGAAGGCGGCTTTTTTCGTTATGAGATTGGGGGACTGGCTAATTGTGTCTGCAAACTATTCCAAAAAAAAGAAAAAAGAGCTTCAAGAAACGACTAGGGGGCTACAAACACCAGACAGTTGTGACACCAGACAGTTGTGTGGATCTTTTCATCCATATTGCACTCGTTTCTTTGGATTCGGATTGAACTTATGTAGTGTGTAGTAGACAGTAGCATAATCTTTGCAGGTAATTAAAACGTTTTTTTTTTTTTTTTTTTTTTTTTTGATGTTTTTACATTTACAAAAACGATGAGCAACGTTTGACAACGATTATGTTGGGAAACATATGAATTTGAAGCACTTGGATTACTTTAAAGAAAGTATAACTGTGCTAGTTATAGAAATAGGAATCTCTTCCAGAATCTTCCTAAATCTAAGGTACATGTTTTTTATTTTAAACTGAATATTTTGGTCATAAAAGTTTTGCTTAGCAATACATCGACAAAATTTAAAAGTCGTATTTACATCCAAATTTAATATATCCTATTAAATTATTTAATTCTCAACATATAAATAAACTTTTTTCACAGAATTTGTTGTTAGATATTTATAAATCTATTAATTATGTAAAAATAATAATAATAAATTAATACTCCGAGTTTATAAGCATTTTTTGAATGATGTAAATTTTTTCAAATTTAAAATGTAAAGCCTTGTACTCTTTCTAGACAAATTAAATTATAAATCTTTATAAAACAATTACCAATGTTAACTAAACATTTTGATTCAAGCCGTTACACTATTTCTAGACAATATTGTTGCTTTTAAAATTTATGAAAAAAAAAATTATGTTTTGCATGAATTAAAAGTAACTTTTTTTTAAAGTTTTTAATCGAATTTTGAATGAAACATTTGGATTTAGAGAACAATGAACAAAAGTTATTTTCATTATTTTTCAATTTATTTTCATCCAACAGATTTTTCTCTTCAAATTAATAAGATATATATTAGTTTCTTAAAATTTAAAGGGCTTTCAAATGTAAAAATATTTCAATATTAGAAGTTTAGAATGAATTATTTGCTTTTCAGGCTGAAATTTTTGTTTCTTGCAAAGAATATTTGCTACAAGGTGAATTTTTTTTCCTTTTTTTTCCCCCCCTTTACTGAGTCAGAAATTTGAAATGTTGGATTCTATTTAACATAAATTAATGACATACAATGAATCCCATTTTGAGTTAAGCTTTGTTTTATTGCTATAAGTTTTATAATATAATATATAATAACAATTTTGAAAAAAGTTTTAGGCTTGATTGTTCTAGGATACATTACTTTGTTCCAATATGAATATTATAATTTCCATTTAATATGAAAAAATAAGATTTTTTTTTTGTAGAAATGTTTCCCAAAAAGTTTAATCATTTCAAATTCTGGCTATAACTACCAATTTTTGATGAATTTAAATTTGCCTTCTTTTACTACAATATGAATTATTTGTTTTACATAACATTTTGTGTTACTAAAATCTTAACATGTTCTGATTACACTGTAAAACTGCCATCGGCTTATAATTAATCTAATTTTAGTTTATTTTAAAATATTTAATTTTTTTCAAAAAATTCTTAGCCCCCCCGTCGGGTTTGGATAGCCCCCTCGTCGGGCAATTCCTAGCGCCACCACTGGCTACAGGTTGAAAGTGGCTCTAAAAAGGTATAGTCTAATTACATCTATCCCGTCTTTCAATTTTCAGGGCAAATTTTATACTACGTGTTTGTATTTACCTCCAAAAAAGGACGCACAGAAGGCACCTGCGAGTACAGCACTAACAACCATTTCTTGTTCGAAAGATGTTAAATGAAACTCGTCTTTCAGTTGAAGAAGTGCTCCTGATGTTATTCCTATAGTTGGAAACCAATAAATGTGATTCTAAAACACTAGGCACTAAGTAAACAACTTAAATAATATTAAACAACAATTCTATTATTTAGTTATTATTTTATGTATTTCTGTATCATCCTATATATTGGGACAAAATCATAATATATTAATACAAAAATAATAAGAAATTCAGTATATAAGATTTATTACAATACTTAAAAAATCTTTCCAGTAATATCTAACATCCATCTTATTGGCATGCATAGATTTAAAAAAAAATTTACGTAAAGAGTTCTTTTCGAAGTGTAAAGATGAATTATGTGTTATGAGAAGAATTGTTTTCATTTCTTTTTTGGATAATTTGTGAGACTTTAATATTCAGAAAAATTACATTTTTAAGAGAAACCTATCGATTCTCGATTATAAGCTTTATATCTATTTCACAGAACCAAATTAACCTAAGCCCCAATTAGACAACTTTACAAGAGAGTGAAAAAGACAGAATCCCACTCGATTGGACTGTATATAATATTCTAACTCTCGATAAATGCTTCAAAATATTTTTGAGTGAGTAACGATGTTATATTAAGGTAGAAAACATACTTTTAAGTCCTAATCTCTAAAATAAATAAAAACAACACTAAATTTGGACTAGGGCCAGTTTGTGGTTTGGCTCAGAGGTACAGATATACTGAATGATTGTTTTGTTAAAAATTAAATATTCCTTCGGTGTTTTTCGTTCTTGAAATGAATAACTAAATTTCAATTAAAAATATATCTATACAGCTTAGTGTCATGAGTTGTTCTCAGACATTTTTGTAATTTTCGTTGAGGGATTTTCCAGTAGGGTAATGACTATACATCCCCCTTGTCTGGTCTTGCAAAGTAAATATTTCAGAATAAATAAGTGAAGGGGAGGTTTCTTCTCAGGCTGAGATAACTATCCAGGGACAATTGATGTCATATGGCCTCGTAGCCCAATTTGAATGAATGTGATTCGAAGCTATTTAAATATAATGATTTAGGGGTTTAGTTTTTGGAGACTTAAAAAGTGTGAACTTGGGGGCAGAGGGGAGAGACTTGGAGATTTTCTTATAATGTGGAAGAGTTTGGCTTTGATCATTACATAACTGATGGATCCCCAGTGATGTTTCCCAATCGTGAATCTCTCTGTCACTGCATAGTAAACCAGTAAGTGTCTTTCTTGATTTTCACAAACCGCTCAGTCAACCCAATGTTATTTTATGTAGAACTGATTTTACCTGATTATTTTGGATTTCAACGTTAGTTAATGTTAACGTTTTGGGGATTTAGTATTTATTATTAATACTGACTGAATAAATGTGTTTGCCTGAGAAATGGATCTGTGTTTATTGCGAGTTAATTTGATTTCATGTCGCAAAATTGTTACTTGTTACCAGAATTGAAATCAGTGTGAATACGCATTGAAAATCCATTTCATCCCATAGAATTAACTTTATACATGAATTCAAACATCGGCACATCATGGTTAAATTAAATAAATAATCCTCCATTTTACAAAATCAGAGATCCTCCTAGCCGTTTTTCGAATGACGGCGCTACCTCCCTGCCATATTTCTTCGAAAATAGCGTCCTTTTCTGAAAAAAAAAATTAAAAAAATATGCACAACTTTCGTTTACTTTCCAACGGAATGCAGTATGCGGAACACCCGGACCGAAATCACCTAAATACGCATGAGCATTCATGTTCAAACATGACTCGCACAGACCAGTGACTGACTGAAGTCTTTGAATGGCAGCTACCATACCCCGTGGGACATTAGTAGGTGGACTTTAGGGGGCTGTCCCACAATTTCCAAGTCCCATTTCGTACGTATATTTTCCAGTAGGACTAGTTCAGAAGTTCGGATCATTTCGCCTGTGTCTATCGCCGGCGTTTTTTGGAGGTTTTCGGGATATCGTAAATCGTCAAGTTTTATTTCTCCGTCATTTACGCTATAGTTTTCGTAGTGTTGCTGCATTTTCCCGATAGTTTTCGAGGTATCGCCGCATTTGCCCGATAGTTATGCAGGACATCAACGTAGTGTCAAATACCCTTTAAAAATATTTAACTGGCAAACACTGCTTGTTACGGCAAGAGTAATATGTTACTAACCACTTTACGGAAATTCAGGGCATTAAAAGACCAATTTAAACGAATGTGATTTGAAGTTATTTAAATATTCTCACATAGGAGTTTTGTTTTTGGAGACTTAAAAAGTGTGAACTTGGAGGCAGAGGGTAGAGGCTTAGAGATTTTTTTATGATGTAGAGGAGTTTGGCTTTGATCAGGACCTAACTGATGGATCCCCAGCGATGTTTCCCAAGTGTGAATATCTCTGTAGCTGCATAGTAAACCAGTAAGTGTCTTTCTTGATATTCATAAACCGCTCAGCCAGCCGAATGTCTGGGTCAATTTATACATAGAAAAAAATCTCATCGATTTTTTTTAATATTTAGCTACACCACCCTGGCATTAAAAATTTCCAAAACATAAAATAATGCACTTTGAACCATTTTTTTAGCAATTACTTAAAAGTTTTTAAAAATCAGCATTGGCATAGCACGGAATGGTTGCATAATGGGTCAGTTAGCACACACAAAAAGTTTCATCCATTTTTATCAGTATATATCTGCGCCCATCTGAGTAAAAGAGTAAAAATAAGGATGAAAAGCAGAGTACTTTGAATGGGTCACTTAGAAACCACATAAAAGTGTCGTCAATGTTGCTCCATATCTAGCTACTCCTCTTGGCATTTCAAAAATCACAAAAAATAAATAATATGCACATTTAAAATCAAAAGTATATTTACTAGTATTATTCATATAAAAATAAGGATGAAAAGCAGAGTACTTTGAATGGGTCACTTAGAAACCACATAAAAGTGTCGTCAATGTTGCTCCATATCTAGCTACTCCTCTTGGCATTTCAAAAATCACAAAAAATAAATAATATGCACATTTAAAATCAAAAGTATATTTACTAGTATAATACTTATTCATATTTAGAAATCGAGAAATTAAAATATTATAAAGTAAAAATGAGTTGGCCTAATCCTTATAAAGTTTAGTCTTCAGAACAGTACTGCCCCTTATTATGAAATGTTGGAAGTTCTCCTCTTGCTTGAATCTCATAGCTCGTATATAACCGTCTTTTGCAGCATCACCACAAAATTTTGTTAAACCTTCAGATGTGAGTCTAATACATCTTTTGATTGCTTGCGTGCGACATAGAAACTTCTCAAATGGTATTATAGGAACCTGTTCTTTCCACATATCTTCCAATTCTTCATCTTTTATATACATTGTAAGTGGGGGTTCTGTTATGGTGTACTTTGACCAGTCAATGAGATCAATGTAATCAACGGCATTAAAGTGTACCTATGTATTATATACATTGGTACCGAAAATTCAACCGATGAGCTTCGTGTAATTGTAAAATTTACAATTTTGGTTTATGCACTAATGTGGTTTACGGTGGGGTCGGACTTATCTGAATGATGATTGCTCTCTCAAGGCAGTTGCCTGACCATGTTAAGAAAATTAAAGACAAAAATTATTTCAAACAATGAATATTTTGCTCATCCGGAAAATATGCTAGTGGCAATGCTAATGGATTCTCGATACCATATCCGGGACATAACAGTGAGGTGAATCTTGAACATCAGAAATAAGAAATCCGAAGACATCCGCATCATCAAACCTCCTGAACTCAACTTTAATGCCATTGATTACATCGATCTCATCGACTGGTCAAAGTACACCATAACAGCCCAGAAGCAGAATAATAAATAATGTTCTGCAACGGGACTTTTGACAGTTACAAATGTTCTGCAGACATTTTTTCAAAATTTCCAGTATGATATAAAAGAAAAAACCCATAAAATTAGTACTACACATTTATTACAAAATAATAATGACGAAAAAAATTATTTTTCAAACCAAGGCAAATTCAAAATTTGTAACTTTATCAATGACTTTAGAAGTTGAATATTTAGACATTGATACAGAACCGCTATGTATAAAATATTTGTGGTAAGTTGGTCCATGCAAAGAAATAAGGGCTGCTTTAAGATGTTTTCTTAAAGATTTGTGTCCAGGTCCTCACTCGCTGGCATTTGTTCCAAACTTAAAATTGTTCTGCAAGGACTTCGATTGTTCTGCGACGTACGTCGCAGATTTAGGCACTTTTTGCTTTCGGGCATAACAGAACCACCGCTTACAATGTTATAAGAAATGAAGAATTGGAAGGTATGTGGAAAGAACAGGTTCCTATAATACCATTTGAGAAGTTTCCATTTCACACACAAGCAGTCAAGAGGTGTGTGTTAAACTTGAAGCTTCAACAAAAGTTTGTAGTGATGCTGCAAGAGATGGTTATATACGGGCTAAGATTCAAGCGAGAAGAGAACTTTCAACTTTTGATAATAAGGGGCAGTACTATTCTGAAGACTAAACTTTATAAGCATTAGGCCTACTCTTATTTACTTTATAAAATTTAATTTCTGAAGCTGATTTTTTCTAATCGTTAAATTAAATTTAAAAAAAAAAAAAAAAAAAAAAAAAAAAGCTGCTGATTAATTTTTTCCCGCAAAAGTGAAATTGTTACATCACGTAAACAACTGCCCTACACCACACCCCTTGGTCACTTAATTTATGTATGTCCACAGATGGGTGACATTTTTTTTTCAACTCCACTCTCTCCTTGAAGTGAAAGTTTAGTTATGGCCTAGGGAAGTACTCATTAATAGTTTATAAACAAAGTATGATTGATAGTTTATAAACAAAGAGTGATATAAATAGATGATTTTTTAAAAAAAAAAGTAAAAAAAAAATACAGCTAGTTAAATAAATTTGTTTTATTCCCAATGGAAGCTGAATAGGGTATACTGGCAAAGTTTTTTTCTTTTTTTTTAAATGAATTTGTTAATATACCATTTTTTTAAACTGCACGTGAGTACAAGCCATACCTAAAACAATAACTGAAGTACTGCATTTATAAGGAAGAGTTTATAATAAAACGAATAAAAATATATTTGTTTAGTGTATTTTTCAATAAGTGAAGATTCGATATTTTTCATGTGCTTTGATTATAGGTACAGATATTCATTATAAGTTTTAAATACAGGGTGTTCATAATTATAGTTAAGCTTTCAAAAAGCTGCAAAAAGCGTTTGATAAAAATAACCTGAAAATTGATCTGTTTGTACTCGAAGAAGGGGGAAACGGTATGGCATAAGGAAAAAGAACTATTCCGAACAATTTTTTTTCTTATGCTATACCACATTCTCCTTTCTTCGTGTATATTCATGTTAATTTTTAAGTCTTTCTAATGAGACACTAATTTTTAAGTCATTCTAATAAGACACTAATTTTTAAGTTATTCTAATAATCACACTCACAGAAACACTTAGTTAATCGTTGAGTAGCAAAAGCAGAGAGGGCATTTAAATAACCTCAAAAAATTTAAGAAAAGGGAAAAAAAGTAAAAATGTGTTAGCATTAAAAGTATCTATAATGGTGGATGCTTCAAAATATAGAAGAGGAGCACATTAAATTTGAAATACATGTAAGTAATAAAGCTTTTTTAGCTTTCTTGCGTTTCTCAAAACTTTGGTTTTCCATATTTTGGTACGTCCGTATAAAAAACTATGCAAGATAAACATTTGAAATTTATTATGTAGATTAAATAACATCTAAGGTACATACTAAAACAAAAAGAAATATTAAAATCTGTGTAATTTGAGAATGGGACCTGATTACAGCATATCACAGTCACTGAAATGCTTCGTTAATCGTTGAGTAGCCAAAGCAGAGAGGGTATTTAAATAACCTCAAAAAATATAAGAAAAGGAAGAAAATATACATATATATATGTATGTAGGCATTAGAAGTATCTGTAAAGGTCGATGGTTCAAAATATAATATACACATTAAGTTTGAAAATCCTGTAATTTATTCAAACTTTTTTTAGTTTTTTCGCGTTTTCTCAAAACGTTGATTTTCCAACTTTTGGTACCCTATAACTATGCAAGATATAGAATTGAAATTTTTCATAGTGATTAAGAACCATATAAAGTACATATTAAAGCAACAAAATTATTAAAACATGTGTAATTTATTTTTTTAATTATTGATTATTATTGAAAAAATTGCAAATTTTCATACTTCAACAAATAACTGCATAAAAACATTTTTTTTTGGTATTATTTTGTAAAATAGGATATTTAGTGCATTTTATAGACATTTCTAAGTAATATAAAGCAAAGAAAACTTTATTTTAGTTTTAAGATTTTTCTACGAGCGTACCGCAAATCAACTCACTGCGAAAAAAAAAAAAAAAAAACATTTTTAGCAGAGTTTTAATAAGTGATTATTAATAAATTATTAGCCAATTATTATGAAATTTTTTTCTAAAATGTGATTTTAAAATGTTTGAATAACATATGTACAAAAATGTCTTCATTTTGACCAATATTCAATGAGTTAGACAAGTTATTGTTTTGCTTTGATTTTCCTGTTTCTATGTCATCGTTGAGTACCCAGTCCCCTTAAGTTGACCAACTTAACCAGAGTTGAAAACAATTTCGCTGTATGGTGACTTTTGCTTCATTATTTTTTCTCTTTGACAAAGCAAATGTTAAAAAAAATATGTATTTTTCATAGATATGCAAAACATTTTAAGTAATATTAACCTTTGGTGATTTATAATTGTTTTACATAAAAAAAAAAAAAAAAAAGAGGGGAAAAAAAAAATGATCATTTTCCCTACTTACTAAGTACACATTTGGAAGCTAAATTTTAGAAATTTGAAGGTGTACGCTCACTTTTGAAGCTGACTGTATTTACACATCCGACATCTTATTGTCCATTAGGGCGAATAAAAAAAAAAACTTTTTTTGGAAATTCAAAATTTTAAGTTGATAAAAAGTTGCTGCTATGCTCACATATTAACCAAATTTTTTTTTAGTTCAATTGAAAAATATTTAGGTCTCCCGGAATGTATCTGAAGTTTGATTGCTTTTTGACAAAAACGAATATTTTAAATTTTTTTTTTAAAACATAAATATAAAGCAAATTTTATTTTGAAGAATAAAAATGTAAAGCTTATAATAGTACTTAACAGTAATAAAAAAATTATATCTGCCATTTAACATTTAGGTCTCCCGGTATATACATGAAAATCTTAATTTTTTTACAAAATACGGATATTTATCAATTTTCAACCCATTCTTTTGGTTAGTTTCAAATATTGTATTTATAGTCTAGGTATAGGGTAGTACAGCATATTGAAATTTTCGGAATATCAATTTAAGATATGGCGTATACTAAACTCAAATGTTAAATCATGTTACTTCTTATTGACCTTGGTGTCTCCAACCAACAAAGACTCTAGGTTTGAGACATGAAGGTAATGTTTTTGAAATTGATTCAATGTCACAGAGTTCGAGTGATGAAAGTGTACTTGATAGTAAAATGCTTCTACCAGAGAAAACCCATCAAGTTCAAATATTTCAGTGAAACAAGGGCTGACAGATAATCTACTTTCTTTTTCTAGAGAATGTGACCGTAGAGCATTTCTATTGGAGCAGAAGCTCAATTAGTAAGTGCTCAATTAGTAGCTTCCAAATGTGTACTTACGAAGTACACATTTGGAAGTTAAATTTTTGAAATTTGAAGGTGTACGCTCACTTTTGACGCTGACTGTATTTACACATCCGACATCTTATTGTCCATTAGGGAGAATAAAAAAAAAAAAAATTTTGGAAATTTAAAATTTCAAGTTGATAAAAAGTTGTTGCTATGCTCACATATTAACCAAAATTTTTTTTAGTTCAATTGAAAAATATTTAGGTCTCTCAGAATGTACCTGAAGTTTGATTGCTTTTTGACAAAAACGAATATTTAATTTTTTTTTTTTTTTAAAAACATAAAATTTGATTTTCTTTTGCGGGATTTAAATGTTGTAACACTAGAAAACCAGGCAGTGATAATAGATAAATCGAAGGTGTTTCGTGAAAGAGTAAAATACCATCAAGTTATTAGTTCAATTATTTTTCACTCTATTTATATAATCGATAGGATAAGTATAAAATTCTAAGTATTAAATGTGGTAGTATAAATAAACGAGAAGAATATGTATCTTTGTTATAAGAACTATATTCAACATAATTTGGACACGCAACTCCAAACCGTGGCTCTAGACGAAACGTATAATAGTATCATTATTACATGACATTATATTGTAAACCATAAGGGAATATAAATTTTCATTACAAACTCAGCTATTTTCTTCAACTGCGAAGTTGGATCAAGTGATACTATTTATAAACGCGAAATTAGATTTGCCATTTTCAGTCATTTTTGAGTGGGAGATGTTTCTAGGGTTTCTGCTTGCTAAACCTTAGGTGAATTTGCTTATTAGTATACAGTCTGACATATTTTTCAATATTTTTGGTCGGTGTACAACTTTTTAAAATCAACTTTTGGGAAAACACTATCTATATCACTGTGTTCAACAACTAGTAAATCTCAATAACTTGTTAAACGTTTTCCTATTGGACAGCAATAGAAGGACTTCAAGAAATTGGGCCATCAAAAGTAATCCTAACTCTCCTAAGAGGCAATTCATTTAAATGAAGTAAACAAACAACTGCTTGTACTAGTTATTTTAAAGTTTTTCGAATAAGGAAATTGAACAATTAGAGACTTCAGAATTTCATGCAGTACTATCATAACCAAGACCTTGAATAGTTTTCTCATCAATGCAGCTTTCTTTCATAAATTGCAATGATGATACTACGTTCCGCCCAAAGCCACTGTCTGGAGTTTCATGTCCAAAATATGTTAAATATAATTCTTATACCAAAGAAACATGCTTTTCTCTTTTATTTACGAGACAATATTAACTACTTACAATTTCTATGCTTATTACTTCATCCATTCGATTATATAAATAGAGTGAAAAATAGTTAAACTAATACCTTGATGGTATTTTTAACTTTCACGAAAAACTTTCGATTTATCTTTTACCACTGCCTGCTTTACTTGAGTTACAACAGTAGTTAGAAAGTGGGGCTCCGAAGCCAGGGCGGAGCAGGTATGGTATGGTATGGGGGCGTCACCGGACATGACGTCACCGGAAGGGGGCGTGACCGGAAGTGGAGTTGTTTCCCTCCTGCTGCTGTTTTAGTTTCGGTTTCGTTATAAGCTGTTTGTGTATGACGTCACAGTGGATATGACGTCATAATTTGTTTTATATCAAAGTTTTGAGCGGTGGCAACACTTTTTAGTTTTTGTTTCCAGTTAAATGGGGTTGAGTTGTTCTAGGGCTGCTTCTTAGTGAATAAGTTAGAGTGATAGGCTTGTATTGAGTGACGTCACAGTGGGTATGACGTCATAATTTGTTTTATATCAAAGTTTTGAGAGGTGGCAACACTTTTTAGTTTCAATTTACCTTTCAGACGGAGTTGAGTTGTTCTAGGGATGCTTCTAAACAAAAACATTATAGTGATAGGCTTTTTGACTATTGACGTCACAGCGGGTATGACGTCATGACTTGCTTTTTGTGAGAGATCGACAAAATGCTTGCTTACGATTGGTCGGTTTTAAACACGTGACTAAATGGACGCTTGTGATTGGCTACACAGCTTAGTAAGATAGTTTTCTACTAAGTTTAGGGTAGTGGCGCCATCTAGGAGTGAATTTAAGCGATGTTTGCATTAAATTTCTAAGATCAGAGATATATGCAAATAAAAAAAATCTTAACACGACTTTTAAGTTTAATAAAAGTGAAGGCCATTTGCTAAGGGTCTAAAGAACCCTAACCCCGAGCTACACGTGACATTTTAATATTTTACCAAACAATTGTTAAAATATCGACTATCGGACATTGCCTTCATGGGAACTCATCTCTTGTAGATATTAAATCATTGTAGATATGCATTCAAGTTTTGAAAATCACCTACAAGACTTTTAAAACATCTTAAGATAAATTGAAAGAAACTTGCGAATTATATGTAAACTATATAACTTTTTATACTCTGAAAGGAAATCACAAGTAATTTAGTTAACTTTTTTCATGGTAACACTCATATTCAACGACATGTTTTTAAAATTTAACCTTCTTTACGTGATAATAGTTATAAATTTTTTCAATCTCAGATGCGATATACTATTATTTCTAACATATATGTTACGAATTGTGTAAAGTTTTTAAAAGAGTATATGCAAATCACCAATCAGAAACATAAAAAATCTAACATCAATCAAACAAACTAAAATAATAAGATTTTTTCCTTAGTGGAAATAGTTAACTACTCATATGATGGAATATACTTAGAAAATTTAAATACTGAAAAAAGTTTGCTAGGCAAACTTAAAGAATATTTTTTTTTCTTGTAAAAAACTAACATAAATTTGAAAAATGTAGAGTTTGTTACTACGTAAAATTGAACATCATCTGGACAAACTAAATTATACATGATTTTTTTTTATTTGAGAGGTGCTGACAATATATCATTAATATAGAGATTTTTAACTACCACCCATAATTTCTAAATAACTTATACATAAATTTCAGAAAACTGAAACGGAATGTGTTTTACAAGACGCTTATTTTGTAAGATGAATATTCAATATTAATATAACTGAGCAAAGTTCATTCCGGAAAAAACTTGTAAAAGATACTTATATTTTGAAAATAATTTGAAATATCTTTTTAAATTTATGAATGCTCGCTTTCGAAAGACACAAATAAAACTGATATTACACATGATAATTAACACATGCATAACATTAGTCAAACAAAGTGGAATTTTTATTGCTTGTGACCGATAACTTTTCAGTGAAGTAGAACTTACATAGTAAATTTGTGCAAACTTTTTCAACTTTTAAACCAAGTATCATGTAAAATTATAAATTACGATAGGAAATAGCACACTTCAGAATCGGAACAAGTCTTCTAGTTAAGCTAAATTTATTTCTCAAGGAATTGAAAGCATACCAGAAAAGTCCTTATCATTTCGCATCTTTTCTCATGTTGCAAGAAGACATACTTTGTAAAAGATCGTCGTTGCACTTAACAAAAATCAGTAAAAATAAATGTATTTTCTATGGCAAAGATAAAACTTCACAACTTAATTACTGAAATTTAGCTAAGTTGCATATGGTTTATTCACATAACTCGCATATGCTTCGAATGTTGAAATATATTTGTCAGTTGAAATCAAACTCATCGAAAATAAATGCTACCTACATTTTCAAGTCGGAAATTACTATTAAATAAACTTTACATGTAAAACATTGTCATGTTAAAAAGAAAAATCTACAAAAATGTAAATGATAATTTTACTGTTGGTACATAAATGATGAATAATTTATGATTTTATTCTAGGCAAACGTTTTATTGTCTAACAGAGAACTTAAACTTTAGCAGAAAAACGAAAAAATACAATTTTTATATCCTATCATGCTTGTCGAAAATTGAATTTATTAGCTGTTGTAATAGATTTTTATTGTCCAAATTTCTATAGTTTTTCTTCCCAGTGCAATAAAATTAAGTTCCTGTGTAATGAGTAGGTTTTTTGATGAATCTTATAAATTTAATGAAATTATTATGACCTAAGAGATTGAGTGAACTGAATAAATCAATGATGTAAATTTAAACAGTGACTTGAACTGATACATACTATAACTGTAAAGAAGTATGACAAAGTGATAGATGAAGTAAAAATAGAAGTTGAGTGAAATGTGTTGAAAAAAGTTGAAGACGACAAGAAATTCGTAATTGAGAATTATCATTGACTTATATTAACTTCGTTTTTCTTGCTTATGACAAGAAAATACACTCTTTCTTATTAAGAACCAACTTGATATCTTATCATAGAATGACAATGATGAAATATCTATACATTAAAAAAAATAAAAAATACCAAACTTAGACATAGCAAATTTCTTGAAATTCATGTATAATGTGAGAAGTTTTACTGGAAATATAGAAGATACAACATTGAAAGATGTGAATGTTTCGAAGTACTTTATCAGAAATAAAATTAAAAAAAAATGCGCTGAGGTTCGCTATAAAAAATTTTAGGAGAAAGTTTAAACAAAATTTAAAATCAAACATGCTTTTAAATGGGAACACATATATTAAAACTATAGCACATTAAACAATTTATATTACGTCCTCTCAGTTGTATCAAACTGAATAACATGAAAAACAACCACAAACTGAATAAACATGAAAATAATCAATATATGTGGAAAAGTTTCCTTTTTTCACATATAAAAAAAAATAACACATTGACGTACGTTAAGATCACGAAACATGCGTAATCATATACCGATAAGAGCAACCAATGTTGCGGGGAGATATTCACGTGATGGTCAATATCCCATGAATAAATTGATTGATTGAATTTCTAATGCTAATTCCAATAGTATTCCACGTAACTTCAACTTCATATGTTACACTATAGATATATTTATTTTTCAAATATATTGACTTTCGAAAAATCATCCTTCAATATAAGAATGATCATAGTAAGAATAAAAGAAAAGATACTAAGCATTGATTTAAAGTGTATTTATTTCAACTTAGCAACAAATCATATGCTTGAAACGAAAATTGCTTCGAACCAAAGTATAACTATCCAATTTCATTGATTCCTACAAGGAAATTTTTCTCATCTAGTAATTGAATATTTTTTCTCATACACATTATAAGTGTTGTCCAATCAGGTGTAGAATAGTTGAAGATATCCGACCTCTTTCTAAATATTAATAAGTCACTGTTGAAAAACTTATAAAAATTTCAATTTACACTTAAAGTTTTTTTTTATATATATATATATTTGAAAGAATTTTTTCAAATCAATATGTATATTTAAATACGGAAACTTGTTCACTTCAATAAATGACAATAAATGTTTAAGTTATAAAACTTGTCGTATGTATTGAAAAATTGTAACTTTTCGTCTTCTTCGTATAAATCGATAACTCATTCACTAGTTCTTCATCAATTAATCTTCTAAGTAAATCTTTCAAAGGTAAAAACATACTTATAGCTTTGCATTTGTAACATGTTAAATTGTACATGTTTCTCGTGAAATTAAAATTTTATATGTTTTCCATGAAAATATATAAAATTTTAATTTCACATGAAACATGTACAATTTAACTTGTTACAAATGCAAAGCTATAAGTATGTTTTTACCTTTGAAAGATTTACTTAGAAGATTAATTGATGAAGAACTAGTGAATAAGTTATCGATTTATACGAAGAAGACGAAAAGTTACAATTTTTCAATACATACGACAAGTTTTATAACTTAAACATACATTTATTGAAGTGAATAAGTTTAAGTATTTAAATATACATATTGATTTGAAAAAATTCTTTGAAATATATATAAAAAAAAAAAAAAAACTTTAAGTGTAAATTGAAATTTTTATAAGTTTTTCAACAGTGACTTATTAATATTTAGAAAGAGGTCGGATATCTTCAACTATTCTACACCTGATTGGACAACACTTATAATGTGTATGAGAAAAAATATTCAATTACTATTAGATGAGAAAAATTTCCTTGTAGGAATCAATGAAATTGGATAGTTATACTTTGTTTCGAAGCAATTTTCGTTTCAAGCATATGATTTGTTGCTAAGTTGAAATAAATACACTTTAAATCAATGCTTAGTATCTTTTCTTTTATTCTTACTATGATCATTCTTATATTGAAGGATGATTTTTCGAAAGTCAATATATTTGAAAAATAAATATATCTATAGTGTAACATATGAGGTTGAGGTTACGTGGAATACTATTGGAATTAGCATTAGAAATTCAATCAATCAATTTATTCATGGGATATTGACCATCACGTGAATATCTCCCCGCAACATTGGTTGCTCTTATCGGTATATGATTACGCATGTTTCGTGATCTTAACGTACGTCAATGTGTTATTGTTTTTTATATGTGAAAAAAGGAAACTTTTCCACATATATTGATAATTTTCATGTTTATTCAGTTTGTGGTTGTTTTTCATGTTATTCAGTTTGATACAACTGAGAGGACGTAATATAAATTGTTTAATGTGCTATAGTTTTAATATATGTGTTCCCATTTAAAAGCATGTTTGATTTTAAATTTTGTTTAAACTTTCTCCTAAAAATTTTTATTGCTAACCTCAGCGCATTTTTTTATTTTTTTTATTTCTGATAAAGTACTTCGAAACATTCACATCTTTCAATGTTGTATCTTCTATATTTCCTGTAAAACTTCTCACATTATACATGAATTTCAAGAAATTTGCTATGTCTAAGTTTGGTATTTTTTATTTTTTTTAATGTATAGATATTTCATCATTGTCATTCTATGATAAGATATCAAGTTGGTTCTTAATAAGAAAGAGTGTATTTTCTTGTCATAAGCATGAAAAACGAAGTTAATATAAGTCAATGATAATTCTCAATTCCGAATTTCTTGTCGTCTTCAACTTTTTTCAACACATTTCACTCAACTTCTATTTTTACTTCATCTATCACTTTGTCATACTTCTTTACAGTTATAGTATGTATCAGTTCAAGTCACTGTTTAAATTTACATCATTGATTTATTCAGTTCACTCAATCTCTTAGGTCATAATAATTTCATTAAATTTATAAGATTCATCAAAAAACCTACTCATTACACAGGAACTTAATTTTATTGCACTGGGAAGAAAAACTATAGAAATTTGGACAATAAAAATCTATTACAACAGCTAATAAATTCAATTTTCGACAAGCATGATAGGATATAAAAATTGTATTTTTTCGTTTTTCTGCTAAAGTTTAAGTTCTCTGTTAGACAATAAAACGTTTGCCTAGAATAAAATCATAAATTATTCATCATTTATGTACCAACAGTAAAATTATCATTTACATTTTTGTAGATTTTTCTTTTTAACATGACAATGTTTTACATGTAAAGTTTATTTAATAGTAATTTCCGACTTGAAAATGTAGGTAGCATTTATTTTCGATGAGTTTGATTTCAACTGACAAATATATTTCAACATTCGAAGCATATGCGAGTTATGTGAATAAACCATATGCAACTTAGCTAAATTTCAGTAATTAAGTTGTGAAGTTTTATCTTTGCCATAGAAAATACATTTATTTTTACTGATTTTTGTTAAGTGCAACGACGATCTTTTACAAAGTATGTCTTCTTGCAACATGAGAAAAGATGCGAAATGATAAGGACTTTTCTGGTATGCTTTCAATTCCTTGAGAAATAAATTTAGCTTAACTAGAAGACTTGTTCCGATTCTGAAGTGTGCTATTTCCTATCGTAATTTATAATTTTACATGATACTTGGTTTAAAAGTTGAAAAAGTTTGCACAAATTTACTATGTAAGTTCTACTTCACTGAAAAGTTATCGGTCACAAGCAATAAAAATTCCACTTTGTTTGACTAATGTTATGCATGTGTTAATTATCATGTGTAATATCAGTTTTATTTGTGTCTTTCGAAAGCGAGCATTCATAAATTTAAAAAGATATTTCAAATTATTTTCAAAATATAAGTATCTTTTACAAGTTTTTTCCGGAATGAACTTTGCTCAGTTATATTAATATTGAATATTCATCTTACAAAATAAGCGTCTTGTAAAACACATTCCGTTTCAGTTTTCTGAAATTTATGTATAAGTTATTTAGAAATTATGGGTGGTAGTTAAAAATCTCTATATTAATGATATATTGTCAGCACCTCTCAAATAAAAAAAAATCATGTATAATTTAGTTTGTCCAGATGATGTTCAATTTTACGTAGTAACAAACTCTACATTTTTCAAATTTATGTTAGTTTTTTACAAGAAAAAAAAATATTCTTTAAGTTTGCCTAGCAAACTTTTTTCAGTATTTAAATTTTCTAAGTATATTCCATCATATGAGTAGTTAACTATTTCCACTAAGGAAAAAATCTTATTATTTTAGTTTGTTTGATTGATGTTAGATTTTTTATGTTTCTGATTGGTGATTTGCATATACTCTTTTAAAAACTTTACACAATTCGTAACATATATGTTAGAAATAATAGTATATCGCATCTGAGATTGAAAAAATTTATAACTATTATCACGTAAAGAAGGTTAAATTTTAAAAACATGTCGTTGAATATGAGTGTTACCATGAAAAAAGTTAACTAAATTACTTGTGATTTCCTTTCAGAGTATAAAAAGTTATATAGTTTACATATAATTCGCAAGTTTCTTTCAATTTATCTTAAGATGTTTTAAAAGTCTTGTAGGTGATTTTCAAAACTTGAATGCATATCTACAATGATTTAATATCTACAATTTATTTAATATTTTCCCCCAATTCACCTCTCTTAGATAAGTAAAATAAACCTTAGTCAGCATGTATTGCATGAGTTAATACGACACCTTAACGTATATTATTACAAAGTAAATTGTCTAAGTCTTTCTTGAAGTAACATAAATTTCCAACTTGCATTGAATTTCCGATAGAAAAGTAGAGGTGAAATTTTTTCTTTGGAGTATCTATAACTAGTATTTATTTTAAATCTCATACTATTTTTCTTCTATGTAACAATTTTGTTAAGTTTTACCCGTATTGTAGCATATAATCTCACTGAGTTTGAACAATATTCAATGTTTTAGACAATAGAAAAGTTTTCAAGTAGAAATGATCTTAAATTATCCAAGTGAATCATACTTTTTGGAAGAAAGTCCATGCTAATTCTTCCTTCACTTACTAATGTGTCTTTGAAATCCACTTCATTCATTCCAAGTTTTCACAAACATTTCATTATGAAAAAGGCAAAGTAGGAAAACGATAATCTCAAAGACTTTCTGACACACCGCAGCATCACCCGCTGCTTGCGCGTCGATGCTGCTGTTCTTGCTGTACAAGTCTCCCGACCTGTTTGAACAAGTTTTAGCGTGACTCATCCTCCGGTCTAAAAATGCCGTCAAGGGGCGTATCACCTACCGCTAACCTGATTGGCTAATTACCGTCACATGCTTATCATCCCGTTTAAAGACGTGAATTTTATATGTAAAGCAAATTTTTACGCTAACGCTTAAATTCTTTGCTATAGAAAGTTCAAGTATGTTATTTTTTTTTTCACTTATATGTTACATTTAAACACATGATATGAAATTTTTATGTTATGCTTATCTTAGAAATTTTTGAGTACTTTACTTTTTCTTTTATTTAACATTAACCTAAGAGTTTAATTGTATTTGAGAAGTAAATTGTCACGTTAAAGTTTAAAGACATGATATTTATATGTAAAGTAAATTTTCGTGTAAAGGTTAAAATTCTTTATCTTCGAAATTTTTATTCTGTTAAATTTCCCATTATTTAACATTAACCTAAGAAAATAATTGTGTATGAAATTTTCGCGTATTGTTTAAATTGTTGTCGAAGAAAGTTTAAGTATGTTATTTTTTTTTCTTCTCTAATTTAGCATTATTCTTACACATTTTAAAGATATGAACGGCAATGTTTGAATTCTTTGTCGTAGAAATTATAGGTATGTTATACTTTCCTCATACATTTCAAATTTAAAGTCGTGATTTTTATGTGTAAATTAAATTTTTGTGTTAATGTTAAAGTTATTTGTCGTAGAAAGTTTAGGCACGTTACTTTTCTCTTGCATGTCATATTTTAAAGTCGTGATTTTTATATATGAAGGTGAATTTTCGCTTAAAGGTTAAATATTTATCTTAGAAATTTTAAGTAAGTTATTTTTTCTCTTATTTAACTATATTTTTACACATTTAAAAGTGATTTTTATGTGTAAAGTAAACTTTTTAAGTTAATGTTAAAGTTTTTTACTGTAGAGAGTTTAAGTATATTACTTTTTAAACTTATTTAGTGATATTCGTACACATTTTAAAGACATGATGTTTATCCGTAAAATAAATTTTCACGTTCACTTTTGAATTCTTAGTTGTAAGATGTTCAAGTATGTTACTTTTTCTCTCTTGTTTAGGCATTAGAGTATCCAAAATCAGTTATCACATCTCTATTCAGCATTAGCAGCTAGTTCTGTGTTGCCATTCGTCAACTTAAGTAAGTACCATTGTACAATAAAAACTATCTTGATTAATATAACTAACATAGATTAATTTCTAACAGGTATTGAGAGCATTTAACATGTATTGGGAGCAATTAGGAAGCATTTAACATGTATTGGGAGCAATTAGGAAGCATTTAACAGGTATTGAAAGCAGTTAGGGAGCATTTAGCATGTATTGGGAGCAGTTAGGGAGCATTAAGCAGGTATTGGGAGCATTTAGGGATCATTTAATAGGTATTGAGAGCATTTAACATGTATTGGGAGCAGTTAGAGAGCATTTAACATGTATTGGGAGCAATTAGGAAGCATTTAACAGGTATTGGGAGCAGTTAGGAAGCATTTAACAGGTATTGGGAGCAGTTAGGGAGCATTTAGCTTGTATTGGGAGCAGTTAGGGAGCATTTAACAGGTATTGGGAGCAGTTAGGGAGCATTTAGCAGATATTGGGAGCATTTAGGGAGCATTTAGCAGGTATTGGGAGCATTTAGGGATCATTTAATAGGTATTGAGAGCATTTAACATGTATTGGGAGCAGTTAGGGAGCATTTAGCATGTATTGGGAGCAGTTAGGGAGCATTTAGCATGTATTTGGAGCAGTTAGGGAGCATTTAGCAGATATTGGGAGCATTTAGGGAGCATTTAGCAGGTATTGGGAGCATTTAGGGATCATTTAATAGGTATTGAGAGCATTTAACATGTATTTTGAGCAGTTAGGGAGCATTTAACATGTATTGGGAGCAATTAGGTAGCATTTAACAGGTATTGGGAGCAGTTAGGAAGCATTTAGCGGGTATTGGAAGCAGTTAGGGAGCATTTAACATTTATTGGGAGCCATTGAGAGCCAATTGGGAGCCGTTGGGAGTCATTGGTAATAACATCCTAAAGAAAGAAATGCTAGTTAAAAAAATTAAGATATTTCTGCACATTTGTATGAAGAGTAAACTGTAACACTAAAGTTAAATTTGTTTGTATCAAAATTACAATTTTCATGAAAACTGTTAAGGGTACGTTAAAATTTTCGTGAAATTCATTAAGTTTTTCGGAAAAAAGCTACATACAAGTAGATATTAGTAAAAATTTCTATTAAAAATGTTTTTTTTTTTTTTTTTTTTTTTTTTTTTTTTTTTTTTTTTACATTAGTGTTTAAATAATTATTTTCAAAACTAAAATTTTCATGAAAAAATGTTTAGACAGACTAAAATTTTCATGAAATTCAGTATTGGATGGTTGGTTAGTGACCTCATATTTCAAAGAAATATACGTTCTTTAGAATAAGTTTTTTTTCTTTTTATAGGGAGGAGTGAGGCGGTACCAATTCTTCCTAAAAGAGGTATCGGGCCGGAGGTGGGTCCTCACTTTTAAAATTTAGCTTGAAAATAATTAACATTTTCTAAAGTCTTTCAAATTAGCTTATTCAAAATTGGTTAGGGAAGGGGGGGGGGGGGGTAGATGAGTTCCCATGAAGGCAACGTCCGATAGTCGATATTTTAACAATTGTTTGGTAAAATATTGAAATGTCACGTGTAGCTCGGGGTTAGGGTTCTTTAGACCCTTAGCAAATGGCCTTCACTTTTATTAAACTTAAAAGTCGTGTTAAGATTTTTTTTATTTGCATATATCTCTGATCTTAGAAATTTAATGCAAATATCGCTTAAATTCACTCCTAGATGGCGCCACTACCCTAAACTTAGTAGAAAACTATCTTACTAAGCTGTGTAGCCAATCACAAGCGTCCATTTAGTCACGTGTTTAAAACCGACCAATCGTAAGCAAGCATTTTGTCGATCTCTCACAAAAAGCAAGTCATGACGTCATACCCGCTGTGACGTCAATAGTCAAAAAGCCTATCACTATAATGTTTTTGTTTAGAAGCATCCCTAGAACAACTCAACTCCGTCTGAAAGGTAAATTGAAACTAAAAAGTGTTGCCACCTCTCAAAACTTTGATATAAAACAAATTATGACGTCATACCCACTGTGACGTCACTCAATAAAAGCCTATCACTCTAACTTATTCAATAAGAAGCAGCCCTAGAACAACTCAACCCCATTTAACTGGAAACAAAAACTAAAAAGTGTTGCCACCGCTCAAAACTTTGATATAAAACAAATTATGACGTCATATCCACTGTGACGTCATACACAAACAGCTTATAACGAAACCGAAACTAAAACAGCAGCAGGAGGGAAACAACTCCACTCCACTTCCGGTCACGCCCCTTTCCGGTGACGCCCCCATACCATACCATACCTGCTCCGCTGCTCCGCCCTGGCTTCGGAGCCCCACTTTCTAACTACTTACAACATTTAATTCCTTCAAAAGAGCACTTGCTAATTGAGATTTTGCTCTAATAGAACTGGTTCTACGGTCACATTCTCTAAGAAAAAAGAGTAAATTTTCTGGGCAGCCTTTGTTTCACTGAAATAATTGAACTTTCTGGCTTTTCCCTGGTAGAAGCATTTTACTATCAAGTACACTTTCATCACTCGAACTATGTGACATTGAATCATTTTGAATAAATTTACTTTCATGTCTCAAACCTAGAGTCTTTGTTACTTGGAGACAAAAGATCTTGCAGAAGTGCCATGATTTAACACTTGAGTTTAGCATACGCCATATCATAAAATGGTATTTCCAATAATTCAAAATTCTGTACTACGATACCTAGACTATAAAAAAAATAATTGAAACTAACCAAAAGAATGGGTTGAAAATTGAAAAACATCCGTATATTGTAAAAAAAATTAAGGTTATCATGTATATTCCGGGAGACCTAAATGTTAAATGGCAGATATCATTTTTTTATTACTGATAATTAATACTCTAAACTTTATATTTTTATTCTTGAAAATAAAAATGTGCCTTATATTTATGTTTTTTAAAAAAATTAAAAATCTTCGTTTTTGTCAGAAAACAATGAAACTTCAGATCCATTCCGGGAGACGTAAATACGTTTCAATTGAACTAAAATTTTTTTGGTAAATATATGAGCATAGTGTCAACTAACTTATCGACTTGAAATTTTATATTTCCCCAATTTTTTTTTTCTCGATACGCCCTGTTGTCTATCTTACATCCTTTTACTTTTGTCACATTTGATTGTCGAATATTTCTTCGCCACCTGCTCCCTGTACTTTTGCAACGTATTCCCAACGCTCACCTTGTAATGCATTTCCTCTTGTTCAGTGTTACTTGTAACACATCTTTGAATATCACAACTTCATATTTTCTATTTCTTTGCAATATTTTACTAATCATTATATTTGCACTGTTTGCAGCCCATTTCTTCTTTTGTGTTTGCATATCCTAACATCTGAATAGGCCCTGTCTTTTTTAATTTTGTCCCATTTGATTGCCGCATATTTGTTTGTCTCCTACTCCTTGTACTTTTGCTACGTATTGTCAACGCTCAGCTTGTAATGCATTTTCGCCTGTTCAGTGTTACATATAACGCAACCCTGACTGTTTTTTCTAACTTCATATTATGTACTTCTTTGCAATATATTATGTACTTCTTTGCAATATATTATGTACTTCTTTGCAATATATTATGTACTTCTTTGCAATATATTATGTTACTATTCATCATAATTTTACTATTTGAAGCACATGTCTTTTATATTTACACATCCCAAATCTTAATGCCCACTTTACATCTTTTTAATTTTTGTCACATTTGATGCCAAATAGTGGTCATCTGTATAATGTCTTGTTTATATATTTTCATGACTGCATAATATTTACTCCTTTGCAATATTTATATTATTTATGATTTTTTCCTGCTGGCAGAACATGTCTTTTATATTGACTCACATCCCATATCTTAATGTCCAACTTGTACCTTTTTTTTTTTATATATATATATTTTTGTTACATTTGATGCCGAATGGTAATCGTCTGTTCTTTGCCTGTACTTTTGCTACATATCCACAACGTTCACCTTGCACTTGCTCAGTTTGTAGTATGCATGTAATGCACCCACGAGTGCATTTCATGACTTCATATTATGTAATTCTTTGCAATATGTTAAATTACTATTCATCATATTTTTACTGTTTGAAGCACGATTTTTACATTCACTCATCTTACATCTTCATTGCCACCTTACATTTTTATTTTTGTCACATTTGAAGCCGAATGGTAATCATCTGTTCTTTGTCTGTACTTTTGCTACATATTCACAACGGCCACATCTGAATATTCACTTGAAACTGCTTTTTTTGTCGACTATATTTCATTGAAACCTTCTTTATCACCTGCGTCTTGTAAATATTTCTGTGTTGCATCCACTATAAGCACGATTTTTTCTTTTTTGCAATGTATTCCTCATATAATTTACTTTTGCGTTCTTTTCTTGTTCATATCATATACATGATTTAATGTTACATAGATATACCAGAAAAAAATTCAAAAAATCAACAAAATTGTCTATCATTTTGTATTGTCCTTAATTTGTATATCATCTCTAATTACTATTTCAATCATTGTAAGTCTCATGTAAATATCATGTCTGTCAATCTGTCATTCTATTATTGTATTTATTCTATTATTGTGTTCTGTTGTGTACTGTTTGGGTGTTCGCAGCACATACATGAAAAAATGTTTACGCAGATAGATATACCAGAAAAAAAATAACAAAACCAGGAGTGGGGAATATCGCACAACTTTCATTTACACTATTATACTTAAGTGCATTGGTGTTATTTACCGTTTTTATAATTTAGCGATAAAAATAAATAAATAAATAATAATAAAAAAGTTCCCAAAATGGCGTTTTTGGCGAGATATACTTTTTGATAATTCTTACATTATCCATTCCTTAGGTGAAACAGACGAGAGGAGAAAAGCGGTCGTTGGTGAAGGATGTTAAGTAACAAACCAGAAATCAAATCTCTTATACGTTTGAACTATTATCTATAATTGCATGCCAACTAAACCTGTATGCTTACGAGTATTGAAGGAAATAAAACCATTTTTTTTAAATGATACTTTAAGACCAATTTGCATATTAAACACGTTTAAGTTTATTTCTTTGAATGTAGGACATTTTATTATTCCAAAACAATTTCCCTGCAAAAGATTCTTAGACTCTTAATTTCCTCATATTTTTTAAATTCCTACAGTAATCGTTAAAATGTTGTAGTTAGTCACTCCCACTTTGGGCACAAAATTGTCTTCAAAGATTAAAAACATACATTTAACTTGAAATTCCTTTAAATAAATGCATGTTTTTTATCTCAGTAGTTAGAACATAAGAAGCTTATGCATTTTAGATTGCTTAGAAAAAATACTTTTTTTGAAGTTCAATCAGAGTTAGATATTGTATTCTATTGATGAAAGATATATTGAAATCTTATTTTGAAAGCAGAACTCGGTATGGCACGGCTCTCATAGTTAGTCGGTCTGGTGATAAATCGTATTCTATCCATCCATCATAGAGCAATGGAACTTTTTTAAGTTCGATTTATTAACTATATAGCAAACGATTTGTTTAAAGCTGAGAACTACATCCCTAAAACAGTAATTACTAATAATCGCTTTAGATTAAGAATTTCAAACTGTCAAAAGCATATTGATATGCTTAATTGTTTATTTAATTACAGAGGTTAATAATTTTATTTCCCTTCAAAAATTTTCCCGTTAGAAAATTTAGCGTTGAAAATAAAATTTAGTTTTAAACTTTTCATGACACAAAGCAGAATTCAGTGTAAAGCACTTATGATGAGAAATGTATTCATAACTGTGGACATGCTTTGAAACTTGGTCGCTTACTCATTGGGTAATCAAATAACAGTACCAGTGGAGTAAAGTACCAACTGTTTAAATATGTTCCATGTTAAAATAAAACCCTCTCTCCTACATGTTTATAAAAGTGATCGTTCATTTTGAAATTGTAAATTATAATAATAAACTTCTTACCTATGTCATATCCAAAGAGTATCCCTCCAATAGCAGCAATAATTGCGGCAAAAATAACATATGTGGATCGGCATGTCTTTTGTTCGTGCAATTGTTCTTCAAGCTGAACTGCAAAAAGAAAAATACTCAATAAATTATTGGATGCAATACACTTAAAATCTTCATAATAAAAGAGGAAGTTAATTTATTTGTCTTGCAGCGCTATTCATTCCAAAGCCCATTTGAACAATTTATACCAAATTTCGCAGATAAAATCTGATAAGTAGTAAATGGCAAATATTAAATTATTATAACAAAACACTAAATTTTAATTATATAAAATGCGTGCGTAAAACAAAAAGAGGTGTATTTAGTAGAGAATATATATTTTTCTCGAATTTTAACAAAATTTTACAATATTAGCCCTACAACCAGGAATGTTTTCCCCCGATACCCTAACAAACTTCACGCTGAAATCATATACGCAGTGCTTGGATCCTGTAGATGTGGAATATTTATAGTCTTTTTGTTATTAGCTAGCATTGAAACTCAAATGAAAAAATAACAGTAGTTTTTCTAAAAGCAAAAGCAACCTTTCATCAATTGATAGAAAACTGCTTTTCTATTGGAACGAACAATTGCCTCTAAATAATGAGGAAGTTTCCTTAGAGATGGTATTGTACCTCTGACCATATTATATAATTATGTATGAGATTATATGGATTAATATATGAGCTAAGAACTTGAAACTTTCAATGAAATAAAAAGATTATTTTTTAAGGACTAATAGAAAAGTGTCAAAATATGCATTTGAATTTTTTTTGGATTTAGGGCCTTTTAACTAATTATGACAGTATACACCTTGGAAAATATTGTGGAGCTTTTGAAAATCCTTTTCTTAACCCTAAAACTGTAGCATGTTTTTTAATTTGCATTGCATGGCGGTGTACCTTTGACCATGATCAGTTGTTGTTTCTTTAACCAGATCAAAGGCACAACACAGACTGATGCCACAAGAAACCCACACCTTTGAAAATGTTTCTCTTTCTAATTTTGATAAACCATCAACAAGTGAAGCAGTTCAAACTGGCAATATCAACCCTCAGTATAGTAGTTCAGATTTATCACATCTTATTGTTACACCTGAAGCTGTGAGGCCTCATTCAAAAGTGCAGGCAAGGAAAATGTCAAATTGGGCCCGGTCTACAGGGAAATATCGTATCCTGACAGCTGAAAAGCTTATTAAAGCTGAAAAAGAAAAGCAAAACCTTAAACGCAAGACACCACTTACAAACCCCTTCCTAAAAAAGTAATTAAAAAACTTTTTCTCTCTGAGGACAGTTCTGCATCCGATTGCGATACCAAAATTTTTTTAGCAGAAAGTGACTTTTATCTGTCAGATGAATGTCGCGAATTAGATGACCAGCTACAAATTGAGAAAGAGGACTGGGAGAAAGGAAATTTTATTAAAATGTCAAGTAAAAAAGACTGTTAAGCATTTTGTTGCAAAGTTCTGGAATATAAATAATTAATTATCCAGTGTTCAGATCCAATATTAAAAAAAAAAAAAAAAAAAACATTCGTTAAGTGACAAATTAAAAAGAGAAGATGAAAAGCTGTATGGTATTGTGATATTGAGATCGAAGACATTGTAGTTAAACTACCAAACCCTATTACTACTAATGGATATGCTCTACAGTTACAATGTTTATCATTTGGAGTGGACTTTTTACATATAAAGTCGAATAAAAAAACAAATACTAAACTTTTTAAACAATTTCATAATCAATACAGGGTGTCCACAAATTAGTCAGGCAATGGAGTTCAAATACATCTGAATAACTCTTAATAACTATAGGCCTTATAAACCATTCTTTCTTTCCGAATTAATTTATGTTCACCATGTCATTCTATATGCAAAAAAAAAAAAAATGTTTATTACGTCTTGCTATTAAGAGTTATAAAGACCTATTTGAACTCCATTACCCAATTTATTAGTGGACATCCTGTATAATGTCCTGTATGCATTTAATTTACATTGATTATTTGTTCTGAATGAACTGGCTTTTTCCCTTCAATGTTGTGTTGTTTACGTAAATGGTCAGAAGCACAACAACCGATAGTCAAAGATTCAACAATATGTTGTACTTTTAACCACATTATAATTCTTGTTTAGAATTCAATAAATTAAAAAAAAAAAAAAATGAATTGTTGAAAAATAATAACAGTAAAGCAAGGACCTTAAAAAATTATATGATAAACCATATGACACTGATTCGATTAAAGTAAGAAAATTTAATTTAGCCTTAATATTTAAGTTAAAATTTGAAACTTTGCAAAATGGTCACAAGAAAAACCCCTTTCCCTACATAATTATCCTGAAAAACATGAAACACGTGTAAGATCAAAGTGAAAGATTTTTGAGCACGTAGTATGCTAATATACTGGTCAGTTGAATAGGATTACCACAGGAAAAAAAGCAGCACGAGGAATTATACAACTCAGAAACATGGTAACACTAAAAGGACTAGTAAGTAATGTCAGAATTTCTAGAAACGAGTAACTTTCAGAAGATTTTCGAAGATGAAGTAACTGGCATTGGAATTTCGAAGGACAAAATCTTGAAAAACTGGTAGTAAGCAGTCCTCCTCTCGTGCTGTCTTCTTCCAAGCAATGAGTTCGGAAACAGTATATTGAATTATGTAACTAACATCAAAATTATGAATGGAATTTCCATAAATGCAAGTAATACAAATCAGAACTTTATATTTTGTAATGCTTACAACCCCACACATTTAGTAAGTTTTAAACAAACTTTTGAAATAAACATTTCCAAATCTCTCTTTTACAGCTACACTGTATTCCGAAGACCATATAACTTTTTTTTTATCTTAATGTTGAAATGTGGGACATCACAAAATATTACGTTTCTTTTTCTGATTTCTTATCAATAAAAAGCAAGATATAGTGAGTTATATTGTATGTAATTGCATGCTACTTTCGTTAACTAAACTATAAAACGGCTCCTCATAACGCTTATCTTTAAGGAACTTTGAGACGCATTTTTACTCAATGTAGAATTACATAATTCTTATACACTTATTATATAGGTAGACAATATGTATTTTTGCATTCTGCGTAAAAAAATAGCAATGTTTACCATTTGGAAAAATTATTTATACAGACTAAAAATTTTGTTTTTAATTATTTGTCACCACTCGCTACATTTGTTTCATTGACCAAAAAAAAAAAAAGAAAAAAAAAAAAAAAAAAAAAAAAAAAAGAGTTAAATATTTAAAAATAAAAATATTGCAATCTCAAATATTACTGATTACAAGAATGAAAAGACGACACCCCACTCTCTTAATTTGCATTGTGCGTAAATAATTCAGTATAGTTCACAAGTTCTATGAACTCTTTCTCGAAAATCTCCCCACCGGAGATATCTATTCCTTATGCTGATAAACATGGACACTTGAAAAATAGATTGGCAACCCAACAGTGATAGAACTCAACAAGTGTAAATAAAGTCTCCGAGTATTTTTGTTTCAATCTAGAAAACGACTTCGTTCTCGATTTGAAGTACAAACAGAGAATTTGACAAAAAATTTGCACACTTCTTAATAATAGTCATAATATCAGGTATGAAATATTATGTTGACGCAGGCACATTTTAAGTTTGAGAACATTTTTATTTTTATTTGAGGCATGAGATTTGCTCGTTTTTGTGAATTTATAATAAGTACAAGTGTAATCAAATGAAAACAAGTTGGTGGCTCTGGATATTCTCATTTTAGATTAAAATTTGTATTACAGTGGCGATGCGATATTTAAATAGTATTAAGTGATGCCAATCATAGCGGTACCAACTAGAGGGGGTTGTGGGGGGGGGGCAATCACCTCCGTTCTCCGGTAATAATGTGCTTTGATTGTGTAAAAATGTCATTTTGTTATGTATTGAAGAAAATAAAATTCCTATAAATATAGAAAGTAAACACAATATTTGCAAGCACACTATTGACACTCTATCCATCTCTCTCCCTCAAGTGAAAATTAAATAAGTGTAACGGCTCTTTTGAGCAATATCATTAAAATGTATGTTTAAAGTATTGTATGATGATGGAATAAGTAATTTTGTAATGATGAGGTTACTGGAATAAGATCTTTTTATCATTAATTATTATCCAGAATTATTAAAATTTGTTTTCTTCAGTTTAGTGCAGTATCATAAAAGTATATATTTTTAAATAATGTATGATATTGAAATAAATTATTAATGATGAATTAACTGGTTAGTGTACTTAAGTTTTTACTTTTACCATAAAATGTTTCCTAAGTAATTTTATACAAAAAACTTTACTTCATAAATCAAACAGTTTGAGAAAAATGTATTGCTTAGTATGGAAATAAGTTCAATATAATTATTGGGTAGAACATAAAAAAAAATAATTTCCGGAAATCTTGGGCCAATCTCTCTCCATTAGTATTTTAGCCAAAAACAATAAGTATTTTTGATCAATGAAGTTAAAATTTAAATCATTAACATGTTATATCTTCAAATAATAAGCAGTTTTAAACGAGCGACAGCAAAGAAATTTACATATACTTCCTTAATATTAACCGTAAAAATGTGTGAACAAAGCAATCGCTGAACGAACTATACAGAGAAAACTAAGAAGACAATAATGAGACTAAATTTAGACTTACGGTTCTCCATCGTGACTTCAGAAAACTTTAGAAATACCTATTCACCAAGCTTTGTATGTATCATTTTATCGCATCATCTGCGCAAGGACAAACACGACTTTCAGTATTTATGACGCTTTTCATTCAATCTGATGTATGCTCTTCATAAAAATAAACTGCCAAAGTAATTGAGCTATCTTCAAAGCACTGCGCAATCTTTTCTACTCATGATATTTAGAAGTGACTTACGACAGATGAAATATGAAGGCAACAGTAGGACATATTCCAAGCATAGGTTAAGAACTACATTTGTTGAGTTGATGTATTTTAATATCCCACAGTATCAGAATCTTTTATGAATACAGTTATACAAATTTCTTTGTACGAAATAAAGAAGTTGATATTTTATTAAAATTTTTGTCAAAGAAAATTGTAGTGAATATGTATTGTAGGAATTTTTTAATAAAAGTCAATTTTCAAGTTAATTTTTTAATAAATTTTAAAGACTGGTTTCGTCTAATTTCATTGAAATAACAAGGTAGTGATTTTCTACTTGGGAAATACCAGACTTATACCTATACATCTATACAGCAGAACTCAAGCAAATTATTTTAAGTCAAATTCATTTAAACCGTGCATGTTCATTCTTTTTCTTTTTTGAATTAAAAAGTTTATGTTTAATTGCATTTTCGATACTTGAACTTATTTCTGTGTCATGATTGAAGGTTTATTGTCCATATTGGGGGAATTCAATTTTTCAATTTTATGCTCCACTTTCTTCAAAACAACGAAATTTATAAATACAGATCCAACTGTATTATATACTTATGCTCCCTTGTATTCTACTTTATTAAGTATTCTACTACTAATAATACGAGTACCTGCTCATGGGCGGTGTTAGGGTGGTACAAGCGTTCGCACTTGCACTAGCTTGTAGTTTTGAATATTAAAAATAATGTGGAGGAAAGTGGTAGTAGAGCTTAAAAGGTTTAAATAAAAAAATAAAAAAAATAGGTTAACCTTCTTTCATCACCTTAGGTGCCATCGGCACTACATTGAAAATAATTTACCTCTTTTAATTTCTTATTCTCCTTAAGGGAACTAACTGCAATAAAGTAGTAATCGCCAACCACTTAGTGAAGCATTACTTAGTTTAATTATAATGTATAAATTAAACATTTCGTTATTTTATTACAAAGGGTCTAAACTTTATTAACCCGGTGTGGGCATAACCTTTTTTTTTAAATGAAAGTATAGCTTTCAGTAATTATTTTTTTTTTTCATTTCTACAAGTTTTGAAATGTTCTGAGTTTAAGTGGTCAAGAAAAAGTGTATGTGGTCAGCATAATTCCCGAATGGATTGATCTTCGATGTTCAACTTCTTCTATATACGGATCAGTGATGGCCATAAGATCTGCCATTCGTCGAAATAGCACATGTATAAATCGTAGCTGCCATTGAAATGTTTATGTTCTTCAGCAATTGCCATTAAAAAGTCTCAAAAGATTTTAATCGAAATTGCTGTGATAATACTTTTTAAGATATTCTAAACATTCCCCTCTCCCCCAGCCCCGATTGACCCATAACATTTACAAGGCGTTAAAATCTTTAGCATAAAGTTCTGTTCCCTTGAGCATTGTTTATCAACGACTTTTTCTCTTTCATTTCACTTTCCCGAAAGGAATATTGTAATAAGTAACGCCAAATTTTCCAAATTGAGGGTGTTTTTTTTGGGCCAATGTAACAACTATCTCTAAAAATATCTCCAAACTCGAAAAGTTGATGTACGTTTTGAATTTATATAGAGTAGTTAAAAGTTGAGCTATGTTTGACATTCCAAGTTTTATCTAGGTTCAGAGATTATTGCCTAACAGTAAAACATTGGAAATGGAAAGGATTACCTAATATATATGTTAAACAAGTAATAAATAACACTGTATAAGTTCAGTTTCAACGAGTCATTTTTAAATTTTATAACATTATTGTAAATATTTCTACAGCCTAAAAAAACCAAGGGTTAGTTCTCGAACTTCATAATGGATTTCAACCTAGGTTAGGCATGGATGGTTGATGGTTTCGAATATATACGTTAAACTCTGTAGATCCCGACACGATTAGTCGCTATTGAGCACAAAAATAGGTCCTTGACCATACTAACTAACTTCAAAGAAACATAAAATAAATTAAATCGTCGAAATTGCTGATAAATAAAATATTTTAGGTACTATTTTAATAAAAAAATATAATTGAATTTAAAAATGAATTGTAAAAAATTTTCATACATCGATGGAATTAAAATTTTATTTTCCAATATAACCTTAAGACTTACGATTTTTAGAAAATTAAGTAAAAAATGAAAAAAAAAAAAAGAAAAAAAAAGGAATATATCGAATAGAGGAGACAACGGAGACGAACAGATCGTTAAAAATATATAATCGAGTCTTATTAGCACAAATTATCTCAAAAGTTTAGACAAAGTTAAACTATTTTCACATCGTTTGATTGAACAATATTCTCGATTAGATATAAAACAGAAATTTAGCACTTTTCTTATCCTTAAAATCATAAAATGGAAGAAAAGTTCTCATGAGATTAAACGCATCTGCTCTCCTCCTGCATTTCCTTTTTACAATGTTCTGATGAATGAGAAAATAAAATTAAACTTTACTCACTGACCATACTATCAGTACAAAATAAATGGGTCTACCAACGTGTGCAATGAACTGAACTCTATTAGGAAGGATTCTTAGAAAGTATTCCTTTTGAAATTTAAATCTCCTCTGAATTATCTTTACTACTTTCATGCTGCCATCTAGTGTTGCATATTGAATATAAATATTTGAACTTTCAATTGTAAACCAACTAAGGTCAGTACCTTTTTTTATTACTTTGAGGTATTCTAGATCTTTCGCTTCAACCAAAGTATCAATTTCAAAAATTCTTTAGAAAAATTTCGAATTTTGTCAACCATACATACTCGTCAATAACTTTAACTTTAAAGAATTCGCTTATACCATGTCTCCTAACATTTATGGATGTTTAATTTTAATGTTATCAATTAACTTCAGTTTAAGGGATAGAGAAAGTAGTTTTACTTTTTACAAAATTTGGAATAAACAAATTTTCCATTCCGAAAATTCACTATTTCATTATACTTGTCTTAAATTATAATTAACGGTACTGAATTAGTGATTAAAATATTACAGTTTTGTTTTAAGATTAATGCAAATGGGAAATAATTACATGAATATAGCATATTTTTTCCCTATGTTGTGTTTGGTGTTTGATTTGGGGAACAAAATTTAACCATTTCAAAAACAAATTCAAACAAAAATGTAATTATTTTAAAAGTGATTTCACAAAAACGTTTTCAAAATTTTAATAAAGCAGAAATACTCAATTCACGAGGGAAAAAAGTTTCGAATCAAGATGATCTTCCTCCGAAATGCAGCCATGCGTTCCTGAAACGTGGCTGCGACGTTACCATGGAAACCAATGGAATCCAATAGAGCCTTCCCTCCACGTTATGTTTAGCGAGTTAGCCAGATCAGCGATTTTCTGACTTCAGCTACCCTTGAGAATTTCTGCTTTAAAATAATCTCACGATGGAATTTTTGCAAGATAATGGCATCATCTGAAGGCTAGAGAGTTATTTTATTAGTTTGAAGTACTATTTTGTTCTGAAAATAAAGTCATTTTGACTGGTACTGGTATAAGTGTCAATAACTATATATATATTTGTTACGAATATATATAAAGTAACATTAAGTTCATAAAATGTATTCTCTACTTATAATTACAAAAGTCATAACATCATTTCGGAAAGCAATTGTTACATGCCGTAGGAATTTTGAATTGAAATTGCACAACCAGTCAAAATGACTGATCTAGTAAATCTAGTGTTATAATTATCATTGAAAATCAGATTTTTTTGCAGTTAAAAGTATATATTTAGTAAAGATGTTTAAATGAAAAACATTTCAGTTTTATCAATTTTTGAACAGTGATTACTCGAGTTTTATGGGGCCAAGAAAAGAAATTACGGTTGGAAATTATTCGTAATATCATTCTTAATGTTATGAACCTCCATCTAGTTTCTAGAATATATAATTTGTTATAATAGAATTTTTGTAACATTGAAAGTAGAAATAATCGCAATTTTTCAAAAACTTTTGCATTTAAAAATCTAGTAAAACTCTTTTTCTTTTCCAATCAATTTGACTGATGTTCAAAACACCTAATAATTAATGCAGATTTGAATTCTCAAATCATTTTCCAAATAGATTATATCAAACTTCAGTTATCACTGTTAAATGAACGTGCCAAAAACACGATTTTTTTAGATAATGAGTTTAAAATATTAAAATTTATTTTCAGAACAGAATAGTACTTCAAACTAATAAAATAACTCTCTGGCTTTCAAATGATACCATTATCTTGCAAAAATTCCATCTAGAGATTATTTTAAAGCAGAAATTCTCAAGGGCAGCTGAAGTCGGAAAATCGCTGATCTGGCTGCCTCGCTACACATTACATGGAAGGAAGGTTCTATTGGATTCCATTCGTTACCATGGCAACGCATTGCAAAGTCGCAGCCGAAACGCGTTTCAGGAGCACATGGCTACCGTTCAGAGGATGATCACCTTGATTGGAAACGTTTTTTTCCCTCGCGAATTGAGTATAGAGCCAAGAAGTTTGTTGTTTATGGATTTTTTTGCACTCACTGTAGAAATTGGATCCTCATTTTAGAAAATTGTAAAATATATAATTTTAATTATTAATTAATAAATTTAGATGCAGCCGTAGTACACGATCCACCACTGCTCTGAAAGCGTTCCCATGGTGACATACCAAAACTATAATCTTGACATTAAAAAACTTTAAATTGCTGAATCCTTAGAAGTATCAATGACACAGAGGTCTACAAAAATACTTTTTGAAAATTGTTTTAGTGTTGATAATTGATTTTTATAGTGTTTTAAATTCTGATTCCAATTATGAAATCCCCTTTCTTCTATAAGTAAGTTTTTGTTTTTTTTCATAAACCGGTTTTATATTTTGGATGAAATAACTCAAATCATCATATTTTAACATTTTAGTCCTTCTTTTACTGTCCGAAATTTTCGTCTCGAAAATATTTGCGTTTTAATCCCTTAAGGGGACTTGGTACCCCTTGTTTTCACAAAAAATAATAAAAAAAATATATATATATATATATTTGCATTTTTATAATCTTTGAAACCTTCTCCTTATTCTGGCAAGTTTTTGAGCTTATCCGATAACAGCAATTGCAGAAAAACAATATTTTTATGGAGAATTTAGCATTGTTGCAATAGCTCCTTTGATGTTTCAAACGCATTTTTCTCAGTTCATGATTTTTGAAATTCCCACTTTACTCAAAATGCTAAAACTTCAGCAAATATGAATGAAATGTCTTGAAATTTTGTTGTGTCATTCTTAGTATTTATTTGACAAAAATAGGCATGGATTTGTGAATTAAATAAAAACTTTTTTTTTTGCAAATTTCAATGTTGAAAAGTACCTTTTTTTTTTAACCCTTTTTTTACATATGAGTGAACATTTGGGTTACATATGGGTACAGTAATTATCGTTTTTCTCAAAATTTATTTTATTTATTCTAAATAGTATGCCTAAAAAGTTAAAGTATATTACAAGGAACGCTTCCAGTGACTAGCGTGACAGCCAACCGGCCAATTAGTTGGAAGATCACTAGGACCAGTTGACCGGGATTCTAGTTTAATGGTGCTTTTTATTTATTTACACGGTGTCAACCGACTGGAACAATACGGGAATTGAGCGAGGCAAATTTGCTGATGATCTTGTTTTCTTTTTCTACTCGCAGCAGCCGTTGGTTTTTTTAAATCCCATTCTTATTCCAAAAATGGAGGGATTAAGAAACATAATTGTTATTAAAAAGGCATTGCATTCCCTTCTCTACTTTTAAACGATGAGTTTTTGGAAATATATGCTCATGATCTGCAAAGGAAAATCAGAGAAATATAAAATCTAAAATATATAAAATCTAAATAAATAAATAATATAGAATCTAAAATATAAAAAATCTAAATATATAAATAATATAAAATCTAAATATATAAATATTATAAAATCTAAATATATAAATATTGTAAAATCTAAATAAATAAATATTATAAAATCTAAATATATAAATAATATAAAATCTAAATATATAAATATTATAAAATCTAAATATATAAATATCATAAAATCTAAATATATAAATATTATAAAATCTAAATATATAAATATTATAAAATCTAAAATATATAAAATCTAAATACATAAATAATATAATATCTAAAATATTATTGAAAATATAAATTAAATTACATTGATTATTGATTAAATAATGTAGGTGCACAGCAGTGCACCGGCCAAGTTCACTGCCAGCCATCTTTTACCGGAAGCCATTTAGCAGTACATTGACCTTTCATATATCTGCTTATCACAGTATGCCTGAGAGCTGAATTTTTTTTTACGTGTAGCTGTTAGCCGCTTTTGTAAGACCCCTAAGTTTTAAGTCTCCAATTCTATTGCTTCTCGAGAAAATCACATCCGAAAACGACGTATTTTGAAATTCACCCAAAACTCACTCACGGATCATTAAATTACTAAGGTACTTCTAGCAGAGCTAGAACTATGAAATTTGGTATGATTGTAAGGTTTTACATGTATACAAAAGAAAAAATCTAAAATTCGATTTTCCCCTCGGAATCTAAAGGAGACAATGTTTGAAAAATTTGAATATCATTTCTAATACATTTCTATTGGTGCTAGAATTATGAAACTTATAAATAAATCTCTAAGCACATATAAATAGAGGACAAACTCACCACACACCGCAAAGCCTTTAAAATCAATAAATAATAATAAAAAAAGTGTACTTGGTATTATAAAATCGAACATAGGCGATATTTTATCACCTACGAAATGATTGCCAATTCTTAATTTTTTTTTTTACTTTACCAACTTTTTTTGCATATCTGAATAAACTATTTGTTTAAAATAATTTTATTATATCATGATTCACGTTGAATACTCAAGTACGTCATGGACTGCTGTCCTATAAATTTAACTTTCTCAGAAAAATCTTTCGTAATCCTCCTCTAACTGAATGATGTTGAGAACGTTTATTAAAATTTCCTTAAAACCAAATAATAATTAAAAGAATAAAGGAGTCGGTTGGTTATATAGTTCTTGTATTTAGCCGCCAGCAAAAAGTTTGTCAACGGTCTACTATGTAATCAGTCAGTACCAAAAAAAAAAAAAAAAAAAAAAAAAAAAAAAATCTATGCTTAACCCTTTCAATCCCAGGAAGTTTTCTTGCAAGTTTAAAAATTATGAACACAAAACATTTTAAAACTAGTTATAGTTGTCCAAATAAATAATAAATTAAAAATTAGTACCTTAAAAAAAGAAGTGAAATCCCAACAAAAACAAAAACATCTTAATCATCTTTGTAAAAAGACGCCAAGTTCTTCATAATGATTATGGCCTTGAAAAGCATTGAGATCTGAAATAGAGCCAAGCCCCTGCATAAGCCTAAATATCTAGCTACAAAAATGTTTGTGTGACGTGGACATTATTCTAAAGTGAACCAGAAAATGTAATGGGAAAATGTTACAAATATTTTTGCCAGCTAGATATCTAGACCAATGCAGGAGAATTTTGACATTGAGAAGAAAATTTTACTAATTTTCATTGCCTCTAATTTACAACAACTTTAAATTTGGCTCTACTTTAAATCTCAATACTTTACAGAGAAGCTTGAAAACTGCTACTTTGGAAGACATGCTTTTGAAATTGTATATATTTAATTCTCATAATAATTAACTAACACTAAAATGTTCAAAAATTCACACAAGCATTTCTTCAAAATTCTGATTATTCCTACAATGTGTCATATCTGAAATATTTACATTTCACGTCGTCTAATTGAAAAGCAACTATACCAGAGCGCATTTGCCAACTTCTGTCTTTTAGTTTGACTATTTTTATGTATTTCCTTTCAAATTAAATTTTACCATAATGTCTTAAACGCAATCTAAAAGATATTAATCTATAATTATCTTCGTCATCTGTGACTCGTGAAAGTCTTCAAAACACACTTCGTTTTAAATTCGATGGAAAAATGTAATTTTTTCTTTTAATAGAAATTCATTTATTATAATTCTTAATTTAAAATTGATATTTATAGAAGTTTGGCAGTTTTCTGTCAACATTATGAGCTTGGCTCGTAGAATCATTGTTTTTTATACTCAGTACATTCCTATGTGGTTGCTCAATTATATGTACAAGTGAAATTCAACATCGTTGAACATAAAAGCTAATCACATGTAAAGCTTAAGCACATGGTATATCGGCGAATGATTTTCGGTTCCAATTTTACAGCATATTTGTTTGCAAACAGATTTTTGATGAAAACATTCATATCTAAAAAGCAGAATACGGTTTCCTAACAATATCTAGCGTTCGATTTACCGAAAAAAAGTAGTAAATTAATGCATAAAAGAAGCATTCATGTATTTATCCAGTCATTAAAAGTATCTGAACAATAAATTGGTTTGAAACAATGCATGATTATTTCATAAATTCACTAAAAAACAAACTATTCCTTACATGTTAGTTTTAATATATAAAATGTATATATATAAAAAAAAAGACTATCGCTCGCATTACGTTCTTAAACTTAAAGATATGAAATTGAAGTTCTGATCCATCTTCTATCAATTTTTCCCATCTGTTTCTGCAATAAATGCTTAACAAGAAATTACCATTCTAAAATAATAATAATAAAAAAAAAAAAAAAAAAAATAATAATAATAAATTTAGTTGCATAGTTTGAAAAGCTGAAAACCGCAGAATGTTTTTCTATAGCGTGTTAGGTAACTGGGAGAAAGGACGTGTTTTGCCTATTTGGCTGTCTGAAATGCGCTTCTGCGGAAGCTAGTTATTCCAGTTCAGTATTCTTGCTCAGTCGATGATGTACACAGCAGAATTGTCAATAGTAGACCTTAATTAGTAACAATGAGCACAAAAATATCTACTCTAGCACTTTACAAGGTCTCTCGCATTCCCACCCAACTATAAAAGTGAACTCTGATTGGTTAATCGTCTACCACCGGAGCGTTTTCCTACTTGCATTTGACATCGAATCTGTCTACAGCCATATACAATCTAGATATATGACGTCACAGCAAATTTTGTGGCCAGTGCTCTGGCTTTAGTATTTAGTTGATGTTGATAATTGGCATGAATTAGTATATTCAAACAATTTTTTTTCCCAAAAGTGAGATTCATTTCCTCAAACATTTTTTACTGGTCAAAGGTAAAAAAATGTGTTTAATATGCCACCTCTCTCTCTAAATTAAATTACGTTATTCAATTTTGAAATGGCAACAGTTCATGAGATTGACGTTTCGGTACTGGTTTTGTTGTGTATATGTTCGTGTTGACGCTTTACTTTATATTTATTACTATATTTCATTTAATTGACGTAAGTATAAGAAATTATTAAAAGCAAAACAAGTAAAGTTTTTTGTTTATAATCCCAGTGACATATTTTACAAAAACACCATCCTATGTAATAAACAATTTACTCTACCTCACATTAAATTGCCGCCCTGCATTTATCATACTGAAAGTTTGCGTCATTGAAGTTTGTTGTTACTCAAGTAAGGGTCACTTTTCAAATCTTTTTTTCATGTAGTATTTAAACGAAAGATTGTAGTTTTCTACCCTAGTTTGATTATCTTATATGAAACGTCGTTTCCGGCGCGATTGCCGCTATATTCGCCATCATTTCCTACACTTCATTAATTCAAGTTGTGTGTGCAGTTTAATTGTTATTGTAGAAGGAAAAATATTCAGAAATAGAACGTATAAATTGCAAGTAATGTACACTTATTACTTATTGGGATGAAATTAAATAATGCCAAATTTTTAGTTTTAATATTAACAAATGTCTTATTGAAAATGAAACTTTTATTTATAGAGTAAATGCGATGAAAAGTTGTGGCAACTTTGAAAGAAGCTTTTGAATTGAAAATATTAATTTCATTACGGGAAACATGTTCTATGAAAATTTTCATTGAACAATGTGCATTCTTTTAGGTTCTCAAAGGTAGTAGTAGATAAGCAATTTGGTGAAGCAGGAGTGTCACCCTCTATTGGAAACATTTTTCTATCCTTTGGAGGTTAAAATAAAGGGAGGAGCTATGAAGTTGCCTATGGGGTATTAAATATTTACCATAATGCATTGTTTGAACTGAATGACAACATGAAATATGGAATGTACAATACAATTAAAATATCAAAAATAACAGAATTTAGGTTATATCATGTAAGATGGAAAGGATTGGAAATGAAATAAGCAATATCGATTAAAATAAATCTTGGATTGATATTCTTGATTATTTGTATAAATTTTTCAGCATTTTTTTCTGTTGATTTTTCATTTTTTTACCCTATTAATTTTACATAGAGAAAAATCAGCTATGGGTTCCTATACTGGAATTCTAAAAAAAAAGTAAGGATTAAAATTCAGTAATCTCATAAACATCAGAAGTGTCAGTTGCAACTGTGTAGTTGACAATCACTTTGTGCTCTCCCTTCCCTGATATTTTGTAAAAAAAATAAAGATACTTGCATAGATAAATAAATTCGTGTTTGCAGGCAACCAGAATGAGATATGATAGGATCATTATCAAATTATTTTTCTCCTTTTGTAATTGTATTCTCTTCTAATTTGATTCAGCCTAACTGTTTGAATTTTCTAATGGACATTGATAATTAATAACAGCTTTCTCTAAATTGGTGCTTCTTGTAGTAATTGAAAATTTCTTAGAAATGTATTTTAATTACAATTTATTTAGTAGCTAATTTGGAAATATCTAAAAATACCTTTTAAAGGGAGAAATATATATATTAAAGAAAAATATCCCAGTTTCTCTTAAATATTCTTTATTGAATAATTATGTCTTCATCTGAAACATTACAAGTTGCATAAAACAGGATCCAGTTTAGACTATTTAAATTAAATGACACATTGCTAGTTCTTATATTCTGAAGCATAAACAAATCTATTTCCTTTGAGGTACTGTCTTTCTATCATAAGAATAGCCTCTGCTATGAAGTCTAGCATTGTCTGTTACCTTGGAAACAAGACTAGCTCCAATTTCCTAGGGGGATTCCAGGAGAAAGACATCTACATTAGCCTTATTGTAATCTTTTTGGATGCTTATGCAAGGTTTGTACGTTTTTAAAAAACCTTGAAAAGGGCTTGAAAAAAATCTTTCATTTTCAAGTGCTTGAATTCTGTAAAAATTCATTTAAAGTGCTTGAATTTTATTTTCTAAAAATATAGAATCTTACAAAATTTTGGTCAACAAAGTGACAAAGGAGGTGCATGTAATTGAAAACGATGTTTTAGATACTGAAATACAATGGACATTGAAAATTATAAAAAATCACGGCTCTTGTAAATTAAATGAAAACATTGATAAATTATGTAACTTCATGTTCGCCGATAGCGTGATTTCATCTAAATTCTAAATTTTCATATGAAGAAAAAAAACAACTGCATGTTATACAGTATTTGTAATCAAGCTATTAGAGTAGATTGGAAGACAGTTTAATCAATAAGACTTTTGTATTATTATTTGATGAAACAAGGTAATCAAATGGGTGTTCACATCCAATATTAGTGTAATTACCAAGTGAGTACTAGCTACTTTACTTTTGTTTTTATGGGACACAGTACTGCTTCTGATATATTGGAATTTTTTTTTTCAACTGTAACCTTAAAATTTTCTTTCATTGAAACCTAAAAAAAACCCATTTTTTTGTGTTTACTCGATTTGAACATGCACCGTTTGCCAATAAGAAAAATTTGGATTTTTTTAAATGTATTTATGTTGATAACGCATCCTTGAAAAGTGCTTAAAAAGTCCTTGAATTTTTTTCTCCTTCAAGTGTACGAACCATGTTATATCCTGTATGTTTCATCTCTATTCTAAACCAACAAGTCTTATTTCTACAGTGTTCATCGCCTAGCAGACTATATGGCAGTAATTGTTCTCCTGATAGACAGTTTGGGAGACTGTTTAATTTTTTTTTCTGATTATTGATTTATAATTTTGATAGTATTGGTTTTGTGCTTTTTTAAAACCTTGCAACATCTTATTTAAGTTTTTTTTAAACAGATTTTCATATTTAATGTGCAGCCATAGCGTCAAGAGAACAGCTAAAGTGTAAGAGTATTTGCAATAGATCCGTTTTTCATAAGAATGTTGACCCAGAGTTCATCCTAGAAATGAAAAAGAGCAGTCTGTTTATTTCTAAAAAAATATCAACTTCTATTTCTAAGGGCACTTTAATGGCAAATTGCAGAAATTCATAACCGGTTTTCTGTCATAATTCCTAGATTGTTTTATTTTTTCACCATGGTGAATATTTTAAAATGAGAAATTAAAAAAAATAATTAACCATGTTCAAAACGGCATAAATCGAAACATGCTTAGAAAACTTAAACTCTAGAGTCAAACAGTATTAAATTACTGAAATATCCATAAGACATACTCTTTTTATTTTTGCTGGAATGAGATTAAGAAAAAATAAAAACCTTTTGCGCTTAGAAAAAGTTTTATTCAATAACAACCTACTTCCATGCAAAATTTTCTAAAATTATTCTAAGTAAAAATCTTGGTCTTTGTCCTAAAACTTTTCCATTAAATTATTTTCCGTATCGTATAAAATATTGCAGCAGAACAATGTTTTGCCATGCTTGTTAATATTAGAGGCTTAAGTTATTTTTTTTTTAAATTGGAAATAATACAGGACTTTAATTGCATTCCTGTGTTATTTAATTTTAAATCTAAAACAGGCGTTTAGAAATTAATTTTAGCAGCAGACAAATTATTAAGTACATTCCCCGAAATTTAATAAGAGAGCACCGTGATTGCATGTAAATTGCTTAGTAAAAAACATTTGATGGTTATACACCTTTAACTAACTTTTTAAACAACTTTTTTCAATTTCTTTTTTTGCTATTTTAAGCTAGAAGATGTGGTAAAAATCTGGTGAAATACGCTTAATCAAAGTTCATACAAAATGGCCATCTGTGGCAATTACCACTCGGAAATTTTGAAACTCTCCCCTACAGTCAAGGCCTATTCTAACGGGTAGTCATGGCTTATTTGGGCAGTTGTAAATTCAAAATGGGCAGGCGTAAATTCAAAATTGGGTAGTCGTAAAAAACACAAAAACCAAATAAAATAAAGAAAAATAATTGCTCATTATTTTTTTGTAATAATAGTAACAACAGTCAGCTGATCAGCTACCCCTACAAGCCGAAACCTTGGGGTATCTTGTCTTATCCACTTCAACAGTTGCTCACGAAAATCCCCTTTGTCTATAAATCTTCAGTTCGGCTGTTTGCGGTCAACACTCCCACTGTGTATCCTGTCCTCCTCTGGAATTTTCAAGGGAGGTAACCACTGTTTTTAGGGGGTGGGTGATAACAGTTGTAAAATGAAAACAGTAATGAATAGTTGACAAGAGGGAAGCTGAATTTAGACACAATATCTTTTCTTTACGAAGAAGGTGGATGTCAGTTATTGAATGTTTGCCTTTTATGTGTAAATAATCTTTTAATATTTGGTATAAAAAACATTAAATTTGTATTCACAATTGTTTAGTTGTCTTTTGCGACATCGCAATGAAAGGTGTTTCAAACTCTTTCATAAGAAAAATATTGTAGAAATATATAGATATATAAATATTAATCAATTAACCTCATGAAGTAGGGTAACAGAAACCTGGTTTTAAAATTTGAGTGTTACTGTAATATTTAAAGATTGGCTGAATACCCGTGCTGCGCTACGAAATTTTATAATGTGCATTTTAGCAATCAAAAGACATTCATTTATTCTACACTTCAGACGCTTGCTTCCATTTCGAACCCGACAATTTGAATTATCAAAATAGGAACTTTCCTTTGTTGAAATTTTTTCCAAAATTAATAATTGAGAATATATTGGAAATGAGACATTTGAATATTCCTCGTTTAGAACCCTTTGGATCTTTTTAATAATTTTAACTAATAACTAATTTTTTGTAACTAATTTTTTCTATATTTGCCCTTCTTAACATTTGCACTAAATATCAGAATTGAGATAACATTGAAAGTGGGTCATTCGGATATCCCTCGTTTGGAATGTTTAACCCCTTTTCTATCCCTTAATGAGGATTAATCATGATCGGAATAGCTTACTTTTTTATGTTTGGCTTTTTGGTCATTTGCACCAATTTTCAATGTTGTGACCATGTGGGAAATGGGATATTCAAATATCCCTTGTTTGGAACGTTTAACCCCATTTCCACTACTTAAAGTGAATTAATCGAGATTGGAATAGCTTAATTTTTCTACGTTTGTTGACATTTGTACCAGTTTTCAGAATTGTGACCAAATAGGAAGTGGGACATTTGAATATTCCTCGTTTGGAACTTTTAACCCCTTTTCCACTTCTTAAAGAGGGTTAATCAAGATTGGAATAGCTTACTTTTTCTATGTTTGGCTTTGTTGTCATTTGCACTAATTTTCAGAGTTGTGACCATGTGGGAAATAGGACATTCGAATATCCCTCGTTTGGAATGTTTAACCCCTTTTCCATCCTTTAAAGTGGGTTAATCGAGATTGGAATAGCTTACTTTTTCCGTGTTTAACATTGTTGACATTTGTACCAATTTTTAGAGTTGTGGCCCAATGGGAAGTGGGACATTTGAATATCCCTTGTTTGGGACGTTTAACTCCTTTTTGACCCCTTGAAGTGAGTAAATCGAGATCGGAATAGCTTACTTTTTCTATATATGTCTTTGTTGTCATTTGCCCCAATTTTCAGAGTTGTGACCAAATGGGAAGTGGGACATTCGAATATCCATCGTTTGGAACGTTTGACCCCTTAAAGTGGGTTAATCGAGATCGGAATAACTTACTTTTTCTATGTTTACCATTGTTAATATTTGTACCAATTTTCAGAGTTGTGGACATGTGGGAAGTGGGAAAATTAGTAATGAGTGAGTGAGTCAGTGAGGGCTTTGCCTTATATATATAGAGATAATTTATTGAATTTTATTGTTTCAAATCAATTTGCTGTATGGGTTAAAGGAGGGGGGGGGGGGTGGAGGGAGAGAGAGAGAGAGAGATTGGACTTTTAGGCAGTCTTAAATTTTCCTTAGACTAGGCCTTGCCTACAGTCATCCTGCTAATGATGCACATGATATCAGCAGCCATTCAATGATTTCAGCTATGCCTGGTCTGCAATTTTGAATATGAATATGCATACCTGATAGGCTACTATCAGTTGAGAGAAGGAGTGATTCTCAGATTGCATTCTGTTGAAGGAAAAAGCAAAAAATTGTGCACATTTTTTGTGGGGTGGCATTTTTTACAGAAAAGGGCCAGAGAGATGCCGCTCTTTGAAAAATGTTTAAGATGAATACAGGGGTGATCTAATTTCAATATTTTTTTCAAATCCATTTAAAATAGTGTGGGAAAGTTGCTAAATTTAACCTTTTCATGTGGTTCAAATATTTTGCATGGGACATTAACTAATATCTCCTTTTTTAAAGGGGAAAAGGAATTTTCACTACCTTTGAATGCTATGGAGTAAGGTGTTCCTTGGCTATTGTAAGATAGGCTATTCTTGGGAAAACAGTCTTTCACATCCCTCTTCAGGAGTAAACGGGTTAAGAAAAACAGGCTTTCTGACACTATACTGGAATTTGAGTTATTCTGTTCTATCTAGATTTTTTTAAATAAAGGGAACCTTAAAACTATTACTTAGTTATTTATCAAATATTTCTTATATAGATCAGTAGGCATTTATATGACTTAACTATTTTTTATTTTCTTTATTCATATTCTATTCCGTTTAATTATTTATATTAATTTATTGGAATAGGGAATTTACATACTATTTATAACAATTATTTTTGAGTATTGTAATTTTGTATTGCTGTATAATTATTTAAGTGCAGGAAATACTTAACTTTATGTAATAATAGTTTCCAACTCACTACTGTTAAAAATTAATGTTTTTTTTTCCGTATAAACTGATTATTAAAATAAAAAACTACAAATATTTACCATAAAGTTAAGATCAATATAGAACAGCATTATTCATACAACTAGTTTTATTGTACGGTACTTCAGTACAAAAATGTAAAAGGTGGAATGTAAAATTCCTGCCAGTACATAAAGGGTTAATATTAAAACTGCTTTCAGTTATTGTAAGGAAGTTAATTATATTTGCTAAGATTTGTAAAATGTGTTATTTATGCAAAATTCTGCCATTGCTCAAAAAGTGTATGGGTATAATTTTTTTTTATTAAGAAAGATTTATTAGAGTTTAGATTCATTAGATTTTATTTCTATAGCGCATTTAAAAATTTTGCTTAGTATTTATAGCATATTTTATAACATTCCCCCTCTTTAATTCTCGTAAAAATTCATAAATGGCATAAAAAGCTAAATTGAAAGTCGTACAACTATAAAATGCATCTTCCTCCAGCAGTTACTATCTTTATTTAACAATAAAATTTTTAGGTAATTTGAACTGAAGTAATTGAAGATTACTGCACATCTCTTGAGCATTAACATTCTGTTATAAGATTATGTATTTATAGTTTCTACACTAAACAGTAGTATCCCTTATTCAAAGGCTGTGGCCTCCAGCCTGTTACGAGTACATTTTTTCAGCCCAAACTAGAGAAGAACATCTGTTTTTGACGGAAATCTCGCCAACTTAGTGATACTTGCATTGCTATATATTGCCAAAATTGGAGAATTTTTTTTCAATTGAAAGGAGGGAAACTCGACTGATAAATTACGTAATTCTACATCAAATTTCAAAACAGTGACCAGTAGTATATTGTAATTGAATGTTGTGTAATGTTCCACACCTCTAGTGTCTAGAAAGTTGTGTGATGTTCCACACCTCTAGTGTCTAGAAAATTGTGTGATGTTCTGTATTGCACAACGCAGAAGTTGAAGACCACTAGTAATGGAATGCTATACCTCAGCAGTAACCCATCGTAAGTGCAATTAACCCTTTAAATCCCATAGAGTCAGCGTTGTGGGTTTCACAAAACCCCAATGACTTTCCATTCATAAAAAGTGGAAATGAACTCGCCCGACTCTCGTTCTCCTGTCTGCCACTCCTGGGATTCCTGTGGGGGGTTACTGTCGACCATTAAAAGATCATTACTATATGTCTACAACCTGCAATAGGGTTGTGCGTTGGGTCATCTGCTTGATATGTCTGAGAATTTAGTTGGCGTCTTATCAATGAGACAAACGCCACCGCTAAGTACATGACAAGATTCGCATAAAAGAAAAATCCCTGACTATCTTACTCCATGTCCAAAGGGTGGGGCAGTTTGACATTGAGTACTTTAAATCCATGTCTCCCCTCTACATGCCTTTAATAGCCTATTGTTGAGGACCGTCACGCTTTAAACAACTACTGCAGGGCATATTCCCCTCACTTGGAAATATACGTTTACCCCTGCACCCGCCCAAAAGGCGACTAGCTGGGAATTTCTCTACAAGGCGGTATAGGGCGGGTTGGGATTTAAAGTGTTAAGTACATAATGTACAACAGCATCTAAACGTTCAGCATTTTTAGTAACGAGCTTCCATTAGGAATCACTTTCTTTTTCTCTCTTGCAAATAGCATAGACGTGATACAATTAATTCATGGTGTGGAATTGTAATATCCTTGATGAAACTGTTGTTCTGATTGATTGTGTACAATGCTTCAATCTAATTTGAACTGTTCATTGCAGACATCAGAAATAAGCCAATTTTCACCTTCACAATCATTGTAAAAAACTGCATGTGTTTCATCATTCTTTCTTTGCAAGTGTACATGCAGATGATTATTAAAATCATCACCAACGTTATATAATTGAAACAATGTAATAAGGCTACTTGGAGAATGTGAAGCAATATACCTGGTTTGTAAAGTAAACGTAAGGGATTGTGTTAGTAATCCGCTAGCATATAACGGAATCCTCTAGTATTATTTCAATTATTTAAGTTCTTTTTATAATAAAATTATGTGCTCCAAGAACATTAAAATCAAATAGTTTTTTTTTAAATAATACAAATAATACTTAAAACTGTTTTTGGCAACAGTTTGTTAAAAATTCTGTTATAAAAAAACTGTTGTCTGATAAAGAGATCATTCTGTTAAGTTAAAGACTAAAAAAAACATTTTAAACCCCTACAGCCATTCTTTTTGTGTGCCAAAGTATTTGGTTGTCAAATTTGGTAAGAAAGTGCTTTATGAAACTATGGACGATTCCCACATTTTTTAAGAATTTTTTTATTCAATTCTAATTGTTTAAAAATGCCTTAACTCAAAAATTTATATTCTTCATGTATTTTAATTTTCAATTTAAGTTCACCTCTTAGTTTTTTGTGGAAACACGACACAATTTGGCACCAAACAGATGTGACATCATTTGATCCGAAACAGTTTGACAACTTCGTAGATCCCATAGCTGTTGAGCTGTTTAAAATTTCATCAAATGCGGCCACATACATACAAGGTTTGGGATTATTTAATTCTTTCTTAAGTTGTCGAATATTTATTACAAGTATTGTATGTTCCAATGTGCAAAAGTACAACTATAACAACTCTCGATAAAGTATTCATCCCTGCACCAAGGAATGAAAATAGACATAAAAAGTGGTGTCAAATGATGGACAATACTAATATAACACATAAAATAAAAGTTTTTAATAAAAATCCTTTGTATGCATTGCCCATTTTTTTGTGCAATTGCAACTTATTGAGCTCCTATCGAGTTTTTATAGATTTCGACCACTACGAAGAAAACATCACATCTGAACTATTTACTAAATTTTGTTTTGCCCCCAAAACTTCATTGAATACATTTTCATCCACAATGAGCTTATCTACTATTTTTGTAGTTCAAAATAACACTGCATATATATTTTCCTCTTTTTTTACATTTTGACTGTTTTTCCCATGATTAGTATTCCGAAGAACCAATAGAAGCGTTGTAAAAGCAGTATTTTTTTTATAGTGACTGTCCCCAAAACTTGATGGAATGCATTGTCATCGACATCGAATCTGTCTGCTAAGTTTCAGCTCGATCGGATTAAGGCAAGTGTGTTAGTCATCCGAAAATACAATTGTAGCGTTTGTAAAAGCAGTCTTTTAGTGACAGTAACAGCTCCCAAAACTTGATAGAATGCATTCTAATCGATAGCAAATCTAGTTGTCAAATTTCAGGGCATTTGGATGATGGAAAGTTGGTTTGCTATTCCATAGTGATAAGGGAAGCATGTATACCCCCAAAGCTTATAATTATAAAAAAATAAATATATAATTATAAGCTATAATTATAAAAAAAGTAAGAGATAATTTTTATTTAATATTTGTTGATAAAATTTAATTTTTTTTAAAAGTTCAGAATCGTTTTTGAATACTCACAAGAATTTCAAAATACTGTCACCTTTTTATCCTTTCTGTTTTAAAAGATATTTTTCTACTAAACTGCTTTTTTTTTTTCAAACATAACATGTTGATTTAATAAAAGCAGAGGTTTGAAGTAAGGATCCTGTCAGCTTTTGCGCCTCATGTTACTGCTATTATACAAAGCCAATTTTCGTACTGAAATAGACAGCCATCATTGTTGAGTCAATTTTGGGCAAATTGTCTGATTGTCCTCTTACAAAACCAGGTTAAATTTTTACTATTAAATTAAAAACAAAAACTTACAAAATCAAACAAAGTAGGAAACCAATAATAGTATGAAATAATTGAAAAATAATATATAACGCCAACTACTAAGCAGTGACCCCATGATAAGAGGGAGTCAAGGATTGCGTCACCGAGCAATAGGATATTGTGACATCACAGCCAATAGCGTTTTTTTTTAAATAGGATCATGATTTAAGGGATTTTTGCTCATTTTCTTTATTAATATTCAAATAATTTGTTTAAAGAACTTTTATTTGAACATTTGGAGTTAGAAAGAAATTCTACATAAATATAAATTTCATGGGTTTTTAAAAAATGCAGGAATTTTCCATACCATATACATACAAGGTTTGAATTTTAAAAATATATGGGTCATTCTATGGAACATTGGAAATTTTATTCAAATTTCTTTTAAAAAATCATTCTTCAAAAATCTTGATACTTACTGTAAATTGAGATATAATCAAGAATAATACTATTACTGTGATTGAGATAAAAGGTATGAATTTTTTATTTTTTATAAATACTATAAAAACTTTTGTCCACGGATGTGACATGAGGTAAAAAAAACTGCACAGATTTATTTAATGAAGTTAAATTTAATATAAAAAGTTTTGCTTTATTTTAAGTTGATAAAATATTAAAAGTGACAATATATAATAATTTTAGTGTATATTTTTGATTTTCGCAAGATTTACGGAAACAATATTTTGAGTATATGCTTATTTCTGATTGCTTTAAACAGTGTGAGGTGTTACGTGTTTCTGAACAAATTATCTTATTCTTTTCAGTTCTATTATAACAAATACTTAATTTTATGTTGTGACTCCTCAAATGATAGGTGCCAAAAAGACATTGTAAAATAAAAAGTTGTCTCATTTTACCTCTTAATTGATTTCAATAAAAATTAGTTACAACCAAGAAAGCTGGTTAAATGCCAATGACTTTAAAAAAATTGAGAAAAAAATCCAGTTTTGAAATATTTATATAAAATCATATTTATTAAAAATTCAAATTTCCTTAATTCCAACTTCAAAGTATTTTAAATCAAATATACAAAGCAAAAATGTAACAAAAGATATCTATAATTTCTGTAATTAACTGTTTTAAGATGCTCTTGCAATGTATTAGGCTGTTCATATGTTCAGGATTGCTATACATATCAACAAAAGTAGTGTACCTTTATCTTTCATAATGTGGCATTCATGCAAAAGATTTTTCCGTGAATGAGACAAAACAAAAGTTTTTAATAAATTCTCCTTTAGATATCATTCAATGATATTTACAAAACATAGCTCTTTTGTCATATATTAAAGGTTCCAACAAATGTGTTATAAATTTAATTATGCTTTAAATCCTATCACATCACTGAGCTAAAGAACTGAGACTGAAGTGCGGACTCCGTGAGTCGGCCTTGTCATATCTCATTCTGTGCAAATAGGCAAAAGGAGGAAAGGGTGGAGATGAGGGGGGGGGGGGGATTTTCTTCGCGTTTTATCTTAATCACCGTGAAGGGAAACCAAAGTTGAATTATTTTTAAATATTTAAGAAGTTTCAAGTTCGAACGTTTATATTTAGTTCTTTTAAATGAATATTTTTAATAAGAAACTTAGCGTTGTAAGTTAAGAGTAAAGTTCATGATATGTCTTACTAATAATGTTATTAAAAATATTATGTATAAAAGTGTCTGGAAATAATGAGACAATTTAAATAAGAGAAAACACTATTGTATTACTACTGTAGTATGTATGCTGTAAGGCATTAAACGCTATCCCCCTGGTTGTACAAAATATTTTAAACTCTTAACACGGATAGCAATAACAATTTAATCATAGTGTTTTTATTATTCTTTTAGCTAGTGAAGCTTGATAATTGCTACTTTGGAAGACTTGCTTTTGAAATTGTATATATTTAATTCTCATATTAATAAACTAACACTAAAATGTCCAAAACTTCACACGAGCATTTCTTCAATATCCTGATTATCCCTACAATGTGTCATATCTGAAATATTTACATTTCATGTCGTCTAATTGAAAAGCAACTATGCCAGAGAGAATTCGTCAACTTCTGTCTTTTAGTTTGACTATTTTTATGTATTTCCTTTCAAGTTAAATTTTTACCATAATGTTTTAAATGCAATCTAAGATACTGATCTATAATTTGCATCATCATCTGTGACTCGTGAAGGTCTTCAAAACACACTTCGTTTTCAATTCGATGATAAAATTTAATTTTTTCCGTTTATAGAAATTCATATAAATTAATATAATTCTTAATTTAAAATTGGTATTTATAGTAGTTTGGCAGTTTTTCTTCAACATTACGAGCTGGGCTCGTAGAATCATAGTTTTATATACTCAGTACATTCCTATGTGGTTGCTCAATTATATATACACAAGTGATATTCAACATAGTTGAACATAAAAGCTTATCACATATAAAGCTTAAGCCCATGGTATATCGGCGATTGATTTTCGGTTCCAATTTTACAGCATATTTGTTTGCAAACAGATTTTTGGTGAAAATTTTGTATCTAAAATGCAGAATACGGTTTGCTAATTATATCTAGCGTTCAATTTACCGAAAAAAAATTGTAAACCAATGTATAAAAGAAGCATTCATGTATTTAACCAGTCATTAAAAGTATCTGAACAATAAATCGGTTTGAAACAATACATGATTATTTCACCAATTCACTAAAAAACAAACTATTCCTTACATGTTAGTTTTAATATATAAAATGTATATATATAAAAAAAAAGACTAACGCTCGCACTACGTTCTTGAACTTAAAGATATGAAATTGAAGTTCTGATCCATCCTCTATCAATTTTCCGCATCTGTTTCTGTAATTAAATGCTTAATAAGAAATTACCATTCTAAAATAATTAGAAAAAAATTAATAATAAATTTAGGTGCATAGCTTGAAAAGCTGAAAACCGCAGTATGTTTTACTATAACGTGATAGGCACAACTGGGAGAAAGGACGTTTTGCCTATTTGGCTGTCTGAAATGCGCTTCCACGGAAGCTCGCTTGGTCGCTTGTAAATTGACCTGGGGTAGTTACTATAGTTCAGTATTCTAGCTCAGTGTATTACATACACAGATGTGACAAAACCATAGTTTTTTGCATGAAATGAACTGTCCTTTAGTTTTTATTTCATGATGTTTGCAAATACTAAGCTTTTTCACCATATATAATATTAAAAGATTCCAACAATTATTTTTTAAATTTAATTGATAGTTTAAATTCTATTAGGATCCGCATGTATGACATGCTCATCTCAACCTTTTCTCTGTCAAGTTCAATAACTTGATAAAATTATTCATAAATAACCAAGTCTGTAACTTGTTCTTTGCATCTGAAAAAAAAATAAAAATAATCTAATAGCTGATTTCTTAATAAACACGCTACATTACTGCCTACTGTAAGGATTTAATGACACTTTTTTGGGTATCCATGGATGCGACTTATTGCCCTGGTTACAGGCATAAATTTTTTTTTTTTTTTAAAGTAACGTTTAGCTTAAACTTAAGTGTTGAGAATGCGTTTTAAATATTTTTTTGTATAGTAAAAATGCAGTCTAAAAAATTGTAAGGGTGTTTAATTTATAAAATATTACTCTGGAAAAAGTCAAAATATTAGATAAGTGGTGACAGTCCATGAATGTGACATTTCCCTGTTAAGGAGTAAAATTTAAATAATAATTAAAATATTTTATTACAATTTGAAACTGTGATTAATTATGTCAGTCATACTAAGCTTTCTTATAAATATAAATATTTTTATAAGTATACTTTTTGTAATAAACATCAGTTACATAAATTTCTGAATTTCCATAGATTACTGACCCATAGATTATTTTAACCCATTTTTCGCACAATATCTTAAAATTACATTAGGTTCTCCTATTTGGTAGTTTTTCAGATCACTGGTTAGTAAGCCAGGAAAATATTGCATATGATGATTATAAAATTCTCATTTCATAACCTGTTCGCAAACAGACCTATTCATGACTAGACAAATGAAAACATTCTTTTTCCTAATGAATCAGAAGTAAGTTTTATAGCTTTGCCAATAATTATTTAAATGTTGGATTTTAAGAATCATTACAATATGTCTGCAATTGGATTCTTTTATGTAATACCTTCAATTTCCTTTCATATTTTAATTACAGCTCATACTTTACAATTTAACTTTGCTCTTAGAAAATCGTTTCCTAATTACTGTTCCAACTTTACAAATTATGTAACTTAGTAGTAAAAAAATTGTTTCTTAATATTATAAAAAAACAAACAAAAAAACCTAGTATGTTTCTTATTGTCAACCACAGTGTATACCCATTAATTCTTTTTTAGGTAAATATACAATGTCAAGAATAGCGGCAGCAAATGGTCCATCTGCTCTGGAAAATGTTAATCTAGAACAGGATTTGAAAGAGGCATTGAACAATAGTCCTACAATGAATGAAAGTCAAGATGCCGTTCACTCTGGATCACCTACCCATATGGGTCCTTTTCGTTCAAATAATGTACCTCTCCAACGTTCTGCAATTCCACCATCTTCTCTCCCTACTACAGCTTCATGGCAGGCAAATGCACCTGGTAAATTTTTTATTTTGTACTGAACTAGTTTTAGCATAGGTTTCCTTACTTAGGTGGAAATACTTTTCATGTCCAACATTTTATTCTCAGTTTCCTATTACTGTCATATGAGACATAATAATTTTTTGTAATATGGGATAAAAATGGCAAAAAGATTATTCTTGAGTGGTCTAGTCCATGCCTTCATGAAATGTTTAACATTTACTAGTGACTGTAGTTAAGGGGGTAACCCAGTTTTTTAATGTTAATGTTTAGTAATCTCAGTTAACGATATCTTATTTTTGCAGATTTTTCTTATTAAAAAAAAGCTATGTATTAACTTCACATGCATATACAGGCTGAGATGGTAGTGTATTAGATCCCTATTCAGTTGTCTTAGGTATTGAAATCAAAATAAATCATAGGAAGTGACTATTGGAGATGAAATTTGTTAGGTAGCAGTTTTACATTTTGAAGAATGGTAAAGTTTCCATCTATTTGTTGTGGAACATCAAACATTAAATTGATATGAAATTTACAAAAATAAATTTCTTCTCATCATATTTAAAATTTTTACATAGTATAGCTGTGTTAAAATATATGGTACCACGTTGAGTTTTGGAGTTTTCAACCAAGTTATTGCATTGTTTTTCCTAATGTAAAATTCAGGTAGAAAAGTAATTAAACTTTTCAAAATATTATTTAAATTAACTATTTATTTCAAATTATAATTATATTTTTTCTGATTTCAACCACTTAAACATTTCTAATTTTACATATAACAAATACAAAGTTTGTAGGCAGCAGAAAGCTAACCTGCTAGGGATCTAATCAAATATAATTTTTTTTTGATCAATATGAATTTACCATGATAAGAATGTTTTATAGTCCAGTTATATTAATATGATCACCTACTTTTGACACCAGTCAGATACAGCATGTATCATCAGCAGATTTTGTGAGTATATAGTGGATTCAATGGATTCGGAATTCAATATCATGAATAAATAGTGTGATTTATCTGACTTTCATAAAGAAATGATTATTGGCTTTTGGGAAAAGAGTTGCAACATATTAGAGAAACTATGTTGTTTGTGAAAACAAGCTGCTGGAGTGAAAGGGTACTGGGAATCTCAAAATGGCCCTATAAGAAACAAGTGATGTAGATAGCTGTCTACCCTCCACCCCACCCATCCTCCAGTAGCTGTTAATCAGCAGGTGCACTACGATCAGCATAGTTTGGTAACATAATATAGTGGTTATTCTGTTTTTTAACTAGTAGCCATATTGATTCGACTTGTCGTATATTATTAATCAGAAAATAAAAGCACTCAAAAGATTCAATTGGGTTATAAAATAAATGGGTTATAAAATGGAAATTGGGTTATTAAACTTCATTCCACGAAAGCTTAATAAAAAAAAATTTGGACGTACCTTATGTTAAACTGCTGGATGTAAGATTCAATTGCTAGTCAGCAAAGACTTAAGAGAAAAAAAATGAATGAAATTTGAAATTTAAATAAGATATTATTTAAAAGCACCACCTTTGAACAAACTTTTCCAAGTCCAAAGACAAATTTGTAGCATCAGAAATGAAGACTAGATGTTCGAGTTGACTAAACTAGGCATATTATCGTAGAAATAGAAAAATGCATTATCTTGTTCTTAACAAAACGTTCAATAAAGTGTAATTGTAATCTTTTGAATTTTTCTCTTGGAAAAATTTAAATAATGTATAATTTTTAATATTTCTCAAATACTTCTGTTATTACTCTACTCTAGAAAACATGTTTAGATCATGTTAAACAATTAAGACTATTATCAGCAATCCATGTGCTATACAAATATCTATTGGCTTGATTCAAACTTTGTATAGTTCTTGTGACATAAAAAATCTAATTCAACCAAACAAGTTTCTGTTCCAAACCATTAGAAAACTAATCTTATCCTTTATTTCATCCACTTATATAAAAAAATTGATGTCCAAACTAAACTAAACGTTGAGACCAAACATTATGAATGAAAGACTTATTTTACTCCAGATGTAAATATATACAGATGACAATTACATGCTTAGTGATTTATCACTACAGCGATATGCAAGATACGAAAGAGAAAGTGTACACAAAACACTTGCCTATATATATCATTCTCTACATGAACAGTTGCAGTTAAAACAGATACAGAAATTTACATATAATAAATAAGTTAACTTTCCTAGAAGTAACTATAAACAATTCAACCTAGTCCACTCAATGTTTTCTGATCAGACTGAATGATGAAAAACCTACTACCCTTAAACACTGTGGGTACCAAAATCCTTTATGTTTTGGAATAAATATTTTTATTCCAAAAATTTATCTTGTGTCTAAGATACTATTTATATGTCTTTGAGATAATTTTTTTAATAATATTATGTTTATTTATTAAAAAAAACAAAAAAAAACAACAACATAATAATTGATGTTTGTATTTTTCTACAACTCAAGAAAAAATAATTTTTTTTCAAAGGGAAAGCTTTCATTGATACGTAATTTAATAAAGAAAAGTTTGTCTTAACAGAATTTTGATGGATGAATTAGAAAAAGTTAAATAAAATCTCAAGTTTAAAATGTTGAAATTTTTGCGTTTTTTTTATGTTATCTTTTACGCTAAATGTTATATTTTAAAAAATGTTTAGAACTATGTAAATTAAATTATCCGTACATTTAAATAGCCAATTGCTAATGGTTCTTTGATTTATATCGATTTGAATTTGCAACATCTCTGAAAAACACTAGTGTTTGAAAAACGCACGTGAAGCAAACGTTTCAATGCACTACACCCATTAGTGATGTTTCAATAACAGATAATTTCAGAGTGTTCTAATCTCCAGAGGAATAAGATAGAAACACCATTCTATTCAAAAATATGTGCATTCTTTTTTAAAAGTACATTTTTTTTTTGATTTTTGCAAAATTTCAGTACTGACCCCTTAATATAGGTTAGACTCGTAAATCTTCATGATGTTGGTTACTCTAATAACATAACCTCATTTTTCACAAAATACTTATCTGATATTTGTTTAACACACCTTGGTCTAGTTAAAAAAATTCCCATTTACTGACTATGATTATTGAAGACCTGTAATATAAGCTTTATTCTTAATTTAAAAATTGGTTGACTAAGTTATCTATTCTAATTATTTTTTCACTTCTAATTATAGCTAGCACCTCAGTGCCGTTAAGTAGTCCAAGCCCAGTCCTGAATGGGGATGAAAGTAAAGCGAGAGTGGCAAAGCCAGCTCACTCAAAAATTGACACAATCAAGCAATGGAGCATTTCCACATACAAATGTACTCGACAAATTTTGTCGGAAAAATTGGGAAAGGTATGTATATTTACTTCAAGTATAAAGTTTAAGTTAAAACTTGGTTGCACACGTGCATTATTACGAGTGCATTTCAAATACTTACTCTATATGCATAATATGAATTACATGGCTAAACATGGAATTTTGGCAGCTAACAAATTTTCAACTTCAATATTTATTTAGCTTTTATTTTTCCTCTTGACCCTTTCAATCTTGAATATGACATTAAATCCTAAATTTGCATAATTGAATTAATTATTTTGCTAAAAGTAGTGATTCATCATCATATTATTAAATGTTATTTATATTTATTAACTAAGTTTTTTTATAGTTAAAATATATTTGTAAATTGAGCTGCTAATCCAAAACATGAACAGTAGCTGTGATTAATTTTTATATTCTGCTAAAAATTAATAGTAAAAATAAAATTTGATTAGTGTTTTAGGGAAATAAGTAAAACTTAAAATAATACAATTTAAGCTTTCTTAAGAAATTCATTGCTTTGTTTCTTTTGAATACCTTTTAAAAATTTTCACATTCCTTAGTTACTTATACATAAGTTGTTTGATTCTTGTTTTCTAGAGTGTAATAATAATTTTCAAAGGATTTTATAATGAAGTTGACACTCATTAGATTTTATGATTTATCTTAAATACAGCCATGTGCAAAAGTATTAGGCACCCTCTAAAAATCCTCTGTAAAATAATGTTTTGTTGGGTAAATATAAAGCACAGGGGTAGAAATGAATCCTTTTTTATTTAAAAAACGCAATATTTGGTTGAGCTGCTTTTACCCTGAATAACGGTTTTAATCATTTGAGGCATGCAGCTCACTAATTTACAACATTCCTTTTTATCTCTTTTGTTTGATTCTTTCTGTAATATATTATTTAATGTCCTTTTTGAAGTAATTGAATGCTCCCCGACCTTGTGTTTAAGAATTTTTTGTTAGTTTTTTTATGAGATTGCAAAACATATAGAGTATAAATAAACAAAACTTCGCATACCTTTTTAAAGTTTTAAAATAAGCAAAATGTGCACTTTTGTTTGGAATCTAATACACAACAATATAGGTCAGCATTTCTATCAAATGACAATGTTTTATTTTGAGTATTTGAGGCCCATTTCATGTTCTTCAGATAATTTCTATATTACCAGCAGGATCTCCTCTATTACCACAACTTTCTCTAAATATATTGCTTTATTTATGCTTTGATATGTTTACAATATGATTAAATTGATTTTGTAAGTATTAAATTTGCAAATTATGTTATTATATAATGATTAATCTTTCTAGATCAAGTTCCATTTGAGTGAATTATGAAACATTATTTTAATTATAAATTTTTAAGTATTTAGTTTATAAATTAGTAGTTAAAAATTTTACTTTCTTTAATTACGTACAGTCAGTTAAAACTAAAACAATAAAATGTTTAATAAGTTCATAATAGAACTATCGATTTCATTTATTCCTCTTAATTTTATGAAAATTAACTCTTGCTCTAGGGTACTAGGACTATTGATGCTGAAATGGAAGCACAAATCGAATTATTGAGAGACACACAGACAAAATACTGTAATATTTTGAGACTTGCACGTGCTCTTAATAGCCACTTCTATCATGTTGTTCAAGCCCAACATGCTTTGGGAGAAGCATTTTCAGAGTTATCTCACAAATCTCCAGAGCTACAAGAAGAGTTTTTATATAATGCTGAGACTCAAAGGAGTCTAAGCAAAAATGGCGAAACTCTTCTAGGTGCTCTAAATTTTTTTGTCTCTAGCCTCAATACATTATGCAACAAGACAATGGATGATACTCTTCTTACTGTTAAGCAGTATGAAAATGCAAGGTGAGTTAAGTTTTACTTTACCTCATCAAAATTAGAAAATGTCATTTAATTGCAACTTTAATACCAGATTAACATAAAATTATGTTAATGTAATTCATTCTATGTTAATACTTGCTCAAGATGTTAACTTTGCAGCTGTTTTGGCAGAAAGGGAATTTAGATGTGCATTTAGAATAGTGGTCATGTAGCAAACTACCCAGTGTTTAAATTATTACGAGTGGGTGTACTTAGTTTCAAATATTTTGCAACAATTCTTTGCATTTTCCAGGTGCTTTTTATTCCCCCGCAAGTATATGCATTCCTCGTTATTCTCCTCTCAACACACCTATTCCTCATACCTGTATCCATGATACATTGTCTGTACATGATGAAGAAAGTAACTTTTATTGGTTGGATCCCTTATAGCCCAGTAATTTTAGGCAAAAATTAGGTCAAACCTTGCACAAATTCCCATTGAGCTGAAATTTTGAAGAGTGGCTCTGTTTGATGCCCTGAGCAACCTACAAAAGTTCCCTATTCCCCCTCTTCGGCTTCCTGGTTTTCTAGGTGCTGGAGAAATGCTGGAACAGCTGTTACGTACAAATGGATAGTGTCATTGAGCTCAAATAGGTCTTAAATTAAAGATAAATAAATGGGCTTTAATTTAAATTGGGCATCATTCAGTGACTCACAAATTGATAAAAGCCTGTCAAATTCGAAAAACTATGAATTTTTCTCTTTTTCGATTTTAGTGCTTTCATTTTCCATACATTATTTACACACTTGATATAAAACTTTTTAGTTATTTTTTAACTTTCTCTAGATACATTAATATTGCTTTTGCAGTAAATAATTCCAGGTATACAAGCTTTTCAGTGAAACACTACCTCATATTGGGAATATCATAATTTAAAAAAGCATGTGTTGGCTCACCCTGATCAAACGACACCATTACCATTTTCTCCAAGTTTTTCTCATTTAAGACTTAAAAACACACACACATTAAATACAATATCATTACACAGATACAAGGCGCCTAATAAATTTACCCATGTTGAGCATAAAAAACAAATTCTTTTCAATTTGAAATTATTATTTTAAGCATGCAAAAATAAAAGTCCATGTTCATATATGTAATGCTTTCTCATGTAGTTTTAAACCCTTAATTTAATCTAGGTTATGAATTTTCAATTACAAAATGTACCCATGACATAATAAACAATTGTCAACATAAAAATTCATTTCCTTTAGCAGAAATTTACAATGCATTGCATATTTCACTTATTAATGAAATTATTTGCTCTCTCTAAACTTATCAATAGACTATTATAGTATAGATGTAGCGAATTGGCATCAGCAAGAATATGGATTATGTCCATTGTCAATATGTAATTAGCTCCTAGCAGTAACACTTTATTCTTTAACTATTTTCTGTTGTCTAGTTATTCAATTGGATTATGTTGAATCTTATGTTCAATATATTTTTTTCTTACAACATATTATAACTTAATTTAAAAGCTATATAAGCTAAACATGATCATTTTATTTCAGGTTAGAGTATGATGCTTACAGAAACGATCTAGAAGAATTGATGCAAAACAACCAAGGAAATGTAATGTCTTCTAAAGTTGAAGAAGCACGAAGAAATTTCACTTCTCACAAGGAAAAGTATGAAAAATTGCGAGCTGATGTTGCAATAAAAATGAGATTTCTGGATGAAAACAAAGTAATTATTTTTCTTTATTCTGACATTGAATCTTTATTAATTTTTTGGAACTAAACAAAGTCACGAAGAGATCAGAAAATATATACATTTAATTCAATATTAAACTCCCTGTCAATTCAAACTGAATTCTCTTTTTATAGCATTTTTTGTGGATTCACATGCTAAAGTGTTAGATATTAGAATATTTTTTAATATAAAAAATAGACCCCTCATTAATACTGTTTGTTTGCCATATGAATTGCTAATTTTAAAAAGGGATTTCATCATTTTTGTTGTGTGTTGTGTTTTGATGTATTTAAGTAACAGATACCAATACATTGTTTTAAGTTGAAAAGAGTGAAGTTAGATGCTGAAACAAACTAATGGTAAAAGTTAAAAAGGTTCTAGTCCTGGACTCTTCTTACGTTTAGTTCTCAAGTACACTAACAGGTGGCAGCAACTAATCTGATCTCCTGTTAATTACCTTCATAAGTATGTTTTTCAATACATGGATTTAATCAATTACAATGCATCAAAGTTTACTGTAGAAAAACTTGGAGGTGCGGATATAATCGATTTTGAGAGGTTAAGTACAAATCAGTGCAAAAAGAAAGTCTTAAGTATGGAAAGCAGGGGAATGAATGCTTCAAAAGAACAAAAGGTTTGTTTGTCTATTCTGAATACCATAATTTTTTTTTTGAAAAAAGATTAATCCCATACGGTGAAATTGACACGTGCATCAATGGTTTTGGCTCATGAATCTTCCCAATAAGAAAACTTGGTAAACCATAGTATACCATACCTTGTATTGTTCAACAAAACACCATTTTCAGCTTTTTTGACTGAAATTGCAGTATTTTGCATGTAGTTTAAAAATTAGAAAACTGGCTTTAATTAGATTTATCTGTTTATCAATATAGTATAATTGTTTAAAGTTTTCGTTTTTCTGAAAAATTGTTTCTTGCTGGATTTCATCGCTTTCACATTAATTCAGCTTTTTTTTGCTTGAGCTGAATTTTTGCTGAATATCTCATAGCATGGCTTATTCCTCAACAAAACTTCCAAAAACTAAAGAAAAAATAGTCGACTTGAATTTATAGTAATTAATTCATTAAAAAGATACACGAAAGAGGAATAATTTTGTTCTCTGCCTGATAAAATAGTTGTATAATATACAAAGCTTAATAAAGTTTCTTGTACAGTCAAATCCTGTTAACACAAAGTGGATGGGACTGCCGGAATTGTTCGCGTTAACCGAATTTTATGTTTTTAGAATAAATTAACTTTAAGGATGGAGTTTGGAGAACTGCTTTTACTTCGCGTAAATGTGGTTTGACTACTGTGTAGATTTGTTTTTAGGTTTTTTTGAGATTTTTTATTAGGGAATCGGAAGGGGGGGGGGGGGGGCTCTTAGAGGTTTCATTGTAAAAAGGTGCCATGACTGTATGAAACAAACTTGTGGCTATTCTTAAGCAAGTAAAATTTAAATTCTGCCTCAAACGGCTTCATTTAATCTATTACACAGATACTGCAATTACATTTTTTACTAAAAACTTATTATTGAAGAAGATATAACTTTTTTATCTTTCCTGAAAACTAAAGAAAGTGTGACATGAACTATTTTATATTTAATAATTCATGTGCAGTGAGCTTGAACAAAGCCGCATTTCACTGTTAAATAAGTTTGTTTCATGATAACCATTTCTTACAACCAATAGTTTTTTGTTTAATGTTAGTTGTACTAGTATTTGTTACACAAAAAAAGTACAAGTTCTGTTACTAATATTATGTTTTTTTTTAGGTAAAGGTTATGCACAAGCAATTATTGCTTTTCCATAATGCTGTCTCTGCCTATTTCTCTGGAAACCAAACCATGTTAGAAGCAACATTAAAACAATTTAACATTAAACTTAAGAGTCCAAATGCTAACTCTCCTTCATGGTTGGAGCAGTAACTGATGACCATATTTGTTGATGCGCTGCATTTAATTTCCAGAATTATAATAGAAATTGTATTTGAGCATAGAGACAAGTCTGAAAGCAGCATAAAGCACTTTGAATGTAATTTTATGCTCATACACAGTCTTGAATAATGTGCCTCTTTAACAGCATAAGGATACCTCCAAAAGATTTGCACTTTAAAATTAGGAGTATATACTGTATATACTTTTTCTTTATTTTTCATTTATTTTTGTACAATTTAGCTTATTTAATTTGTTTCTAATTTTCTCATTGAGACAATGTAAATTACAGTATATTTGTGTCTCTGCTACAGTGCCTTTTGTTTTGTGACTTGAATATATAGCAGTTTGTTTCTTCCCTTTTATTGATAATTCATTTATTACACATTGGTTGAATATTGATGTGAGCTTTTTTGCCAGTTACATAAAATAACATGTGCCTAGTAATGCATGATTATATTCAAGATTTATTCCCTAAAATGATTTTTTATTTAAAAAGCATTCATCCTTATATTTTTTTTCTCTTCAATACTATACTCATTATAAAATTATGCATTAGAATGCAAATATATGCAATAAACTTACAGTATGGCAATACAAATCATTCTAAAGTCGTTACACATCGTGATACATATCTTAGGCTACACCCAGTTCACACCAGCTTTAACTTTTTTTCCCCTCTTACATTATGTGGAGTGTTTTCTAGATACATCACGTTTTTATAGTAACACATATATGCATGCTGTATTTTTTATATTCAATGTAGTATTTATTTTATATGAATAGAAACATCAGCTTTATTGAGAAGAAATGTATCACTCTATGGTATTGAAAGGAATATATTGTGAAAACAATTATATGTATAATATTGTCATGAAAATATCTAATCATAGTATTTAAAATTACCTACACAAGAATTTTGTTTAAATTACAAAAAAAAAAAAATTTGAATAAAAACAGTATCTTAACAATGAGATAATTAATTTTTAGAGATTCTGCATATTAATTTGTATATTCAAGACAAACCTGCAATATTCTAGTTCAAAGTATTTCATACCTATTCTTTTTTTTTTTTTTTTTTGGTCTTGTTTTTGCATAATGATAGCATAATTAAAAAAGAAGTATGTCAATCCATGAAATATTTTCATTCCTGTGTATACATCACCTATAGCTCTCTCATAGTTGTTTTGTTTTACATCTATATCAAATCTAGTCATATAAACAAGCCAGTGATAAGCTCTTTATCAGTTTTTAAGAGCTTTAGTGTAACTAATTGAGCTTATTTCAGAAAATTTTTCTCATTTATATCAATTATATAATTGCTGTATGAGAATAGCTTTAAGTTTATTTTAGTTTTAATTTTTTTAAGTTAACAAATTTTATTTTTTACATGTTTCTTGTGCCATTTTCAGATGTAGGATTCATTTTCTAAAGTTTACCCGGTGAACAGTTTATTAAAATACTTCTTTCACAATAGAAAAGATACAATTTATAGCATTAATGCAATGAAATCTCAACTTATCTCTTTAATGAAGGTTATTTAATGAAATAATTTGCAACCTAAACATTCCTTAACCAGCCTTGTTATATTTTAATCTTAACTAAACTTGAAAAGATTTTTTATATATGGTGAATGAAATTAAAAAAAAAAAATCCCAAGCAACATATTGAGTAGATTTACTAATAATACTTTACAAAGTATGTTTTAATAGATTAGAATTGCTATGTTTTATCACAACTTCATTGATAAGGATGAATTTTTAGTATTTGTAATTCCTGTTGAAAAATGTATGGATAGATAGAAATTGTGAAATGCAATTAATAGTATTATTTTTTATGAATTTTTACTTTTATAGTATATATTTTAATTGTCTCTTACTGTATGAATTGTATCATAATTTAAACAATACATTTAATTTATAAAATGCATCCACAGTAATCAATCCTCTATAATAGCTAGAAGCATTTAGTCATAATGAAAACCATGTACCTAAGTAATTTTAAATGTAACATAAACATGTTACATTTAAAATGACAAATTAGTATGATTTAGTTTAATCTCATACATACTAATAACATGACATATTGCTTGTTTTACCTTTATTGTGTTTGTGTCATTTGTATTTTGTGCCTTTGTAGAAATGAGTACAGTTATTATCTATTTTCCTTACACTTATGGTCAAATATTTAAAAGAAAAGCAGCATATTTTAATCAGTCTACTCCCTGTTGAAATTAAGAAAATCGTAGTACAGAGGGTAATTTTTTAAATTAAATTTACTCCAAAGAGTTATTTAAATCTTATTGACAAATCAGTCATAAATCAGCAACATAATAAGATGAATTTCATTGATATCCATTTTCTTTTAAGTTTACAATATATAATTAGAAAGTCACTTATTTTATCTGCTACCATAGGCCTTGTATTATAGAAAAAAAAAATTATACACTTACACGTTCTCCAAAACTGGATTATATCTTTTATTTTTTAAACTTTTTCATCCCTGTAAGCCAGTGGTTCCCAGCCTTAAGGTGTCTGCGGACAAATACTTTCAAATGTATAGATTTGACGGACCATTATTCTTCAAACCCACCCCTCTCTCTCCTGGTCATTAGATAACTCTTGAAAATATTTTTTTACATCTATTAAATAACCTGGATTTATCTAAAAGAAATTAAATATAAATACAAGGACTAAAAGGGGGAAAAAAAACCTATTTTTTCCCCTTAACATTAAACATGATATTTTTGGGTATATTGAGGAAGATAATTAAAGTAATTTTCCTAATGCACACTGTCATAAAATCGATTATCTTCTATAAACCCTTACATTAAAAAGAAAACCTACTTTTTCTGTGTACCAGCTTATTTGTCATTAATGCTAGTAAGTGATAATCTTTAGCAAAAAAAAAAAAAAAATCATGCTAATTGGGTAGTTTGATGACTAAGATAAACATATATTCAACTCAATTAAAAAAATTTATGTAATTGTTTAAGTTTTGAGATGTAGAAATGAAAACAGATAAAACAAGAAAAGAAATGCCTTGATTTTATCTTAGAAGCAGTTAATTTCGAATACAAATTGGGAACCACGGCTTTAAGTAATTTGTAAATGTCACAAATTCATTGAGCAATATTAATATGCAATGTAATGTCATATATTGCCTACAAAACATGAGTTTTACAACAGTGAGTGATGCGCTGCCAGAGGGGACCATTAAATAAAGTAAGGAAAGAATTAAGGGCTGGTGTGTATATTCAAATCTTTTGTAAAAAAGAAGTGTGTAGATAAGTATTATATATAAATTAAAACTTATAAAAGGAAATCCTTTTAGGACAAATAATTTACTTGATATTTTACTAAGAATGCTATTCTAGGGTTTGAAAATCTATTTTTATTTTATTTGGTAATCCATAAACACATGAGTTTTTTACTCAATAAAATGTGTACCTATCAAAACTAATATTTGAATTGTGATATCTGTTTTTGATTATTACGACTTTAATAACTATTGTTTAGTCTTGCCTCTTGTGTTTGATTCATTTGCACAGTTGAAAAGTTATGTTTCTTATTAATTCTGTTAAATATTTTGAAATATTGAATTTTATTTGTGATAAAAAATGCTACTATTTGTTTTGTATTGGTTATGGATATAAATTTCCATACTTACTAGTTGGGAATGTATTAATGTTTGATTTTGGTCTGTTTATATCGATTCTTTACTTTATTAATTTGACTTGTAATATGTGCTTGATGTGGAAAGGCTTCAACTGTTTTCTCAGATGTCATAATATTTTAAATGTCTAACACGATTCTTGAATTCAGCGTGATCCTGAGCTGTATAATTCTCTACATGTCTTTCATAATTACTATAGTTTAGTGGCATGTGTTTTTATGCATTCTTGTAAATCTAGAGATATTTTTCAATGAGATAGGCTTAGATCTTTGCAAGATAGATTGTTATTAAATGCACATTCATGTGCAAATCAATGAAGAGTGTTTGGTTGACATCTTACCATATTTGGATTAAACTTTGTTCCATTTCTTTAGTCTTAAATACAGTAAGCAAAAAAAAAACTAAACGATGGTTATATCTTGTATTCTAATTGATGAAATAACAAAAGTCAAGTATCGCTGTATATCGTGGAAGGTCTTTATTAAATGTATATACTTTTTTTTATCATAAGGGGTCATCTACATATTAAAACTTAACCAAACTTAAAAAAGTTCTTGGGCAACCCTGTAATATTATAGCATATTTAGGTTTAGAATACAAAAAACCCTCCAAGTACCAAATTTCATAATTTCCCAAAGAATGGTTAGTAATTTAAATGATGTAAAAAAAAAAAATGGCAAATTAATGTTAAAAAGAAAATTTGTTTTTTTAGCCATAAATTCTTAAATAGTTAAAATATTTTAGCAATTTTTATTTTAAACGATAGTTTATAAAAGGACAAACATAAATAGCATGCAACTTTTGTATTAAACAGTTTCTTAATTATTAAAACAAGCTTTACATTTTTGAAATGGAAACATGTAGGTTTTTGTGCTTCCATTATATTTATCATGTTCAAAAACTCCTCCACAATTTTTTTCATTCCATTTTGACTTTTGGTTCTCAATATTTTAGCAGAAATGTAAAAAAAGCTCACTTTCAGAGACCGTGTAGTAGATAACGTCTTGAAGCACGCAAAACTTTTGCTTCTTCCCTGCTTTACAGAAATTTGCCTTTAAGATCAGCCATAACATTTTCGCTCATAAGTGATGTGTTTCTCAACATGATGAACTGAAATTTGGTATCTAGGGTAAACGAAGTATTCTAAATCAAATGAAAACTTAAAAAATGGGGGTTCATATTGAAATTTTTAAAGATAGTTAAATTTACTTAGTATACAGCCCTATAAGAAATTTTTTTTGCACCAAACATATAGAAAATCGTAAACAAAACATTCTGGTGCAAATCGCAAGATACTACGATAATTGGAACCCAAGATACAGCTATCGTTCGGATTTTTTTTTTACCTATTTCGTAATATATAAAAAAATTCTGTTACATTTTGATAAGCATTAGTCTTTTATTATTTTAATGTTTAAATGGTGATACGAAATTGTTATGAAATAATTTTATAAATTAAATTGTGTACAATTGTGTTCATTGTCATTTGCACATTAATTTTTTTTTTATGAATTACTATTTAAAAACAAGAGAAAAACTTACAACACTAAATTTTAAAGAAATCTGACAAAAACTTATTGCATCAGAGGAGCCAAAAATTATACTTTATATGGCCATCTAATACTTTTTAACATTATAGGATGAGTGATACAACTAGGCAATGAAACATTTTCTCACCATGCAGTTACTTAGTTTTAGTCCCTCCTAAACGACATGTTGACAATACATGATTATTTATTTACACTATAAGTTTAAAAATAATTAGTTAACTTTTAAAAATGTGCTTATCTGAATTGCATTTAAAAGTAATTCGTTAAAAACCTTAAATTATTTCCAATTTTTTTAGATATCTCTTATCAGTTGTTTGAAGTGGACATATTTTGGAGATATTATAAACTTTTTGAAAAACCATCATACCTATATTTTTCAACAAATTGTTTGAAATTATTTTTTATTTTTAAGTGAAAAAATTTCATTTGAAATTTTTATATATACACTTATAACGGTAAAATATTGTCATGAGCTGAGTTATAATAGATTGTGTGCTATGCTTTTCATGAAATTATTTGTAATAAATTATAAAAAAAAAGAATATGTAAAATTTGATTTTAAAGTCATGTAGTTCAATATAAATTTCGAAAAATTGAAATACATTCTATTAAACTCGTGTGACAAGTGATTCTGAACAATATTTTATAAGAAACATTCAAATTTTATGAAATTGTTTTCACACTTTTAAGATAACATTACAAGGAAAAGTTTACTATTTTTAATTTTTTTTTAAGAGTTGAAAATTAAATAAGAATACTAAGTGTTTAAAAATGTATGAATTATATCAAAATATTTATACAATTGATTTTAATATCAGATTTATTTTACTAGTTATATATTTTTTTTTAACTAGCAGTTTTCATTATGTACCATTGGAATAAATAAAAAATTAATTTAAAAATGTAATAGGACGTAAAAGTTGAGGCCAACATAATAACTAGTGAAGAGTTTATTTAGAAAAAAAAAATGTCTTAAGGGTCCAGTCTCTAAATAATGTCAAAAGTAGTTTTTGAGAAGAAAAACTACATTTTCCTATCTTTATTGTTTTATATGTATGTCATTATAGTATAATTGTAAAAAATAGGCTATAATAAAAAAATCTTTCTAGTAATTTACCTGAAAATAAAGTGAATCTACTATTCATAAGAAAATCATTAATTTGAAGGAGGAAAACAAAGTCTCAAATTTTTAAAAACCTATTCAGACATTTTTACACATCTATCCACAGCCTAACTTGGATATAAATAGAAATGAAGAATCTCTTCAAATAACATTGATAAGGGATATTCTCTTAGAGACCTTTAGCATCTTTTGTTTTAACAATATTCCTAATTTTTACAATTCAAAGTTTGTCTTTTACCAATGTGTTGTGATTAAACCTAAAGTTTAACCTATTTTGAAATACCATCGAATAATTTAAAAAATAACCAAGTAACATACCTTATAAGAGCTTTATTCTAATGAACATATCTTGTCAAAACTAGGTTTACATACCACTTAGAAGATATGAAAGTGATACATAAAGAACAAAAACATTGGATCGAATTTTCACCATCAGATGGAAATTTGGCCTTGGGAAGTTTATTTTAGTTTTTATATTAAAAATTAATTTTGATCATCTAAAAAAATTGAAATCACTAAACTTTACCAAAGTTAATTTTATGTTTTAGTTAATTTTTTGTCTTTATTTTTTATATTAACATTCAATAATTTTTCTACTTATCAGAACAAATATAGCATCTATCAATACTGTTTGATGCTAGTTAAAATGTGGAAGAAGACAGACTGGAATAATGGTTATTTTGTGTTGCCAAGAATATTACTAAGTGTTAAATGAAATGTCAACATAACTACTCCCCTCCCTTAACAATGAAATATTCCTAGACTCGTGGTTAACTTAGAAGCCGCTAGCCTTAATTTTTATAGAACTAGAACTAATTATTTGGCTCCCTGCTGCTGAATAGTATTTGTTTTGTTGGAGGGGGTACACTTCAAGGCCAAGCATTTTCCTTCGGAAAAAAGGCATGAATTGTATACAAGAAAATGCTTATATATATGGAAATGTACGATAGCCACTAAACTTATTTTCATGAAAGAAGCAATTTTTTTTTAAATTTCCTCTACTTATTATCTTGTTGCAATATGAATAAGGAATTTTTCTTAAATATTAGGAACATTCCCAAAATGTCCATCAGATTTATGTTGAATCACTTTAGAAGTAGGCATGCACTTATTTAATAAAAAGAATGACAAGTACCACTTTAAAATACAGCTAACATTACAGTTACTTGTAGTAAACTAAATTTGCTAACATTTTCTTTATTTTGAAACTAATTATACAGGGCTATTTACATATTTCAGACCTTTTAATTTAGTTTTTATAATTTTTCAAATGCAGAAGTTATATTTCAAATTTTGGTTAGCAAAGGCAAGCCGGTTTAATTCTGTCAACTAGTTTTTAAAGGTGAAAAAATGCAAGAAACATTCTGTGGGATTTTAAAGAGCAAAATTTTAAATCTAAATACAGGTTTAAACTTTCTACTCTGACATGGCCCACCTGAGAGCTGTGTATAGTAAGCGCTTTGTCCTTGCACGTCAAAGGTGTCGTTCAAATCTCGGGTTAGGCATAGATGTTTGTTGTGGTTCGGAATCCATGTTAAGCTATAGGTCCCGGCCTGATTAGCCGTCATTGTGCATAAAAATAGGTAATTGAGCGTGCAAAACCAACCAACCTACTTTGAGACAAGTTTAATGTGTCAGCCTTCGATTTGTAAATTGAAGTATTTTAATACCAACTGATAAATTCAACAATGATTTTTATAATAGAGGATTCATGGTAGCTCAATGGTTAGGGTGTTGGCTTCTAAAGTGGATGTCACAGGTTTAATTCTGGACTGTCATATTGCTACCTGGGGATCATCCATCCTCACATCAATGAGTATCACCAAAATTGGGAAACAGATGGCTTTGCTAGTGGAAGTTTTTCCGTTAACCACAATTTTTATAAAATTAATTATAAATGCTTGTCAAAAGAATGAATCTTTGGATAAGTATGGTTTTGCATTCGATCAATCAATATTGCCAAGGGAGGGTTTGTAAGACTTAAGTTTGGGATAACACTTTTTCCAACCAAAATTATGAATCTTGTTTTGTTTCAATGAAAATTTTTAATATTTCCTGCATTGTTTTCATAACTAGGTGTTAGCTTAAAATTAAAAAAAAATATTACTTCTTAATGAATTTATGCATTCAAGAGAAAATTATGAGACTTGGTTAAAATATTTTGAGGAAAAAAATTTTGTTGATAGTTTTACAGAAAATTAACTACTATACAAAAATTCTCATTAATTTTTTAATGTCAAATGCAATAATTTATAATTTAAAATATGATAGAATGAGCTGAAAATATGTACTAACCATAATAACTTAAATTGTAAAAATATTTTTGAGAAGTAATATTAAAAAAAAGTTTAAATGCAGATAGTAGAAATACATATCACTTGCAACTAAAATTTATCACTGAAGTTTCCTTTTATGATTGAAAAAATATTTAAAATCCTGTATCCAAACATAATTTTTCTAACAATTTAATTTTTAATATACTTGTATGATACAGCTAAAGCCCAATAAATTAGTCAATATACTTATTTGTTTAAAATAAGTTTACTAAATTTGAAAAGTTAATTTACTCTACTATTATTAATTAAATGCTGGAATAAATTTGCAAGACATTTAGTTTTAAATTCGGTTCAACCAAATGCCTTGTGCACCTAACCATATTTAGCTAAGATATGTCCCAAGAATTTTCTGTAAAACTAAAAGAGAAGTTAATTTAAAGTTTACTTTGAAATTTGATAAAAAATGTATCAAATCCAGAACGTAGTTTTTCATTGAATAAGTGCTAAAATAGTGAAAAATGTCTTTTAGATTGATAAAATAAGTTAAATAGAAGTTTCAACAATGAATAGTCGCACGCCGAGCGTTGAATATCCGGAACTTGTATGAACTTTTTCAGTGTTGATACAGCTTTAGAAAAGTAAAACATAAGTAATTTTTAAAGACATTTTAAATTATTTGAGGACCTCTTGGAAATTTGTAGCAAATTCGAAACATTACATTATAAGAATCAAAATTGACAAATAAACAATTTGAATAACATTACATAGAATTTTATTTATAACTTGGGAGACTTTGTTTTCTATGTCTAATGGAAGTCCATCCACACTTGAAGTAAAAAGAAGTGAAGTGGGTCCAAACCATTAGAAGGGACACATAGAAAAATGTTAAGAAAAATCTGCTATCAAAAATGAAGATGAAAAATAAGGACTATAAGGCACTTATATAAGGATCTACCAAAAATAAGAAGTTTTTCAGGACTTAGGACTATACAAATCCTCTTTTTTCTTTCATATAACCATTCGATAGGTAGACAGTTTATGAAGAGATAATTTTAAATCTAAATAGTTGGGATTCAACTTGTTCTGCTTGAAGAATAATCAAGCATTAAATCAAACTAAGCAAGTAAGCTTAGACAATTTACAGCTCTCAAAATATTTTTTTCGGCTTCACACACGACAGTTGATTACACTGGATATTTTTAGTTATTCAGAATCCATGTAGAGCTGGATACTCAGGGCTGTTTAGCCATCATTGTGTACAAGTTGTTGAGCATACAAACCAACCAACCAACAGATTCATGGAAGAATCCTTTAAAACAAATACAATACTATATATTTTATGGAATGAGGTAGATAAATGAACAGGTTTATACAAACAGCATGTCATATATTCTTACGTAGCTGAATTGCTTTTTGCATATAGTCATATAAACATGAAGTAAAGAATCTGTGCATTGATTAAAATTGAGTTTACATGTGAAAAAATGTAATCACTTACTAGTTTTTATTTTACAAATATTTTCTTTAAGAAAATAAATTTTAGGTTATTTTCCAAAAATATTCTTATTTATATAATAAAAAAATCATTAAAATTTTCAAAACCATTACCCTATAAAAGTCATTGTACATATCCCTACTTCTGAAGAAATAATCAAAATTTACCTACCAAAGGAACTAAAAATTTTACTACAAAAAGTTGTGCTATTAAATCAAAAATATTTTATTTAATAATGTTAATATTTTTAGGTAAAAGTACTTTTTACACAGATAACATATTTTTTGTAGTTTAGTAACCAAGTAATTATTTTCAACTAGATAAAATACAGCTTGAACAATTTTCAAAAAATTATAAATAAGTTATATTTTAAAATGCCTCAAATACAAATGATATTTTCTTTTACAACATCTTTATTTTTAGTACAATGCATTCAGTATTTAAACAGACTCCTAAAGTACATTTTTCTAGGATTTTATAAACAACAATTCAAGGCAAAGAAAGTTGATGCCAAATTCTATATAATGAACAATGGATGTCAATCTTCATGAGATTTCTCTTTAGTCTTTAACTAAAAATAAATGAGAGCGTAAGTTAGACAGACCCTTAATATCAAAACAGAAAAAAATGGCTAAGTTAACAAAAATAAAAACATAATTAAAAAAATACTTTTGGCTTTTAACCTACTAACTCAACTCTTATAATCAATGTCCAGGTGTATACACCATTTTCAAGCATGCTAGAAAGTATTTGTCATAAATAATATATTATATGATATCTGAATGGCATTTAAGTGGTATAATTCTGTACCTCAGAAGTAAACTATCGTAAGTACAATTGATTTAACATGGCACTAGCAATAGTTTACTTCTGAGGCACATAAGTATTCAATATTGAATTTATTGGTGAGCAAAATTCAATCACAGTCTAAGAAGCAATTCAACAACAGTAATATTAACAGTTTTGCAAAAAACTTTTCAATTGAGTGGCTTAAATACACAGAATTCATACCAAAAAGACATCTTTACGTAAAGAATGAAATGTAACTGGATTATCCACACATAGATGCATCATTTTAAACAATTAAACTTAGCAATTAGTCTTAACTAGGATACACGATTAATTGAGCGCCAGAAAGGACCATCCCATAGTTTGATTTTTGCTGTTTCTACCCCGTTTTTTCCCCAAAACTATTCATGCCAGAAACGACCCAATTGGCTGACCATATGTGGTTTAATTAATGGCCAATGTTGGCCATTAGATAAACCACATATGGTCAGTTCTGGCTTGAAAAAACAAGATAGAAACAACAAAATTCAAATTCTGGGATGGTCCGTTCTGGAGCTCACCGTTTCAATTTTAGAGTGTTCTGACCACATCTCAATGCAGTGGCGGCTGGGGCAGGGGGCCGGCCCGGGTCCTTCATTTTTTTGAACCTAAGTCCCACTTATACATATTGTTTGGTTGTGGAATTAAAAAAAATATATATATATTTTGAAGAAATTATTATTTAAGCAGTCATCGGCTTCGCCACATTAAAGATTGTGGATAGAGCAACATTTCTCTTGTCACAAATTTGTAAAAATGTCAATCAATCAATTTCATTTCTACAAAAACCGTCCTCCCCCCCCCCTGTCTCCCCTCATTCTCTTCAATGGATATTAGTTTTCCCCCACAGCTTGGGGACAAAGTGACCCCTTCTTTGGACGACCTGGAATTTGAAACTATAGGGCATAGAAGATCGTAATTGCGACTTTCGTATGACATCCTGGTTTTTGCAGTGAGTTTTAGTAATGTGACACCATACCCTGAGTATCACATTACTAAAACACCCCTGCTTTTGAGTGGAATCTCTGGAATTGAATGGCCATTTCTGGCGGAGATAGCGATCGGACGTTTAACTTTAAAGTGTCTTCTAGTGTGATGGTGGCAGAGAATTGATAATGATAGTCAATGGTAAGATTTTTAAAAATTTTACTTTTTATTTTGCAAAATGTATGAGTATGATTTGCTCAGCAATTTGTTTTTGTTTCGATAATTTCTTCCCCCTCCGAAAAAAGTTTGAGTACTTAAATTTCATCCAAATGTTTGGAAGTGGGTATTTGTCTTACCACTCACACTAATATTTAGCATCATATTCAATTTTCAACGTAACTTTCAATTCGATACCTTTAACAGAAAAATTTCTATACAGACAGTAAAAGTTTCATTCTTCACAAAATAATTGATTTTACTAGAACTAAGCCATCGCATAATGATCTATTAAAGATAAACGGCACACGTAATTGTCGAAACATATTTTTTCTCCCAAATAGTCTTGTAAAATTAAGTATTAATTTAATTTCAAAATTTTTAACTGGTCAATATAACAACAACTTAACTGATTGCAAATTTGTTAATACAGCACATTCAAAGCTTTTAATATTTTTCATTAGATCCTTTAAGCGATGTCTTAAAAATAACTAATTTAATTTTTTTTTTTAAATCAAATAAAATTCTTTTTTTAAATATTTACTCCAAAGTTACAAAGGGAGAAATTGTTGATATGAGCTTTTTTTTTTAAATATAGAAGTCATGTAATATTTAATAGAATTTTTTTTACTGGGTTTTCTACTGAATTTTTAATTGTGTTATTAAATTTATTTTATTCAGTCCTAACATTCACTTCAAAATTTGGCTTTCTTTTTTTTATATATATATACAGAACCGTTTTTATACTTTCACTTATTTTATGTAATTCGTTTAACTTCGGAAGTTATCAAGGACTTAATGAATAAGGAGTTTTATGTTCCTACAGTATTGGCTGAAGTTGTTACAAAAATCTAAATCTGCAACCTTTATTGTGCATAAAATGATGTATTATGTTAAAAATACTGGTAATTTATCTTGCATTAAAAAAGTTTAATCTTCAGGGTTGTTGAACTTTTAAACTTCTGCCCATCAACATGAGCTCATTTTAATTTGTTCCTAAGTATTCTTAATCTAATAAATATATAAAATATTTATAGTATGTTTTTCAATCCATTTTTAGAGGTGATTAGTTATAAAGGGGAGGGAGCAAAAAGGTGTGTTCCAACTCTCTCCCTCTTTTTTTTTTATCTTAGAGTTAGACCCAGTAGTATTCGAGCAACTCTATAAAAGTAATGACACTGTCCACGGTTGTCGTAATCACTGACCACTGGTTACCATTTGAAGAAGCCAAGTCCCACATTTAAATCCTCAATGCATCAACTGTGGAATGTTTTATGTATAAGGGGATGCAGATTGCATACAAAAGGCTAAAGGCGTCTAATGCTTCAAACCGGGAATTTTCAACTGGGAATGAGTATTTCATACTGAAGTATTAATAAATAGATATGCATTAATTTTAAGTTCGAATGAATAATTTGAAACCCATACTTTATATTTTTTTCATACAAATTCTCCAATACATTTTTAATTTTTAAAAGTCATGAAGGTGTAAATGCATTCTTTATAACTCAAAGTGTCGCCCCCCATGCTCAAACGAAACGCCATCCTTGTTACAAAAATTCCTTTTATTGAAATATTTATTTTATTAAGATTTATTTAGATAATTTAATTATGTGATTAATCTTGTAGTTTTGTTTGTATGTGTATTTGAGAAACATTTACAAAATTACATGAAATTCATGTATTTTGATATTTACAAGGTTTTTTCCCCCCATTAATTTAATTCGGGCCCCCTCACTTTTACTACCCACAAGCCGCCACTGTCTCAATGTCAAAGTAACTGAAACTGCAGGTTTATATTATGTTGATCAGGCTCGGGTTGAGTTTTGAATCCTCATTATAAGATTCTACTAAAGCTACAATCTTAATCGTATGCAGTAATAATGCAAATTCTTTGTCTCAATTTTAAATGATATAAAAAAATAATATTCATGAACTGTTCCGTAACCTTGTCCAAAATTTGCTATTTCCTGAATCGTGTCTAAGATTATTTGAGGCTTTTTGTAAATTTTTTATATGAAGGGTGAACTCAACAAAAGGTGGTTGTCAGAAAAAACCTTTTTAAAAAGCTCTCCATTGAAGGGTCTAGATTCGGATGGCGAAAAAACCCTTTGGACCTGATTTTGAGTTTTCCCTTCATGTCCGCAACGCCTCATTTGTTCTAAATGAAACATGTTTAAAAAGTACACCTCCTAAAAAAATTGATGTAAATGAAAAGAAAATTATTAAAATTTTCTCCATGCCAGACTAAAGTTCTGGTTTGAAATAGAAAATAAACTTTTGGGATTCCAAGTTTTTTTTGTTGCTGATTCTCTTGCACAGAGAGTTTTATCGACATTTTAGCGATAATAAAAGCCGATTTTAGCCCCAAATAAAGTTACCAATAATTACCAGGTCTTCATAGTGTAACTTACTTACCTCCTATCCCCTACTCCGTTTACTATTGCTGTGTAACTTTTGAGGCTTAGCAGTAGCCAAGAGTAAAATAACATAATGTAATAAATAGGAAGTCATTACTCTCATAGAATGACTAAATTACTGGGTGGAGATGCATTATAGGGGTCTAGCAATTTTATTTTCCTTTAGTTGGGTTTATTTACAAGAAAATAGGTTCAAAATTTAACCCTTTAATATTACTTCCTCAACAGTTTTATAGCAACCATAATAATATTTAGCTGGTTTAGTTTATCACCAAACAGTTAACAAAACTGAGTAGATCCCTATAGTGCATGTGTATTAATTATTGTACTGATATAACTTTTAAAGCATCACCAATCAAAAACTTACCACTGTTTCTGTAGCTGATTGCAGATTGGATAAAAGGGAAAATCATTAAATACTTACAAGAAACCCTTTTACTCTAAAGAAAAAGACATACATAAGGCACTCTTCCTACGTAATAAAATGAATACCAACCATTCAATCAATTAAACTCCATTTCCGTGTGTTGTGTTCCAACTCTTTCCAAGCGCTTTAGAATGAAGCTGGATGCATCAATGAAACGATTCACACAATTGGTTAAACATGTTTCTGTTCTCGCATCCAGACGTTGGCCTGGCTTTTCCAAACAGATGTCCCAACATTTTTCATTTAACTCACTCACTAACTGTTGAAATCTCTGCTTTTGGTTCTCTTCTTCAATGAAACGTTCCAAATCCTTATCAACAGAAGGTCCAACAGAACCTAAATCGCTTCCAAAACTCATCCTTATTATTTTGTTTTCACTTAATGTTGACTAGAAAAGGAAATTTCGATGCGGTGAAATCAAATAAATAAAGATATAAAAGTTCAAAACTGTAAATTATAATCTAGCTGCCGGCATGAATCGCATTGCATCAGATGGAAATCGTTTTTTTTTTTTTTTTTTTTTGCAATCAAAACATGCAGTTTGGTCGCAGTTAAGGAGGAAGACTATTCATGTTTATGGATTTTATGTATGACTTTATTTGAGGCGATGAGCGCCAGATCGAACCATCACTCAATTTGATTTTTGCTGTTTCCATTCCATTTAAAAAAAAAAAAAAATCATGCTAGAATGGACCAAATATAGTTTATATAATTGACGACTTAGACGGCCATTAGATAAATCACATTTGGTCCAATCTGGAATGAATGGTTTTTGCAAACCAGGGTAGAAACAGCAAATATCAAATTGTGGGATAATCCGTTCTGGCGCTGAACACCTCATTTGAAATATGTTTTCTCATTTGTCAAAAAATATGAATAATCAACAATAGCACCTTTAGTTTGAGAGGCGATGAAAGTTTACGTACCACATTGAATATCATTCTGAATTTTTTATAGAGTGTGGAGAAAATTGCTAGATTATGGATATATATAGTGGTCTGCCGAGAAAAAAATGGCCGAAACTGTTTAAAATTCAACTTTAAAGAGTTGAACCAAATACTATTGCCAAATATGTCATAACTTAAAAATAATGTACTGATTTTCAAAAGCTATCATTTACTATTTTAATTTATGATTTATCAGTTGAATAAATGAGGTGTTAGGAAGTATATGCATATCTTTAAAAATATAACTCAATACCATTAAAGACAAAAAAGTATATCTCAATAATTGGTCCTGCGAGGCACAGGTTTTTTCTCATTCGAAACTAAAATGTAGGTATATTTTGTTTTTCACATAGATGATCACCAAACAATGATTTGAATCAGTTTAGCTTCCTTCGTGACCAACAAACTGACTTTTACTTTGTTATCATCATAAATATTCATTTTGATTTTAGAAAAATATGAAGGAGAAGATTCTTTTATCAATGAACGTAAGAAAGTTATGAAAAATATAGTTATTTAAAAAAAAAAAAAAATGTGCGAGTTGTATATTTTCTCTTCTCAAAATCAGCTTGAAAATCAAATTAATGCTCATTGAATCATTATTTTATTGTTTGTATTATTGTACAATATTAAGGCATTTATCAAAAATGTAATGTTTGTCAATTTTATTTTGCTACATAATATATTCTTTATTATTAGAAAAGGCTTTCATAAATGTTCATAAAGTTTTACAGACTGCAGGTTTAATTATTGAAAAAATTCTTTGTTATTTTCTTTTTATCTATTATTGATCAAATAATAAGTAGAAGAATTACCACAATCAATATTTGTTTTACTTCAAGATATAGTTAACTTGTAAAAAATAAACATTCAGTACAGATCAATATGAATTAAGATTGAGTTACTACATGGTTGGGCTAAAAGTGCATAAGGTATATATAACAAAAATATAAATGTATAATTCATGGAGCACTTAGTTAATGAATATCAAATGTCACATTTAACAAATGTATTATTTATAATTAAATAGTATTTCTTAAAACATGATAAGACATATTATCAATATTAGGTAAATTCGTTTTAAATAGATTCTTAATATGTTGATGGATCAAATTGGATTAAGTGAAGATAAATATAAATTAGTAAGAAAAAAGTGTTAAATTGTGAAATTATAATTTAAACACATAGTAACATAAAAAAAAAAATTAAGTGGATATACGATAACCATTTAAATCTAATAAACTTAATTTTAGTAAAAATCATTATAGTTCAATTAAATATATTTATATGGGTAAAAATCATTTCACCAATTTTAAGAAAGAGCAGAGTTATTTTCAAATTAGAGAATAATTTTTTTATTCAATTCTAAATGTTTCGAAAAGGCCATCAACATAAAAAATTCTTCATACTGCGCCTTTTCTTTTTTTTAATTTTCAGTTCAATCGTTTATTTTGGTGGGGAAAACGACACATTCGGCTCGAAGCAAATGTAATGTCACTTCATCTGAAACAACTTGGCTTGAAACGCAGCAGCGGAAACCAGTTTTGCAAGTTTTTCGCAGATCGCGCCACCCGGCACGGGATATGGCAATTGTCTACCAAACATACACCAACTACTTGGCAGAAATCTCACGATAACCCTAGAAACGGAAGGATGAAGTGACGTCACAAATATAGCTGATAGTTTTGATCAGACTACGATCGGACGGGGATTCGGGGCAATTTCTTTTCTTAATATTTAATAAGTAATTTTTTAAAGAACTTTTGTTTGAATATTTGGAGTCAGAAAGAAATTCTTGATAAATATAAACTAATTTCACTCGTTTTTAAAAAATGCAGGAATTATCCATTTCAGATATGGTACATATCTGATATCAAAAACAAGAAAGTCAAAATTAATTTATTCCAGAAAAGTCCCTTGACGCAGAAACTCAGTCGGGATTTCATATTTAAGATGTCATTTTTATGAAGTCATATTTTGTATATAATATCTGGTTTTGGCTCAAATATAATTTTTATGATCTTATCGTTACCTTAAAGATGCTAGTATAGATTTTGGATTTATTGGTCTGGCTGGGCAAAAGTGTCAGAAACTATTCAAATTTGACTTTGAATGAGTTGAACCAATTACTATTGTCAAATATACCATAACTTACCAACTAATGAGCATAATTTTATATTTGGTAGTCCATTGCTCTTTAATTTTCAAAGAGGAAGCGTGCAGACTACTTCACCTCTCTGGTGAAAAAGACAGGCATCTTTTTAAAGTGAACCAAGTTGGTGATAAATGTAATATTTATTGCCAACTTGAATCACTTTTAAAAGATGCGAATCTTTTTCGCCACAGGAAGGTGAAATCGTCTTGATCCTTCGTCTTTGAAAATTAAAGAGCGGTCGGTGGGTTACCAAATAAAAAAGAATGCTCCTTACTTGGAAAATTATGATGTATTTGGCTATTGGATTTAGTTCAACTCATTCAAAAATAATTTTCGATTTATTTCGGTCATTTTTACCCCTGCAGACCAGTGTATTCATAATCAAGTAGCATTTAATATCCACATTCTATGTAAACAAATTCGCTTTTCGATGAGGTACATAAACTTGCAGTCGCATCTCTGTCTAATTTAAAAACATTGAATTTTTAAATTCCATGAGCCAAACACGAAGAAGTTTCCCCATCCAACTTTGAGAAGAGCAGATTGCTTAGAACATAACTTTGAATTTGTAGAAACGTTATTCCTCACGATTTATACCACTTTAAAAATTATGTTAACTCTCTCTTTAAGCGTTGTGGTGCGTAATTCTCGTCTTGTGAAGCTCCAAAATGTATCGTTTCTCAATTCCGGATTCAAAAATTTTCAATTTACGTTTTCTAGTGGGTGTATATTTTAAGTTGTAGTAGTGTTTTTGTTTGTATTATCTTATTTTTTACTACATAATTCCTAACTGGTTATATAATCACATTAAAATTCAAAGGTTTTATTCAAAGGAAATGCTATCTTAACAATTTGCAAACCAAATTTGGGTAAATACAAATATTCAGTGGTACCTATTAGGAGTTAGAAATGCTAAAATTGGGGAGTTACATAAAAATAGATAGCTAGATTTGCCCAAAAGGGGAGACTGCTGCAGATTCCCATTTTAGTGTAATAGGATAGGTAAATTACCAGCTGTTGACATATATGTCTCATGGCAAGTGTATGGTATATTGGCATATTATCCGCTTTCAACGAAATACATCTAAATAATTTTGTAATATGCAGAAACGAAGTATTAATATTATATTAACAAGTAAAACAATTATAGTTTCAGTTTCACAAGATCATTGACTTTTGCACACACATTCAGTTACGGATATTTGATGAAAACAAAGAAATTATAAGACTATACACATTTTCATACAGGTAAACACAAAAAATGTATGAAACTATAATTGAAAGATAAAAATACATAAAGAAGAGTGAATTTTTAAGATAATTTAGCAAACTAAATTTTGGTAAATACAAATATTCAGTGGAAACAATCAGGGCCGTAGACAAGGTCAACCTTGCCCCCTTCTCTTCGAAATTGTGTGAAATCTTATTTTACCACTTCCGCTTTTTTTTTTTGTGTAACTTGTCATATGCATTTAATCAAATCTTCGAATATAACCCCCCCCCCACCTTCCCGAAAAAAAAAATCATTCTGGCTGCGGGATAGGTAACTATTAGGAGCCAAAAATGCCAAAATTGGGGAGTTAAAAAAATAGATAACTAGATTTATCAAAAAGGAAGGGTGGCAACTATTATTAATTTAATGTAGTCTAGTAATTCTTTAATTTAATGTAAACTACTGAATTGAATTTAAGTTAAAAAGTTGATATTAAACATTTATTTGAAAATAATTCAGTATTGATTGGGAAAATATAGTAAATCCTTAAACTAAAACTAGTAAATAAATATGCATCAAAGTAGAGCATTTAAATTTGTACTTACATCAACGTTATCTATCTATACAAAAATATATTGTAAAACAATTCGCAAGAAGAATTTACATGTTTAATATCGTGTAATAAATTACTTAATTTTTATTTGCAAATATAAAAAATTAAAAGAACTGAATGCGTAAAATTCTTATCCTAAAGTGCTTATAAGTATTATTATTTCGTGCTTTTCCTCAACCTCAAAATATTTTAGAAATCTGAAACTATTATTTAAAAAAAAAAATATCATTTAAAGTAGTTTAAATTGAAATGTAAAAACAAAAGAGCGTACCTTACCTGCAGTACAGAAAATAAATTTTTGGATTAACATGATGCTATAAACACACACCATAGCACGAGCAAAGATAAACTTGACTATTATCGATATTCAGCCTCCCAGTTTCTTTCTACTAATATAACATAAAAATGCCATATTGTTGTTATAAATATGTACAGATTTTCTTAATAAACTTATTAAAAAAACATACGGCTCAGTTATAGACCAGGCTAATGTAAACTTACCAAAGCAGTGAATATAAAATAATTGAGATAGTTTTAGCATCAAATTTCTTTGCTCAACTTCTACACGGCGTCGATTCAAGCGCCGATGCACTGTATGCCAAAAATTCTTCCTCAGTACACTCTGCCAGATGTATTCCATTTGTCTCCTGAACTATTCCCCCCCCCCCCCCCCCAGCGGTAAAAAGAACAATGTTCCAAGAATACCATAAGAAAAATGAAATAAATATATCAAAACCTTTGAATAGTTGAAGCGGAATACGACCGTCGTGGGTTCATTGGACTTACCTATTTAGTTGAAATATGAAAGGTTGTATTAAAGAAAAAAAACTAAAACATGCATGGGTGCTGGTAGGATTATTTGCAGGAAGGTGCAAGAGTATTAAAGCTATTGTGTAAACCTCCAATCTTTAAAAAAAGGATCATAATTTCTTAATGAAATGCTAATTAATAGTTATACATTAATTATCTCTTTAATGAAATTCTTTCAAATTTATTCTAAAGATACATTATCTCTTTTTTCCCTGTCAGTTCTACTGCGGGGGAAGGGAGAAGGGGGGCGGAGGGATGCAAGTGCACCCTTTTGCACATTCCTGGCGGTACCCATGAGAACATGAAAGATATAAGTCTCTTTAACTACCTGAGATCTATTTTATCTGTATAAGTAGAAATATACATGAGTCGTCCATTTCCAAAAGTGCCTGATTGACAAAAGTTGATAAGTTGAGATTTTAATTGCATGTTGTTGGCACAACTGAAATACACATTTTAAAATAGTTTTACGAAATGGCAAAAGTTTCTAAATCCTATTTAAAAAAAAGGATTGAAAATCGAGTACAAATTCAAACCGGTCCTAGTTGCATTTCATTCCATTTCCAAAACTCTCTTGTTGCAAACTCAGATACTATTCCAAAACTACCTACTTGATAGCATTTAAGATGGCAGCTTTCATGAAGCCATTTCCAAAACTTGCTAGTTGCAATAAAAAAGAGCCCTACCTACTAGTTGTAAGCTTCCACAAAATTGTTTATTCTGAAAAACTGGGGGACATTTTCATAGTGCAGACCTATATTTCTACACTTTTTACTAATAATTACTGTTGGCTAACCTGCTACTTTTAGGGAATCAGTTATTTCTATTCAGCTTTGTTGATTGAAAGTTGAGTGATTTCTATGATGTTATGTCTCGTGTTATGTTGTCTTTTCTTGTGATCATGTGGAAGAAAATGAGTTTAAATATTGCAATTGTTGAAGAAGAGGTGAGAGTTGAAGGTGGTGTGAAAAGTATAAGTGGAAATAAAAAGTTTAAAACAAACTACTTTTAACATCACATTCAGTCTCATTGTTGTTTTTGATTTCCAAAACTGACCAGTTGCATTTACAGTGCCAAAACTAGCTAATTGCAAAAGGGTCAATTCCAAAACTAGCTAATTACAAAAACTTTTCCAAAACTGCCTAGTTGTATATTGAAACAGCTTATTACTTCTTTATATAAAATAATATAGACCTAAGACCTTGAAAATTGCTTTTCTAATTTATTTACAGATTTTATAAACATAACAGTCATAAATTAACTCTTGAGTTTAATAAAATACAGGTTTTTCGCATTTCCTGAAAAGTTGTCCCCTTGGCAACTAGGCACTTTGGGAAATGAACGACTCATATGCAAAACGCTATATAACTGAAGAATAGACGTTCAAAACAAAATTTTACATTTTAGTGACGTTTATTGACTGAAACCTCGCCATGTTGATGGTGATGGCATATATTTATTTTGAGTTTTTTTTTATTATTATTATAAACAAAAATGTAGCTATCCGATATCTCTATTTGCAGTCACGATCCATTAAGTCAATGTAATCATTCTTCTGGTTGAGCTCGAAAGCGCTTCGGGTTGAATTTTGGTATGGGAACTTTTTTTTTTCAATTAATTTTTCATGTGCCTTAAATATTTTTAGTCTTATCTAGAATGTTGAACTCAGACGAATAGACTTCCAGACGGACGCAGATAGTCTTAGTATAAGATTCTCACTTCAATAGTATGTAGAAGCTAAAATTTAATTTTCACTTATATTCCTTTAATTGCAGTACTCTTTAATGGTTTTATGTTGAACTAATTGTAATTATTATATTATTGTATTTGGAAGCATTTTTAAATTCGAAATTTATGTCCAGTAAAATTGTAAAACTTAACCAAATTTGATTTATCAATTGCGAAAAAGGCTCAGCTCGGCAAATTGCAAGGCCACATTTCTACGTCAAAAACATGTGTAATTTTCTTAAATACTACTTGTTATATTTCTGAAGAAAAGTACTTAGATTCGAGTGGCGTGTTTTGTTCTATACTCGACATGAGATCTTGTCTTTTTCTATAGTGGTCATCAAAATGTTCCTTGTCTTTCAGAATTGAGCTCTTTTTGCAATAGTCTATTCATTTGTATTTTTATTTCTAAAATCGGAATATTATATAATGAAAAAAGATAAAAAGTATCCGTCATATTTAAAATATTAAAAATTTATTGAATATATAAAGAATTTAATTTTATGAATTGCTTTTATTATATAGCATACATACAAAGGAAATGAGTTTTAAATACACAATTTATTACCTGTGAAGTTTTGTTTAAAAATTATATTTAGTCTTGAAATAATGCTGTCACACGTTTCAGTGTTTAAGAGAGCCATGCCAGACTTGAAAGAGAGCCATGTCAATGAAAAAACAAATAGCGATATCATTGCCAGAAAGACGACATTAAAAAGTAAAATATAAAATTATATAGTGAATAACAAAATTAATTTTCAATATATCAAACTGTAATTAGGTATCGTAAAAATTGATTTCTATATTCACTATCTCATTTTAAATTTTAATTTTAATGTTGTCTTTCAAGAAATAATATCCCTATTTGTTTTTCTTTGATATGACTCTCTTTTAATTAAGGTTTATTTCTAGAAATCTTATAATTAGTTACTGAAATGTATTATAAATTGCTTACAAAACGTCTTTCAAAATATGTAAGTTCTTTCAATATCAAAAATTAAATGTGAATATACGACATTAATACAAGATCTTCAAGAAGGATTTTATGTCATTCTTTCACGGTCTTTGACTTCTTGAAAGGAGTGGACATCTCTTAAACGGTTCGATAGTGTCATACTGTTGTTTGTTTCGGTAATATCATACTTCTATGTTTTCAAGAAACTATAATCATCTGTATCACATTTATTTATAAGTATTTGAAACTCCTTCAGTTTTCTAAGAATCCTGAAATATCCTGTTTCTTTTTGACACTTGAGTTAACGGCTATTGTAATATATAACACTCTCTTATTTAGTAGTATGGATTCTGCTCTTTGTTCAGATGTATAGCGTGGCATGGCATTTGAAGCGCGACCGGCCTATAAAAGCAGATATATTTCGATAAGTGATACTTCAGACTGAGTTCTAGATCAAAGTTAAAAGTGATCGTTCTTGGATTTCAAAGTTATAGTAGCTATGTATTGCAAAGTAAGTAGGATGCTTAGTATTTTGATTAACTGTTTGTCATTTAAGAAATAGCTTTTTGTCATTTCTTCACTAGCAAGCGGAGTAACTGCTAATAACGTATAAATATTTTTGATACGTGATAAAAATTAGCTGAAATTTTTAAACCAAATGTGTTATTTAAGTTTGATATAAAATTAGTGAATATTATTAAAATGAGTTTTATTTTTTAATTTCATTGATAACAATAAGCGTACTTTGTAAAAACGAACGAAAATTTTTCCATGTTAGGTTACAATAAATGTTATTTCTTAGTGATTGTGAAACTGTTGTTTTAAGAAAGTTTATCTATGCCCTTACGTTATCCTTCAGCTAAATATAATGCTTCGAAACTGGATTATAATACGTTTTTAATGATTAGTGAGAGCAACATAGAAGTGTATTTAAATCATCTTCAATTCCCAGCACAAAATGTCCCCAAAATCTTCTAATCTAGAGCAGTTTTGAACAGCTTAATGCTTTTCCCCGTAAATAACGTTAAAAAAAAAAAAAAATACAGCTAAATAACTGTAAAGAAAGAAAATATACTTTGGATAAATTTTAATCAATGGAAGCAAACATATTACGGATGTCACTATTTAAAAAGAAAAACCAATGCAAATTTATTTCCCCACTCACATAGGAAGCAGTTGAATTACGGAAATTGATGTTTATAACGTTAATCATTTGGCGACCTACTTTTGTTTTCTCTAAATTTTCTTTTCTCTGCATTTTTGAGAAATAGGCAATAAAAAAGTGAGTGATTGTATTTAGACTTAATATATACTTTTTACAATGTAAATGCATAAATGTAAAATATTTAGTAGAACATATATATTCCAATGGTTCCCAAAGAATTAAAACCCATCTAACTACCATTTTGTATTCCTTACTTTGTTGTTTAAATAAATTTGTAAAAAAAATGTGTTGTGGGTCTTTGGGAATATTCTTGATAAAAATAATGCAGTTTGGCTGAGTGGCTCAATCGATTATTTTACCACTTCCATTTCTTGAATTTTTTCTTGTTTGCCTGATTGCTTTTTGCAGGACGGCATAGAATATGCCTGCTAACTTGGTTCAAATATGTTTAACGTTGTACAAACCTTAGGATAGTTTTTATTTAGATCATGTTGTTGCACAAATTTTTGAAGAGTTTTTATTAAGATCGCTTAGTTTCTTTCCGCAATGAAGTTTTGGAGCTGAAAGCCACTCGGAATATGATAATTTTAGTGTGTAGTCTTAGTATAGTATCGAAGAGTATTCCCGTCAAATTTTTGTTGTTTATTCCAACGTTTGGAAAAAAAAAAATCACACTTTTCTATCCGTAGAAGTGTGTTAGGTGAAAGCTTTCCTATTTTTTTAGACATACAGTGGGTAAAAAAGTCTCCGTACGGAAGCCGAAGTTGCAAATAAATTAGCATAATTTCTAATATTTTCCTTCATGTCTTCAGTAAATACTGAAATATGTTTAATTTGAATCTTTAAAATAAGTTTATAATAAATGTCTGTTTTTACAAAACGCAGAAAGTATTTAAATTGAAATAGTTAGGAGATGCTGCTAAGTGCCATGCAAAAAAAGTCTCCGTACGCCATATGAAAATTAATTCTGACGTCTTCCACAACAGACTTGCAGTAAATTTTCAAAACTGAAGTGTACGCAAGTGTCATGAAGACATGGTAGTAGCAATTGTTTAATTTTAGCTTGCTGCTGATTTTCTTAAAATCGAGTTCCTAAAACTATTCTTGAGTTGGTGATTCAGTTATGACATGTTGGATTATCTATGAAAAAAATTGTCGAAATCTTGAATATATTGAAGTCTATAGTACAATATATTATTGAAAGGCACCGTGAGCTTCAAACTTTTGAGGATAGAGTTGGATCTGGAAGATCTTCAAAGCTAAAACTCTTGCATAAAAGAATATAGTAAGGTTCAAGATAATCTGTGAATAAGTGCACCTTAAGTCGTACATGGCTTAAGATTTGATAAAAACATTGAAGACAAATCCCAATTGACAATTTATGTGCATTGGTTAAGACATTTTACGTTGGAATATCAAGATACACGTACCTATGCTTATTTCCCTTTTCTTAACTTAAATTACCGACAGCAGCTGCTCTCATACACGCCCAAACAATAACGCCTCCTTCACCGTGTTGCCGACCAAACGGTATAGTCGTTAGCGAGCTAACTTCTAGACCGCGAGGTTGCGGGTTCGAATCCCGTGTTAGGCATGGGTGTTTGAAAATGTATGTTGGCTTGTCTAATGACGAATGTTTCGGCGCATTATAGCCCTCGCGTTGCTGACGGAGCCAGATAATCTGAAAACAACCAACCTTCACCGTGTTAGACAGTTCCACATAAATTATAAGTTAACATTTGTTAATTTCGGTTTCTTCTGACTATAACTCGATTATCTGACCCTTGGATATTTAATTTTAATTTATCACTAAAAAGACTTTGCAGATTCGATGCGCTTTTTTCTGTTACATGTACTTGTATGAGGCTTCTTACGGGCTGTAAGTCCATTCAGACCCGCTTTTTTAATAAAATTTCTCACCGTTTGAGATGTCACTTCAATGTTTTTCTCTATCTTGGACTATCTTGACCTTACTATACGATATTTCTTTAATACAAGCGTTTTAGCTTTGAAGATTTTTCGGATTAATCTCTATCTTCAAAAGCTTGAAGCTCAACGGTGTCTTCCAATAATATATTGTACTATAGACTCCAATATATTAAATATTTCTCTAATTTTTTTCATAGATATTCTATCATTTTATAACTGATTCACCAACTCAAGAATAGGTTTAGGAACTTTATTTTAAGACAATCAGCAACAAGCTAAAATTAAACAATTGCTGCTACTATGTCTTCATGAGACTTGCGTACACTTCAGTTTTGAAAATTTACTGCAAGTCTGTTGTGGAAAACGTCAGAATTAATTTTCATATTGCGTACGTAAACTTTTTTTGCATAGCACTTAGCAACATCTCCTAAATATTTCAATTTAAATACTTGCTGCGTATTGTAACAACAGACATTTATTATAAACTTATTTTAAAGAATCAAATTAAACATATTTCAATAGTTACTGAAGATATGAAGCAAAAGATTAGAAATTATGCTAATTTATTTGTAACTTTTGCTTCCATATACGGAGACTTTTTTTACCTACTGTATAATCCTGCTAAATTCGATGCTAGCGTATTATACCAGCACTCTAACAGCCTAAAATCACTAGTCACTTCGTGGTTGGCAGTCGACTTGTTAAAGTGTTCTCCACCCTAATCTTTAATTATAAAATTTAATTGGTCTTTGCTAGGATACCTTTTAATATATTTATGAAATTTTGATATTTTTTATCAAATCTTGAAAGCTATCTTGATTGAGGCAAAAAATTGGAAAGTTCATTGATTTGTTACCAATTCACGATGAAATGACTAAGCGGATCTTAATGAAATTTCTAGGATTTATTAATTATATCCCGTTCTATGTTTTAAAAAGTTCTGACTACTATCAGGGTCGTAGTGGTAAAAAAATTTCTATCGGTACGCAAGCTTCCCGATTGTGGGAGTTAACCCCAACTGTAGCAAGGATTTTTTAATTATAAAATGCAAATTCCCAATATTTTACATAATTTACCTTACAAAAAACACTTATATTACAATGCATGCATAAAGATTTGCGAGTTATTATTAATTAGTTCAAAGAAGTGGTGGTACGCCTTACCAAATCTAAAAAAAGTACCGGTACGGCGTACCGTTGCGTACTGACCCCACTACATACCTGACTAGTATATACATAAAAGAGTAGAAATGTGTCAAGTATACAAAATTGTAACACACCTTCACAGTTCAAAATTTCGGCTTCAAATTTATTAGGTATATTTTATGACCTTCTTAAGTCTATACAAATGAAGGGACTTTACATTCACACTCACTAGAGGCAAAAAGTAGTGAAACTATGAATTTTTAAGATCTCGAATTGTTTAACAAAGTAGACAAGAAAACCTCTTCGAAACTATATAAGAGTTATCCACCAAATATATAAAATCGAGAGTGTCTCCTAACTAAAAAACGTCATTTGAATAGAAAATATTTTGGAAGGAGTATTTGGATGCATATTCGTTCACACCCTTGAAAAAAAAAGCAAAAAAAAAAAAAGCATCTGAGCCCCGAGAAAACTCTAAAGAGTTGAGAGAGTAATGTATGTCGCCTTAGAGCGAAAAGTAGTTACCTCCAACTTGTTAAAATATTCATAGGTGAGAGGACAATTTTTTAAATGCAATTCAATATGGGCATCATTTGAGTATCTTTGCAAAAATTTTTTAGTATTTCTCATTTATTGCAAATTTTATTTCTGTGATTAAGTTAACCAATTCATGAGATCTCTTCCTGTTTCCAATTATACCAACAAATGATTCTGGACCAAAAGTGGAGTTAACACCTTTTCACTCTAAACCAGCGATCTTTCATTTAAAGATTTTTTTTAATTCTACTATCTATACACATTACTTGGAAAGGTACCGTCATCTTGTTTCTGTCACATAGACATAATGCTTCCTTCATTTAGTCCATAATTATCTTTGTAGTATTTCAATAAAACACACACATGTGAAGTTTTTTACCTGTATAGCAACATTAATAAAAGTTCAGTGAAAAATTCAAAGATTGTTTTTAAAAAATTTAATTTTCAAAGTTTTCATAAGATATCTTATAAAAAAAAATTTACTGTGTAATAAAAATACCCAATTACTTTCCGTTCAAATTTAGTTGATATTTTATTACCATAAATTATTCAATTCTTTTAATTTCGTATTTCGAACTAGCAAAATAAGCATTATCAAATCTGTACCAGATGAGTGGAATTTCAAGAACATATCATTAACATAAAAGTGGGGACACAATAATCTTTTCCCCTCTAAGTGAATAAAAATGACATTTCCTCTCCCACTATATTTTTTTTATCATGTTTTAATACATTAAAAAACAAGAAAACTAGACTCCCTAGTGGAATATTTTTCATTACACATTGACTGCCAAGATATTACTTCAAATATTATTCCATTTTTGCCACTTAAAACAACAACAACTCAACTTATTTTAATCTTCAATAAGTGACAGTTCAAAGTTTGAAATTCTCAAAAAAAAAAAAAAAAAAAAAATCGCGATGTTTACAATTTTCACTATTGCTGCACCTTCTGCAATACGTACATATTACAATAGTATAGAATTGCAAATATTTTGAAGCACTAATTCGGACAATAATCACTCATGTTTACTATGTGATTATTTACTTTCAGGAAACTATAGCATTTGCTTTGGCTCTTCTGCAAGTGTGCCAAAGTGGATTTATCGGTCTAGGAGGTGGCGGAGGACAAGGAGGAAAGGGAGGATTTGATATCCTAAATGGAGGATTCGGAGGTGGAGGAATCGGTGGTGGTGGCCACAACAGCGGAGGTGGAATAGCAATCGTCGTTCCTGTAGACAATCTAAAAGTTGTTGGAGGTGGCGGAGGAGGTGGATTTGGTGGAGGAAAAGGAGGATTTGGGGGATTTGGTGGTAATTTTGGAGATTTCAATATCGGTGGTGGAGGAGGAGGAGGTTTCAATATTGGAGGTGGATGGAGACCTAAAGGAGGATTTGGAAACAACTTGAACAACTTTGGAGGATTCGGAGGAGGTGGAAAAGGAGGTTTTGGAAATTTTGGCGGTGGTTTCGGAAACTTCGGAGGAGGTAAAGGTGGAATTGGAGGAGGATTTGGTGGAATTGATGGTGGAGGTTTCAATTTGAGACCTGGATTTGGGAATAATAAAGGAAGTGCTTGGAAGTAAAAATAAAAAATCGTAGGTATGCTCATTATTTATATTGAATATTTTAATAGTTGTTATTATTGTTTTTAGTTCTCAAAAAGATTTTTTATAACTGGAAAAACAATTGTTCATTCAATTTAATGTTTTATACAAAGCTTTTTCACGAATAAATATTACTGCACAATAAAAACTAAAGCACTTGTATCGAATAATGTAAGCAATTGTAAATTAAAAAACATTTGAATTATAAAATTATTGATACTCTAAAAAATGTATTCAAAATTTTCCAGAAGTATCAAGGGCGAATATCGTATAAAGAGACCTAACCAAATTACGTAATTGAGAAATGCAATTTTACTGAGCAACCGCAAAGAAATATCTAATTTAACCAATGTGTGGCTAGAGCTCTAGCCTCGCATGCCAAAGGTGACGGGTTCAAATTCGGGGATAGGCATGGATGTTAGTTGTGGTTCGGAATCCACGATAAGCTGTAGGTCCCGCCCTGATTAGCAGTCATTGTGCATAAAAATAGGTAGTTGAGAGCATACAAACCAACCAAATCTAAATTTATTATAAAGCCTGATATTTATCAAATTTAACGTGGATTAATAGCACATTAAAATTGCGTGCAAGTCATGTATTGGCTGATATTGTAGGTCAAAATATTAAACCATTTATAAATAGTGTTGGAGAAAATTAGATGTAATCCACCTTCACAAACTTGCTATATGAATTTATGTAATGAGAGCCCCGATAGGCTCAAGATAGTAAAAGATGCATTATGTTAATATTTGAAGAAAAATTAATTGATGTAATAACTTATTGTCAACGAATTTCAAAGGACAGAAGTACCCTGGTCAAAGTAATTAAAAGTAGTGATAATTTCATCGAAACTCTAATAAAGCTTAAAACTTACACTTATATAGGCAATGTCAAAAGGGGTGTTATATGAATTTTAAAGGAAACTGGGCTGAATACAAATTAGTAATTGTGATTTTGAAGAAAGTGCTTCAAGAGGAAATTCAATGATATCACTGGGTCAATAACCACATGACATTGTACCCGTTCCACTGAATATGTCAACTGAATTCCGTTTTGGTTATGAATTTCTTCATTAATTAATTTTTCTTCAAATACTTACATAATGCTTCTTTTAGTTGCTTAAGTCCGCTGAGGCATTCGTTACATTATTTCAAGTAGAAATTTTGTGAAGCTGGATTACATATAAATTTGTTCTACACTATTTATTATTAGTTTAATATTTTAGCCGACAACATAAGCTAATACATACCTAGCAAGCAAATTTAATGTGTTATTAATCTGCTATAATTGATAAATATCAGGTTTATCATAAGTTTAGATTTGGTTGGTTTGTTCACTCAACAACCTATTTTTATGCACAGTGACTGCTAATCAGGGCGGGACATACAGCTTATTGTGGATTCCGAACCACCACGAACATCCATGCCTATCCCAGGATTCTATCACGTTACCTTTTGCATGCGAGGCGAGAGCGCTAACCACGCAGCCATCAGGTGGACCCATAAGTTTAGAACTAAAATTGCGAAATAGACTAATATATATACTTTCAAAGCATTCCAGCCTACATATTCTCAAATCAGACTCCAGTTTCAATGACCATCATATGTATTAACATATATTTTTATAGGAACAAATTTGTGTCCCATTCTGAAATTTGGAACACAAGTAGTCAATTGATGTCTTCAAAACACATTTTTTTTTTAAAGTTAAAATATGACTTTTTGAGATATTCAAAACATTTTTTGATGTTTTATCAAAAACACTTTTTTTGCAATTCTAGTCATGTTTGGCATTCTATTAAAACTTATTTAATATAGAAGTGATTGGCCAAATTCAAAGTCTCTAACTGTAATAAGTATGAATCAACAGAAATTTGAAGATATCAAAGCAATGGGAAATTTGTTCATTTTCACCTTTTTCAATGGTCCACATCTCAAAAACTATAACCCCAAAAATTCTGAAATTTTAAACTTTTCTTTCTTTTCATATGTTTAATTAATTCACAAAAAATCCGCAAAATATAAATTGCAAAAGTCCAAGAATATATTTTTATTGGTTGATTTGACATGGAATGACACTTACATGACTATGTGGTTCTTTTTGCCGGAACTTTTGCATTTTTTCTTATTTTGACACTCCTTATAATGATATGCATTACTTGGCAATTTTATAAAATAAAGAACCTTAATTATGCGTTTATTGTGTTTTATAATGTGGTCATTGCTGCCAAACTCAGATGTCAATATAATGCACTTAATGGAAGGTTAAAGATTTTTTTAAAAAATTATATTGAATTGTTATGAAATGGATTAACAATTTTTTTTTTTTTTCAGCAGCAGATTCGGGGCATAACAACCTTATCAGAAATTAAACTTATATCAGGGCAATCCGAAAGAAATATTTCACAGCATTGAATTTGTATTTAAAAAAAATCCTGTCTCTTCACATTGTAACCCTTTTTAATTTTGAAATTTTAATAAAGGATTGAGTTCCATAAAAATTGTTTCTTCATGAATATGTAATGCTTATTTATTACAATTCCCAGTATGGTACAGGATTTCAAAAGATATTTGATTTTTAATGTATAATGAATATTTAATTTGAAAAAAGTGCTTAATGGAAAAAGTTTCAAGTTCAAAGGAGGTTAATAAGAGCTTCAATGATATTTATAATTTAATGGTGTCAACTATTTAAAACAAAATTTAAAAACATATACAAGATTTAACTTTCACTCATTCCATAAGATTAATTGTTTAGTTTTAAACTGTCTGTTAACACTGAGTATTGTAATATACAAGAAGATTCCTGTCGTTCTTTTTATTACATAATTCTCATTCTAATGCAATTAAGAAGAAATTTCGTCAGCTTATTTCAAACAAAACATTTCATTAGACGGAATTAATGTATAATTAATGTTCAAGTCTATGAAAAAATTTAAATAGATATAATCTCTGACATCAATGGCAACTAGACATTTAACATAATTAAGATTTGCATTTTATGTTTTTTCATTACACATTTACAATTGACTGCTTTATGAGGCGATTGCGTGATTAACAGCGTTAGGCAGTGGAGCGCTTCGCTTGTGTTAGAGAGATATAAGAATTTAATTTTCCCAGATGTTCATTATCTTTTTTTGAAAATGGATCCTTACATAATTCACTTTATTATATACAAGAAAATTCTTCAACACTTTCTTGGATCAAAAGTCTTCGTGTAACTAAAAATATTGATCTTATAGGAATAATCTATTAAAATACATTTTCAAAGTCAAACATTTTAGTTTTTAGGTAGTTGAGAAATTGCGTTTTAGTTTTATTATCTATCTGGGTTTTGTATTTGTACTAGCCTAATATTTTTTTTTTTTTAAATGATATAAATTCATTATTTTTTGTGTTTACAAATAATTAATAGAGATTACTCTAAATAATTTGGCGTCAATTAAAACTATTTAGAAACATTTCAAATAATTTGACGTAATTGATTGCATTCGCATCCACAATGCCATGTTCAATTAAGAAATGTTTTAAGGTTACCTTGTATACCGTGGTAAAAGAGCCTTTGTAAAAAACAGATAAATGTTTAGTCGTCTATTTCTGACATTACAAAATTAGTAATAATAATAATAATTATAGGAAAAAAAAAAAAAAAAAAGAAAAAAAAAAACACTTTAACAAAAGCACTAGGTAAAGGATGACCACACCAAGTTGTCTGCCTAAGGCCTCTTTCACCTTTCACACTGTGTGGACAAGGGCCCGCAAACGCATGCCTTTTCACAAGAGCCTATATTTGCAGAAGTTTTGCCGGCATTTTTGAAGAGTTTTATTATTATTTTCACCCAGTGCATGCAGTATGTGAATAAGAGTTGATTAAAAGTATTTAGTTATTTTTTAAATTTTACTTTATAATATAAGTGGAAAATTTAAGTATAGACAATAGATGGTTACGGTCAGTATATCTCCTGTATTCTAGAAGGAAATGGAGAGGTAGGCTTTTGTTGAATTATCCTATTAATCAGGGCCGACTAAGGCGTGTGCGATCGCACACATGTAATTTTGAGAGGAGAACCGAAATGAGAAAAATATTTTAAAAAACAATATGATAATATGGGAAAAATGTAAATTAATAAAAACATTTTCGGCTATTAAAGCTAGGAAGGTCCACTGTTAAGGGTTGTAATACAGGTTATTTTAATCAATCTTCTGTAATATATTTTTTAGATTTTTCTTTCCATGAATATTAAATCAAAACTTTTGTTGTAAATAAAAAATTGTGTTTTATTTTTCTGACAAAACTATAATCAGAATAAAAGAATTTAGGAGCTTGCTCTTTACAGAGGTACAGTACACCATTCCTATTGAAGTTTGTAAAAGTCGGTTAAAATAATTAGTAATAGAAGAAATAATTTTAAAAAATAAAAATAATGAAAAGGTACTAAATACTTTACTATTTATTACTACTTATTAGTTTTAGTTTTTAATCCCTTTAAAATGCCAAATTCAGGTATTAAGTTCTTGCAAATTTTAGTTATAGAGCAACCATACCATTTTCGGATTGTTTTTCTATACTCATTTTCATTGTAAGAGGCGCCAAAACTCATTATTGCACACACAGTATTTTTCTCTAGACATTAAGCACATTCATTAGCACATTGTAGCTGAACAAACAGCTAAGATAATGCCAGTACTGATTAGCAGCATTAATATATAGTCGGCAGCTTTTACTTACCTATGTGGGATTCTCTTCTTGTTTCCAAAATACCGAAAAGTGGTTTGAAACTTAAAGTGGAGTTTGACCGATTACTTAAAGCCGATGTTAAAACTTAAGTCGGCCACTTAAAGCCGATGTTATTTTTAGAAAAAAGTTTCAATACTAGTATACATTGGAAAAGTTTTCCGAAACTTTTTAATAAGATTACAATTTTTTCACTCGTAACAAGTTTTAGAAAACTAATGCATCTGCATAAAAATTATTCATTTGAGGATTGATTAATTAAAAATTAACTAAAGGGTATAATCCTGCACCAATCATAATTCAATTTGTAATTCATTTTAAATTTAACGACAAACGATACACAGTGATTTGATACAAGGAACCGACTAGAATTGAAAACTTAATTGAAATATTTTTTATATAATTTTGTTTTGAAAATATTTAAAATTACTGACTTATTATAACAACGTCAAGATTTAAAATTCAATTATTGCTTAGATGAGTTAGATCCCTGTAGGTTTTCTGTCGCACATTATACACTTTAAATTACAAATGAAAATTTAATTAGTTAATTCAAACTGAAGTTATCGATTGAAATTGGGGATATATACCGACTTCTACAGGTCCGCACGAAGGTTTTAACCTTCGTGTGGGCCCTCAGGGTGCTTTCCGCACAGTGTGAAATGCTCCATTCAAAATACATTGGTAAAACTTTTTGCGGGCCCACACTCGCATCCGCGTCCTCACAGTGTGAAAGAGGCTTAAGTCGTGAAATCAGATATGGGTTCTTACAAATTACATTTAACTCATTTTCAACACTATATTCTTTTAATCAGTATTTTTCTTGACGACGCACACAGTGGAACAAAAGTAGTGAAAACCTGACCGAAATTCAAAAATTCATTTATTGTATCAAAACCTTCTAAATAACGTATGTTAGCGATTTTTAGAAGTGATGTATGAACATTTTTTTTCCAAAAATTTTTTTTCAGTTTTTTTTTTTTTTTTTTTTTTTTCTGAAATTACTTACGTTAACATGCAAAAATTTCTTAAACACAAAAAATATTCGCAGAACTACAATTTTTATTGAATTTTAACTGATTGAAATTTATAATGCTGTATAAAATAATTAATAATTCGTAATAAGGCTTAAGAATAATTAGTAATTATTTTAAAAGCTAACTTTATTATATTGGTAATTATTCAAGTTTCTAAAAAGTCACATTAATACTTTTTCCGATAGAGCATTTTCGATATTTTGCTAGTCGTATTGGAGTGCGCCACGCTCCAATACGACCATGTGGTTTGATAATTTCAAACCATGTGGTATAAAAAAGATCTCAGTAAAGAGATGATACTTTCCGGGTGGTTTTTCAAGCCACAGTAAGGAAAAATGTGCAACTACTTTTGGAATGTATAATTTTTCGTTAATTTGTTGTTTTCTAAACATTCTGATGAGAACTAATTTAGTTTCCATTCATTAATAGCAGTTCATGAATTAATTATTCGTGGATGAGCATTAGAAATATAGCCAAACTTACAAGTTTAGTATATTATAACTATAAGCCTAAAATTTTAACAAATGCAGCCGAAATGGATTAAAACAACTTAAAAACATGGGTTTGTATTTATCTACTATATTTGGCATAGAAAGCTTACAGTTTTCAGAAAACCGATGAAAATGAATCCTTAATATCTTTGAATTGAATCTTTAGCTTATAAATAAAAAGTTCTCAAGTTCATAAAACTTCTTCTTTATCTGTATTTTTTTTTAAAGATTTTTTAATACCTCACTCCCATTCTAAATTTGCTGTTTACAAATGGCTATTTTCATGGCCGTCGCCAGGAGGGTATAAGGGGGTGCACTTGCAGCTCCTTGACTTTTAAAAATTAAAATAAAATTTGAAAAACCTGTAAATTCCAAGGGAGAGGGGGAAAGCACGTATGCTATTTTGAAACTACGGTTCAATGTTACAATGCACATTTTTTATTATTTTAAGTCACCGGTTTATTTCTTATTCCGTTTTTTTTTTTGGGTGAGTATATTATTGCAACAGAGAGGTGGTTTTCAGGTGCCAGTTGTTTAGTATTATTGGAGATTGGAAAAAAGAAGTATTTATTCTTTTTATTTGTATAATTATTTAAATGTTGTTGTTTTACATTTGATTTTTTTTTATTATTTCTCTAACTTAGAAAAAATAAAATATTACTCTTTTATATTTTTAGATCCCTTATATTTATTTCGACTTTGTTTGCTTGTTTCTGGCGATCCAATCCAGTTGAAACTTGGAAAATTGATTTGAAGTCGATGACAATGCATTCAATCAAAGTTTTTGGGTTGTCACTGTCACTAAAATATCAAACAAAAACAACAACGCTATGGATTACTTATGAACCCACTTCCCCTCATCCAATAGCGCGAAAATTTTAAGCTTGGTAGATATACTCATTGTCGATGATACAGTGCGTCCCAAAAGTTTGTAGACAACAAGTTTTTGGATTTAAGAGCTAACTAAACCAGTAATAAAGACGAAGTAAATTATGCAAATCTGTAATGAGAAAATACAAATGATAAAATACTCATACAAATTTAAGTAGCATTAGATTTGATCTAAAAAATTAAAAACCAAAAATGCTGTCCCAAAAGTATATAGACAACTGATGTTAAAAGCTGATTTAAGTAATGAGAGCTAAAATTTGCATATTCCAAAGTCATGTACTTGTGGCGTAATAGTTTCCTGAGTTAAAAGCGAATCTATCTTTCCTTTTTCAATTGATTTCAAAGATGCTTCGCAACATGCAGTTTTCCAAAAATGAAATTTTGCAAATCTATCGTTTGAATTCTCGTGGAATGAAAGTTGTGGACATTGCAAGAAAAATTGGGCTTAGCAGAGTTGGTATTTGCCGAATTCTGTCAAAAGGTGACAATTTTGAAACAAAATCTCGTTCTGGGTGATTAAAGAAAATGGTGTTCATTCATGGTGTGGGGAGTATTTTCTTATAATGGAACTACTGATATTGCGTTTTTAAAAGACCGTCAAGAGAAGATTACCAGGATACGATCAAAGTACATTTACTTCCATTTGGAAAGTTGCTAAGTTGAGTCAAGTGGATATATTAGTAGGACAGTTGCTCCATTCACGTGTCAAACTCCACAATGCAACGGTTTAGACAAAATCAAGTAACTGTTATGGACTGGCCAGCCCTAGATCCTGATCTGAACCCAATGAAGAACCTGTGGGGAATATTAGCTTGAGACATAAATGCTAAAGGAAGTCAATTTGCAATAGTTCAAGATCTAAAGCTGTAAATTGAGCGAAGTTGCTTTTTTCTAAAACCAGAATTTCTTCAAACTTTTGTTTTGAGTATGCCTGAACAAGTTTTTGATGTGATTTGGAAAAACTGGTCAAAAATTTAACGTTAAAAGAAAAAAATGAGCTATCTATTAACTTTTGGGACAGTAAAATTTAGTTTTAAATTTTTATCACAAAGTCTGTTATTGTGTGATATTATTTGTGTATATCATTTTTATTGTTTTGATGTTAATAATTAAAAATGAGTTTGAAATTGTTACTCATCTTTTTCAATTTTTAAAATAAAAAAAAACTTTGTCTATAAACTTTTGGGACACAATGTAATGCTTTCTATCGCTTTGGGACTGGAAAACCACTTTTACACATATTTATATTACCTTACGTCAGACTTACCAGCTTTTACTTATGTTTTATTATCCAGATACCAAGTTTAATAATAAAAAAAATAAAAATATGTACTTTGTACTATTTGGAGAAATTCAAAGACCGAAACCATCCCGTATTTAGGTTGATGAGGCAAAATTTTTGGAGCTCTAATTAACCCACTTGCCATCATACAAATGTGCTTAAACTTGGCAGATAGACTCGTTGTTGTTAAAAAAACTAAGAAATATATTATAATTCTAGGAAGAAAAAGTGTCTAATATGAGTAAAATGTAATTTGGTGGAGTTCATTTTTGATTTCACAATTTTTTAAGCTCATGGAAGGAACTTCTTTTTACCACCCTAGTGTTTTAGATTATTATTTTTTTTTTGTGTTTGTTTCGATCCCCATTCTCCAATCTGTTTGCAATATTTGTTTATTTCATGTTAGATTCCTACTCGAAATTAATATGCTGAAAATTTCCTAATTGTTTTCAACATTGTGAAACGATTTTTTTTTCATTCACTTAGTAATTTTTTTAAATTTATACAAAATATATTTAGAAACTGATCTCAAATGCTTGTAGGGAAACGAATATCAACAAAATTAACAATTTATGAAGTAGGTTGGTTTATACGCTCAACGTATCAATTCTTGTCCACAGTAAAACGCTAATCAGGTCGGGACCTACAACTTGAAGTGAATTCACACAATGAATATTCATGCCTACCCAAGATTCGAACCAGGCACCTTTGACACTAACTACACAACCATCAGGTGGGAAAGCAATTTCTAAAGAGATTTATTGCAGTTGTTTGTAGTAGCAGCAGTTTATAAGTTGTTAGTTAACATTTAGCAAATGCATATTAAAAATCAGAATAGTTAATACTTATTAATCACTTGTTATTGTTTCTTAAACACAAGGATTGAAATTGGATGAAATATAAGATGACATTTGGTGACAGTTGAGAATTTCTGGTTCAAGGCATTCTACAAAAGGTATTGAAATAAGAAATCCCAACAAAAACATCTATGTAAAAAGGCGCCAAGTTCTTCATGCAATGATTTTAGCCGTGAAAAGTATTGAGATCTAAAGTAGTGCCAAGTTTAATGTTGTTGTAAATTACGGGCAATGAAAATGAGTAAAATTTTCTTCTTAAAGTCAAAATTCCCCTGCATAGGCCTAAATACCTAGTGACAAAAAAGCTTGTGTGACTTGGCCATTACGCACAGTGAACCAGAATACGTATTGGCCAAGTGTCACAAATATATTTTGTAGCTAGATATTTAGTAGGCCGGGCAATCGAAGTATCTTGGATCTTTTTGCGGTAGTGCGGAAAAGTTGTGGACTCTCATTATTAAAAAGTGTGTCTCTGAATTGGTATCTGAATTGATATCTTTTGTAAATAAAAATGTAACTAAATAAAAATGTAACTTAAAGTAAAACTTGTTGACTGAAACAGCATTTATCTTTAAAAAATAATATCATGCCAAAGAAATGTTCTATACTACATCTGTACCGCATATGTTATTACTGTTATCCTTCAAGTGATGGTCTCAGAATAGAGCCAAATGATAATATACTGTATAATGTATCTTAGCAAAGCTTATACACGTGCTGGGAAAACAGATAATACTGTAGTCAAGATTTGTCGAGTGTTTGATATTATAGTACTTTTCCGTTTAGCACCACAATTTTTTTCACTCCACTTGGGAACGTTTTAAAAAATCGCTGTTACGAGAGAGAAAAGTAATAGAAGATAATCATACTAATGATTGGCAAATTGCATTACTAAAATATGCAAACCTTTTGATTCAAGGATCACTAGTAGAATACAGCCGACCAAACGGTATAGTGGTTAGCGTGCTGGCTTCTAGACCGCGAGGTTGCGGGTTCGAGTCCCGTGTTGGCATGGGTGTTTGTAAATGTATGTTGGATTGTTAAATGACGAAATATTTCGGCGCATTATAGCCCTCGTGTTGCTGACGGCGCCAGATAATCTGAATACAACCAACCAACTAGTAGAATACATCAAAAGTTATTTCATTCGCCAGTACGTTGTGTTGTATTTGTAAAACGCAAAGATTTAAAATGTGCTTATAACGGAAAAGTACCAAAATGACAACTCGAAATTAATACACATGCTGAGAATCTGCTTTATTTTAATAGAATATTCTTGAAAAGATAGTTTGAAATGCCACAGACAGGGCCTACTTTCTTGTGTTTCTTTACAATAAATATTTTTTATACATCAAAGTATTTTTCTTTCAGTTTTGCAATACTAGAAATTTGGGTACTTGCGTATTAACGCCACCGCAGCTACAGATTTGGCGGTTTTTAAGTGCCGCCAATGTAAAAAATGGCGTCAAAAATCAGCAAACAACAAGGAATCCAAAAGATAACTGTGTGCGCGTGCAAACAACAAGATTGCTCTTTATTGGCGGCACTTAAAAACTGCTAAATCTGTAGCTGCGGTGGCGTTAACACGTAAGTACCGAAATTTGGCAGCATTTTACCAACAATTTACATTAACCCATTAAAGACAATTTTAAAATGGATAAACTCATCATTGTTTTTAACTTTAACTTTGTTTATTTAGATCGTTTAAGGTATATTTTGAATTTTTCAGATTTTTTGGGAAAATTTTATATTAGCAGAGAAAAGAACTAAAACGTTTGGCAAGTTTTCTTGCCAACCCTCGTTAATGGATTAATCATGTAGGTCAAGATAATAAAAAAATTATTTGCTCGTAACACTTTTTGCTGATTTTCTACATAAGTGAAATAGCCGACTTAATTTTATTTTTACTACAGTCAACGTTGGCTTTATATGAGGGCCCCCAATTCTATGTTGTGCTTTTGGAACGAATTAATATTTAGATTGAAAATTCTCTATATGGTTTGGATGCATTTGTAAAATATATTTAGGCCAGTATATTGTCTTAAATACTTCCACTAAGAATCTATACTAGTTTCAATATTTCCAGTATGGTTCCATACTGGTTTCAAACATTTCCAGTATGTTTCAAACCTGGTATCAAAATTTCCAGTATGTTTCAAATCCCGGTATTAAAATTTCCAGTATAATTTCATACCGGTTTAAAATCTTCCAGTATGGTGTCGTACCGGCTTTAAAACTTCCAGTATAGTTTCATACCGGTTTAAAATCTCCCAGTATAGTGTCATACCGGCTTTAAAATTTCCAGTATAGTTTCATACCGGCTTTAAAATTCCCAGTATAGTTTCATACCGGCTTTAAAATTCCCAGTATGGTTTTATACCGGTTTTTAAATTTCCAGTATGGTTTTACTGGTTCCGGTATCATTTTTACTGGTTCCGGTATCAATTTGATACTGGTAATTTGAACTTTTTCCAATAGGGTAGAAATGCTTAAAATTCAAAAATTAATAAATAATCACTACTGATTTCGCAGATCATTTGGCGGTTATGCTTAAAAGTTACTGTTTATTTTTTTTAACAACAACACCTGAAATTTTTTTTAGAATTATACGTTAATATCTTCTGCGCCTCAAAGGCACCGAATTTTGAAAATTGAAGGCAATTTTTTGAATAAGAACACAATACACTTTCCTAATTGTAATACGAAAACAAACTTTATTCCAAATTTCAGACATACAAATTATAAAAGCATTATTGATTGTAATCTTTTTTGGACTGTTTTTCTGGCTTTTTTTTACTAAAAATTCTAGCGTGTGGTTTCTGGATTCTAGGGTTGCTCCATCCCTATTCTGCTGTCCAACTGCTTTTCCGGAGGCTTCAGTGTTTAGTTTTACAATTTGTTCGACAGCTTGTGTGCGGGAAGGATATTTATTAAAATTCTAGACCTCCAAATGGATACAAGTAATGCTTATGTTCATTATAACTGATGAGAGGAGTCATATTAGGACCCTTACAGCTATACTGATTATCAAAGCAAAAGCAAGGGAAAATGGTCCAGACGAAAATTGTGTTCGCAGATTCGCTATTCTTGCTGTTGACCTTGGAGCTACAAACTAGACTGATCTCATGAACTTGTAAACTTGTTTTGTAACATTATCTCTATTTCTCAGAGAGATCAGTTTTTATGAACTTTTGAAGATGATACAGGACTGTGTGCGAAAGGACGGTTAGAATTTTATTAAATATCCTTCACACACATACAAGCAGTCGAGAAAATTGTAAAGCTAAACCCTGAAGCCTCCGTAAAAGCAGTTAGACCTCAGAATAGGGATGGAGCAACCCTGGAATTCAGAAACCACTTGCTAGAATTTTTCGAAAAAAAAGCAAGAAAAAAAAAAAAAAAACAGAAAGACAGTTAAAAAAAGATTACAATCAATAATGCTTTTGTAATTTGCATGTCTGAAAGATGGAATAAAGTTTATTTTCGCATTATAATGAAGAAATTGTAGTTTTTTTTTATTTAAAAAATTGCCTTTAATTTCCAAATTTCGGTGACCTCGAGGCTGTAGAAGATATTAACGTATAATTCTAAAAAAATTTACAGGTGTTGAAAAACAATAACTTAGCATTATCACAAAATAATCAACAAAATATGTGATTATTTATTAATTTTTGAATTTTAAGTATTTCTAGTCCAATTTTCACAACTTTCGACCCATTAGGTGACAGAAGATATCAATTAAGAGTTTTAAGATTTTACACAATTTTTAATAATGAGGGTCCGTAACTTTTTCGCACTACCGCTAAAAGATCCAAGATACTTTGACTTTTTCGGCCCGGCTTAATATTTAGGCCTATGCTAGGGAGTTTTGACTTTGCGAAGAAAATTTTATTAATTTTCATTGGCCGTAATTTACAACAACTTTTAACTTGGCTACTTTAGATCTTAATACTTTTTACGGCTAAATTCATTTCATGAAGAACTTGGTGCCTTTTTACAGAGCACCTTTTTATGAGCCCGATACTCTAAGATACCGGAACCTCTTAATTTACTTTTATAAATACTGATGCAATTTTTTACTGGAAATAGAACTTGCCAACTGAGCCTTATAAAAATATTGCTCAATTAAATAAATATCTGTAGTTGCCATATATAATTAATTCACACAGTAGAATTCTTTAAAGATGATGCACGAGCGAAGAATTTCTCGAGATTTTTCTAAGAGAGTTCAATTTATTGGACCACAGTCCATAAAGTATTTATGCCTTCAATGTGAATGGGGATAATATAAAATTATTTTAAATAAATAGTTTATTCAGATATTCAAAAAAAGTTGTCAAAGGGAGAAATAAATTAAGAATTGGCGATCGTTTCTTAGGCGATAAAATATGGCCAATGGTCGATTTTATAATGCCAAGTACCTATTTTTTTAAAAATTATATCTTGACTTTAGAGGCTTTGCAGCGTGTGGTGAGTTTATCCTTTATTTATATATGTTATTAGATACTAATATTCTAAGTTTCATAATTCTATCCACAATAGAATTGTATTAGAATTGAGATTCAAATTTTTCGAAAATTGTCCCCTACAGGTGATTCGGAAGGGAAAATCACAATTTTTAGATTTTTCCTTTATGTATATGTTAAACCTTACCAGCACACCAAATTTCATAATTATAGCTCTACTAGAAGTACCTTAGTAATTTGATGATCAGTGAATGAGTTTGTGGGTGCATCTCAAAATATGTCGTTTTCTGCCTTTTTCGAATTTCATTATCTCGACAATCAATACAATTGGGGACTTGAAACAGAGGGGTCTTACTAAAATGGCTAACAGATATCCGTAGAAAAAAAAATTTCAGCTCTCAGCCATACTGTGATACGCAGATATGAAAGGTCAAAATACTCCTGAGTGGCTTCCGGTAAAAGATGGCTGGCAGTGAACTTGGCGAGTGCACTGCCGTGCTCCTAGATCATAACCAAATTAGAATAATTGAAATACCTTAATAAATTAGCGATAAATTAAAAAAATAAAATAAAAAAATATGAGCAATATCAATATCTGACAAATATGAAATTTAATAATGATTTGTCACATTCATCTACTTTATATTATACTACTTCAACAGGCAAATGATAAAGTGTTTCTCGGGAGTATTGGAGTTTATTTTTCTAAATGCCAAAAGTTAGTTTCTAATACTCTTTGAAAATAGCCCATAATACATTGTTAATTACAGGGGCGTAACCATCAGAAGCATTTTTTCGGGAAGAGACCTGTAGAAATCTAATGGCACAAAAATATTTGTACTTCAGAACCAAATCCAAATTTGGTAATTTTCGTTTTACAACAGATTATTCCTCCAAAGTTCGTTACTATCACGTTATGCACTCACAAAAAAACAGCTTTGCGAAAGCCTAACAAAAACACGATCGGGACACATGGTAGAAATTTGCATATGACGAGCGAAAAGTTCACATGGGTGCCATCACAGGCAATTTTATCGGTTTTTTACGCTGAATATCTGACGAACGGCTACCGTGTGCCCCGATCGTGTTTTTGTTGGCCTTCCGCAGAGCTGGTTTTTTTTTTGGTGCGTGCTTAACGCGTCCGTTTTTTTGTGATACACGTACCGTTCCAAGGGTTCCTTTAGGGTTCTTGCATGTGCTGAGCATTTTGCGACAGAAAAAAGTAGTTGTCGCCATTCGAAAATTTCGAGTTTCTGTAACTATAACCATAACCGTAACAGTAAACTATTTAACCTCGACTGCATGATCTACACAGCATATATTTCAAGTTTCATTCGGATTCGTTCAATAGAATCAGAGTTATGAGCTTCTGAGTACGTCAGTTTAATTTTAGCCACCCTGAACAAATGAAATGTAGCTGTGAAATTTATACAGCTCAACGTAAAATTTGGCAAAAATATTACACAAAAACCGCGTTTACCCCGCATTGATTTAAACAAAAAAGTTCGTGCTCCGGGACAGTGTATCCCTCGTGTTTTTTATGTACAAGAAAATTCCAGATAAAATAAACCAAACTTTGACTTTGATTGTACTTCGAAGTATAAAAGTATGAGTTTTCTAATTACTTCCCTTAGAATCTTTAGATGATTGGAAGAGAAGTTTGAGAGTTTTCACACAAAGTATCTTTCCTAAATTAATAGTAAACTAAAAAAATATTTGCTTTATAATTACCTAACTTTATTTATTTAACACTACTTACTGGAAAGAAAAGACAGCTTAACTAGAAACAATTTTTCTATTTGAGAAGATGAACATATTTTAGATAAATATAGACTCAAACTTATGATATGGTTACACTTCTTTTACTTAAAAAAATATTAAAGATATGGTAAAACTCTGTCAAAGTATGGGCGTGTTGTGTGTATGTGAACTCATTACTTGTTTGGTTTTCTACGTTTATCTCAGAACTCGTACAGAGAAAAACATGTGTCACACCATAAATTTGCCCTTAAACAACATTCATGAACATACGCAGAAATTAACAAAACAACATCTACGAAACCATATAAAGTCTCAACAACAAAATACTTAGACAAAAACAAACGAAATTTGAAATGACTGCATTTATTGAGACGGTATAATACAGGGGAAAGTGATTTTTATCATGTCTTTTTCCCATGACTCCATTCGGTCTGTCGTACCTACTGAAATCACTCAGGCGTGTTATTTTCTGATCATTTTCCATAAGTAACGCAGGAAGTAGAGCAAGAACTGGAACTACAGAATAAAATAAAATGAAGATTAAGAAGAAAAAAAAGTCTATTCGAGAATCTTTTGTTGCGTGGGATTGGGTGTTTTATCTAATTTCTTTCTGGCAAACGTTAAAACTTTCTTATATGTTGAGGGCGAAAGGGAGGGGGGGGGGGACGTGGGGAAAAGCAATAGGAATTATTCAGTAATGATTAGGTGGCTTTGAAGATGTGTGCTTCAGATTAAAGTTGAACATTTGCAAGTAGAAAATGGAATTGCTATTACAGATTATTATGATCGAAACTACGTGGTGTAAATATTGTTTTGAAATCGCTTTAAATAATAACAGGTATTAGCTTGCAAATATTAAACAAATTTGTGTTTTGTTTGTAAGAAAGTAGTTGGTATCGATCGTAATGGATAGATAAATATTTAAAACCAAGGCATAAAAGCTTAGATACCAAGCACAATTGAAATTAATATAATAATGAAAAATATATAGGGGGCATTTTAGTAAGTACAATATGTGTTGAAAGGTAATCTACGTTTTGTAGAAATTTAGTAAGTATTTAAGAAAAAAGAGGAAAATTGGATTTTTTTCTTTTACACACAAAAGTGAATGGTATTAAAACAAGTAATAAAACCTTCTATGATAGTGCTATATATTTTATTTATTATATATACTACATATAATAGTTAGACATATAACAGTACTACATATAACAGTATATATCTATTTAATATCTCTATCTGTAACAATTTATGATATAAATAGTTTTTGTGAGCCTCCATATTGACTAATTTAATCCCAGTTTGGAGTTGTATTGGACATGTAAATGTAATGATATGCAGAATATTCGTGCATAAATATTGTATTCAATAATCCTCGAAAACCAGTCACGAGTATTTTTTAGAGATAATCATAATATCACGACCAAATACGAATACAAATAAAGTGTCAGTTATACTACTTATATTGAGACTTCGTTTAAGTGGAAACTAAATTAGATATAAGCACTGTTTCTAAAGTTTTAACCGGGTAAGAATTTTTTTCATTCATGATGTAATTCTTTAAAAATAATGTGTATTTGACTTACGTAATCACCAATTAACTCATGTGATCAGAATATTTCAATGATTTTATAGAAAATTTTATAGTAACACTTGAGAAAAAAAATTCTTTAATATCTACCTAATATTATTACTATGAAAAATTGCATTATTCCATAAGACAATATTCAATATGTTTACACCAATGGATCAAAGTTTTTATTCGTAATAAAAAACTTTGTATAAGGATATAGACTTATGTTCTAAACTTTAATTATAAATCATGAAACAAGATAACATCGCATTACCTATAGAAACACGCACTATTTAGTGAAGAGAAGCTTAAAAGGCCGAATATCTTCATGAAAAGTTTTAGCAGCCATTGAAATATTTGAAATAAGTTATTTCGAATAAGAATCGAAATAAGAATTTTTATTTTCTGCTTTCAAAAATTAGAAATTTTCTCAATCAATTAAGGTTAGTAAAAGTTTAAATGTAGATGAAAGTTGATTTTCTAGCATTTACATTTAAATTTTAATATTCTAAACGTTTTTGTTTTTTTTACTATTCAAAATCTTTCGTTCAAGATCAAGTTTTTTATTATTCAAACTCTTTTGTTCATGATCAAGTTTTTTAATATTCAAAATACTTAAATTTTTCAAAGCTTGATTCATATCATTGTTTGACTTCCTAAACTAGATAACTACAAGTGACTTGTTTTAAGAAAATGGAGGCTAAGGAAATGAATTTCCTATTGATGGCCAAATGTTATGTATTTTTGAAATCATTTACAACGCCTAGTGTTAGTCTACAAAGGTTTCTCAGTCATACCAAAATGTGCACCTAGCCTAAGACCTCTGTTCTATGTGAATGCCATTATTTTACCAATTTTGTAGTTACCTAATTTTAGTACTTACATGACGATATGTGAAAGAAAAATAGCTCATCGAATAAATTGAATCTCCGTTCTATTCAATATTCAAAATTGAAGACATACTTAATATCATAGTATTTTAATTATTTTCTGTAAATTGTGTCGATATCTTTGAAAAAATAAAATAATGTAAGATTAGTTGCATGAGGCTTTAATGTAAAAAACATAAAAAAAAAATGAAAAAAAAAGTATATGGCACCGAATGCCATTAAATTTATATGCATTGAAAAATAGGTATTCTTACATACTCTTTCACCAAATAAACCAATGCTTTCTTAGATATTAAATTCCGAGCAAAATTTGCTAAGGTGTATAAGTAAACAGAAAATTAGCATTATTTCATGAATATTAATATTCAATACTAGAAATGTCAACATGCATTCTAAATAAATAATTGCTTGAATTTTAATTAGCCTTTATTTCTAAACCCATTAAGCGTTTCGGTATGTAAACAATCCAAACACGTGTACTTGAAATCATTCAACGTAACTACAAATCGGATCCAGTGTCAATATCTAATTGATAGAATATTTAGAATAACTTGCGATCTCTATGGAATCTGCATCTTCAAGAACCATTAAGTCACGCAAATATCGAAAGTAATCATAAAACCGTAATACGAAGTTTCGGTCTATATAAGATGATTCAACCGAAGATTGAGTTTAAATGTTACAAAGTTTTGTGCGTTCAACATGGATTTTAAACACTCTTATCCGGTAAGGATTTATAAATTTATTTCACAGCGAAAAATGTATGACAGATAGATTTTTATATTAGAAAATACCCCGTATTTATAATTTTTTTAAATCAAAAATTGGTTGGTGTTCCAAAATTTGTTCTTTAAAATGTTCTCAGTCAAAATACGCTTCTAAAAAAATTAATGTTTTGAAACTAATGTAAATGAATTTTAAAAAGGGTTCTTCTCTAAATTAAGTCAAAACTGCGAGATATACGCACTGTCAAAATTTATTTAATCTATTCAATTAATGTTTCATTAGATGGCGATAGGCAAAATTATATATTTTTATTTTTCATATCAGTTTAAAAAAACTAATTGGGTAGTTTTATTAAGTTTTAAGTTTGTTGAATACATTTCATATACTTGCTGCACATTTTATATACTAGTCATTTCCGGTAATTTTAATAAAGGTAATAAAACATACTTGTCGAGAAATAAATGACAGGATTATTTTAATAGTTAATCCTGTTAATTTATTTTGCTCTATGTGAAGTAATACAAAACAGTTGTACTTAGATATAGCATTAAAATAAATAAGATGATAAACAACTAGTGAACAATGGCCAATAATTAATAAGAAAATTATTTAGATGGCTAGGACCTATTAGAGGCAGTCATGTCAGTGAAGAAAAAGTACTAAAATATGTTTTTAATTCAAAAGGAACAAGAACGTGCTAAATCCAAACAAATTTGAAATGTATAAAATATAAGGAATGGCGTTCACGAACGGTTTTTCAGTCGGTTAATGATCAGGTAGCTTAGTAGCATCTAAAGAAACTACGGAAAAATTTGAAATTCATGTGAGCGCACTTATCTAAATCAAGTTTAAAATATTGACGTTTCTTGTCTAATTAATTCAAGTGTCGATTAATTTGCTTATTATATAGATGACTATTTTGTATCAATTATAATGTTTAATTAATTATATTGTTTATTCAAATAAATATATATTTAAACAGTCATTGTTTAAATTAAATTACTTGAATTGATAGCAATTGAGTGCAAATCAGGAATTATTTTTAAATTAAAACTATCAGTTTCACAAACCATCAAGTATTTAATTTAAAACAAATTTAAATTTGTATCAATCACATTTAAAATTTTATAATTCGTTTTATTTCGGTACTAATTTACCGAAACATAGTTTTGAGAATTTTGATTCTTTCGTATTCATCATACTATATTTTCTAAAAAGGGTAGAGTCATATTAAATACCAAGTACGACAAAATTTCAAAATTCCAAAAATTAAAACTCAATGAATTAGTATCTTTAACTTACTTTTCACATTACACAGATCATTTGTCGGCATGATCGCACACACTGCATCTGCATTTGCCATTTATGCTAATGAATGCGACTAACTATTGATTACTTAACTGAAAATAATCCATTGGTGTGCGCTACACCCTTACTCTTTATATACAAGCTACAATTTAAAATAATGTTTGAAATAATCTCTATATAAGGAGTTTGTTGGCGTGTTTGTCCTCTACACAATCTTGAGTGGTTTCATCAAATTATATCAAATGTTGCACAATTAAACATATAGATAATAGAAGGGATAATTATTTACAATGATGACACTAAAACTCCTTGTATATAATTCAAATTAATTACGAAAGTGAAATAATGATCTCAACCATAATAAATTACAATCTACTATTTTTAAATCAAATTAACTAATTGAAAAAATGAAGGAACTAGTATTTAAGCATACCTCGTATTTTTATAGTTCCAAAAAGTCTAAGCGATTATGATGTACTATGGTCGTTTAAATTTAGATCCCATTGAGAGGCAGAAGGTCAATAGACACAGGACAGTTCATCGTGATCAGTCATGGTAAATTGTCATGAATTGTTTGTTCACATCTTCACTAAACAACGGTTGCAACATTTTGTAACTGTATATCTGTTTTACTAATTTAAATTACCTTTGATCGTTTTATATACCAAAAAAGTTTGTGTTATGTGAAATTTTGAAAAACAAAATTTCTCAAGACAAATTCAATTTAAATTGTATTTAAAAGTTTCGTTTTTTAGTGTCACAGCCATGACAAATGTGGTCCGTCTTTTTATGTGATCCTTTACGCACTAGTTTAATGGTACAAATACCTACTTAGCCTTTAGCATTCGACTCTTTATATGTCATTTCCAGGCGCTCGGAGTCTTATTCTCGTTTACTTGCTTATTCCTCTCTGTGAACTAACTGCGATGAAGCAGCAAAGGCCAACCCCTCAGGCAAGGACTGCATTATTTATGATCTCTGATATCTAATTGATATGGTCGCATGAAATAATTGAAAATTTTTGCTTGTATAAGTAGACTGGCAATGTCGCCTGGAAGTTTCTTCACAGGCGATTTCATATGTGTTATCAAATGCATTTTTACTTTCAATTATCTACATGTTTACATAGGGTAATGAAAGTATAGCATTCGGTTAAAAAAAAAAAAAAAAAAAAAAAAAAAAAAAAAATCGATTTTTTTTTTTTTTTTTTTTTTTTTGTTTTTTGTATTTCACTACGTTGTGGAACATCTTGATTTAAAAAAAGTAGTCTAGTAAAAATGACTGTCTGTGTGTACGTGGTTAGCATAAATCCCAAACAAATTGACTTACGATGTTCAAATTTGGCATGCGGATTAGTGGTGGCCATGGGATTTACCATTAATGTTTCGTTAAAATCGCGCATTCGCTTAAGGTTGAAATCATGAAATAGTCCTCGTGTTGCTGACGGCGCCAGATAATCTGAATACAACCAACCATGAAATAGTCATGTTTAATCATGTTTTTCAACAATTGCTAAAAAAAGGCTCTAACGATTTTTATTAAAATCTCTGTGATAATACCTCTGAAGGTTATCTAATCGTCCCCACCTTCGAAATTCCCGTAGAAATACGATAAAAGCGTAAAAAATTGAAAAACGAGTGCCTTTAACACATAGATCTCTGCCCGTGAGCATCGCGCATCAAATTGATTTTTTTCTGTTTCACGCTCAAGAAAGGACAATGTAATATCTATCGAATAACTTCGCCAATTTCCTCATTTTGGCGTGTTTTTTTTTTTTTTTTTTTTTTTTTTTTTGCTTATGCAAAAATTATTGTCAAATATTTTATTTAAATGAATGAAAATATGAAAACGATAAATAACACCATATCAAATTTTAATGCAATGACCAATATTATAGAGTAATTGAAAGTTGGGCGATGTTTCACACCTCTAGTTAACACTAGTTGTGCTTCTCCGGCATGGTGATAACGGCGCCATGCTTGATACATTAAATTCATCTTTAAAGACCCTCTACAAATCATATTTCCACCCCACCCCGTTTTTCTAATTCAACTTATTCGAAATCTAATTGTTATAATGGGAAGACGCATTCTTTAGTTTTCCGGACGAGGTTATGGTAGTGTTGAATCACACAAATGAAGTGAACATCATAAAAATGTCAAAATATAAGATGATACCACTTAATTACTTTTTATAAACTGATCGTGGAGAATCATTTATTTTTAAAATTGAAACAAGTTTATGTTTTGAAATTACACTCACTTCCAAAAGTTAAGAACGGAGAGGAACATTTTAATTTCTGTAAGCCGATCTAAATTAAAGAAGTTGAATTTTGCTGCAAAGGTAGAAGGAAGTATGCAAATATGTAAGGTCAGGTTCACCAATCACGGTTTCATGTCGAGAAATATGCAAAACAGGCAGTCGTATAAGAAGCTGGCATTGTGAAGGGTTCCAGGAGTTGCATGTAAGTGCTGATGAAAGGTGTTTAGAACATTCATACGGTTTGTTTTCAAACTAGACGTGTTTCTATGGCATGCAGAAAACGATGGGAGATTCTGAGCGCTGGCGGTCTGCCGGACGCATTGAAGAAGGACTGACTATCACAGATATTGCTCTTTTCTTTAACGTTCATCATTCCGTCATTTCACGATTATGGAAGCAATTCCAAACCAGCTAAACAGTTGTCCGAAGACCTGTAGTCGGTCGTCGAAGGGTTACGATCCCCCGCGGAAAATCGATATATTGCTGTTGTAGACAAGCGGATTCGAAGATCGCCATCCACACGTGTGACATCTATGGTTGCAGCTGCCATTGGTAAGACGATATCTGCCACTACTGTTTTTCGAAAGCTACACATGAATGGTCTGTACACACGTGTACAGCGAGTTTGTGTTCCCTTATCCATCCAATCCAAAAGGTACGATTAAAGTGGGGCCACCAGCACGTGAATTGGACTGCGTCTGATTGGGGCAACGTAATGTTCACAGAAGAGTACAGATTTGCCCTACAATCCGATGATAAGCGTGTAAGGGTATGGAGAGAACAAGGCACTCGTAATTGATCCCAGAACATCACCGAACATCAGCATTCCATCAGCATGGAAGCTTTATGGTCTGGGCAGGGATTTCATTGGGATATCGCACCGACCTGCATATCTTCAGGCGAGTTTCTGTGACGGCTGTAAAGTATCGAGATGAAGGTTTAGACCCCTTTGGGAAACTGTAAGCTGCAGCAATTGGTTCTTCTTTCGTTTTAAAGGATGATAATGCGCGTCCTCATAGAGCTGCCATCGTTGACGACTTTCTGGAGAGTGAGGGGATTGTGCGTATGGAGTGGTTGGCTTACTCGCTGGACCTTAATCCAAATGAAAAATTTTGGGATTCCCTCGGCCGTGCTGTATGTAGACGTTTCCCCCTCCAGTCACTCTCAGATTTAGAAACTGCCCTACAGGAGGAATGGTGATTACTGGACTCTGCGGTGGTTGATCACCTCGTAGCAAGAATCATCATACGCTGTACACTTTGTATGCAGGTGGAGGGGGTTCTCACATACCCTATTAATGTCTGTTTTTTCTGTTTATTTTGAATTTAAACATCATTTTGTTAATGTCGCAAATATGACGTTATCTTATATTTTATGAAAATTCAATCTTTTTTTTTTTTTTTTATTATTATTTCTGTTTGACATTCCTTGTTTTGTTTCATGAGTAAACTTAGAGATACTTACTTGGAGCATTTCGTGTCAATCAAAGCAGTACTTGTCAATTTTTTTGCATTTTACCGCTCCGTGCTTAACTTTTGGAAATGAGTGGGTTTAAAGGAAATCTCGTTTTAATTGAACATTTCATAAATAATTGCTGATTAAAATAATTATCTGCAATACTAAAATTTTATTTTTTAGTTAGTTTTAACTAATCGTTTCTAGTTATTCTGGATGTCCATACTTAAAATAAAATCTCTTTTTGTTTCAGGTGTTCTTAGTGTATTGTTTATTTATTAAATGTTCACTTGGATTTCCAGCTGTAATTAAAAGTGCAGATAAAACTGAGTATGAATCTTTGGATTTTGGGACTAGTAAAGAATTAAGTTTGGTTTCTAAGCCCCAAATTCTGGTAAAGTCTGTAAATGAAAATATTTCTTTGGAAAAACACGCTAATAATACTAGTGAAAGTAATAAACACTTTACGATATTGAATCAGTATAAGAATATCAAAAATGCAAGCGATTACAACATAAGATTCCAAACGGAAACAGATGTTAGCAGAAGTTTAAAGCCGATTTCTACAGAACCAGTAGAACATCGAAAAACAGCAGAAACAAATAACTTCGTATCCCATACGATTCCCAACAATGGTCTTCATAATCAAGAGTATGATTCTCACACAGGTGAAGAAGTTGTTGTTCAGAAATTTGGAAATTCTCCTAAAGATCAAGGTAAAGTTGTTTATATTCCAGTTTATGATTCACCAAACCAACATGGACAGACTTTAAATATTCCAAATGCTCATACTAAAGTGATACAGAATCCTCTACTCAGAGCCAATAAGAAGCCTGTTGAGTACATTGGTGTAGTATTTGTTCATAAAATGAAACCTGAAGATGCCATACTTGCCTCCCATATGAACCAAAAGGGAAATTCTCATAGTAATTTACGGAACTCATACAGAGATTTATCTCAGGCATCAAACCACAAATCTTCATCCGATAATACATTTAATCAGCAATCAGGAAAAAGTCACCTAGATGATGAAGATCATAGGCTTCTACAACAAGCTGAAATTAAACACCCTAAAGTACAGTGGTACAATCAAAAGGCAGCAAATCCCAATGCTCAATGGCAAAATCAAAAATCTTTATCTCCAGCAAACATACAATGGCAAAAACATCAGGTGCTTGACCCTGGCAATGTACAGTTTCAAAATCAAAAAACTTCTATTCCTGGTAGTAAGCAATGGCACAATCATCAGACTCCTAACACTGGTCTTGAACAACGGCAAAATCAAAAATCTTCTACTCCCGGTAATATACAATGGCAGAGCCAGAAGACTCTTGATCCTAACCATGAACAATGGAAAAATCAAAAGTCTGCTATCCCTGGTAATATACAATGGCAAAGTCATCAGAAGTTTGATCCTGAAAATGTACAATGGCAAAATAATCAAGCAATCAACTCCGGCACTGTACAATGGCAAAACCCAAATTTACATGACCCCAGTATTGGGCAATTTAACCATAACACTTTAAAACATAACAATCAAAAGTCGTCTAATTCTGGAAATACACAATGGCAAAACCAAAAATCTTCAAATCCTGGTAGTGTAAAGTGGCAAAATCAAAAACCATCAACTTCTAGTAACGCACAATGGCAAAACCAAAATGTGGTTTTAGAGGGCAATACTTGGGCAATTAACCCAGGCACAAAAACTATTTCACAAATACCTGTAGTACAAAGAGAAATGCAATCTGATCAAAGACCTTGGATAAATGAACAAAACATACATGCTGATCAAAATGTGTATGATAATCAGAATCAAGAAATTACATATCAAGGAAATTCAAAAACAAATAACATTGACCAACATAATTTACAAAGCAAAAGGCCCATATCAGAAAATCCTCTTTTCCCAACACGGGGAAATCCTCTTCCTAAAACTCAGACTGCAGTAAACCAAAATGGAAACTCTTTTCATGAAAAGAAAATTGTCGAAGGAAATGTACACTGGATTGACGAGAGTGGACAGCCGAATAATTACCCAACAGATAAACATAAACAAAACTTTAATGTGGACGACGTATCTATTTCTAATTCTATTCCAGAAACTGGTAATAAAGGTTCAGTTCAATACATTCCAGTTATTCAGCATATAATAATCGAAAAACCTTCTGTTAACAATAGAAATCATCCTGGCAGTAAGGAAATGCTTCACAAAGTAAAACAAAACATTCATAATTTCAATCAGTTGCCAGGACATTTACCTAATCCAATGACTTCTGAATATGACCACAATAACGCTTATAATGGGAAAAGGAATAACAACATGCATCTTAATGTAATATCCCCGCAGACATGGGATTCACAATCCCAAAACGGCCAATCCTCTGATTTACAATTTTTGCAACCACCAAATAGTTTCATTAATTCCAATCATTATAAAAGTAATGACAGGATACCCGTTGAAGCTCTTATTCAAGTTAATTCAAAAGCAGTAAATCAAAATTCAGGATACCAAAAAAACGTTCAAAAATTCAACGAAAGAAATCTTAGCTACAACAAAAATTCTAAAAATGGTATGTTTGAAAATATACCAAGTATAATTGCTGGTCAAAATGTTCAACACGGTTCTTCTCACCAAGCAAAACTTATTAATCAAAACAATCCATTAACTCAGGAATTTTCAATTGACCCTCATATAAAAGAAGCTTTTAGAGTAGCAGGTATACATTTACAAAATAAAAATAGTTTTCATACGAGTTCTGCAGATGATATGCATCCTCCCAATAAGTTTCACACAACGAATACGAATATACATTATCAAAAAGAAGTAAGAAACACACAAAATCCGCACTTAAGTGGAATCAAAGCTACAACAGATCAGAGGTATAATGCATTGATTCACGAGAAGAATAACAATTTAAATGCGATACAAACAAATAATAACATCCACAAAACAAATTCGCCAATTTATGCTCTTCCAATCGGACAAGCTTCTGTCGACGCAAGTAATGGTGACAGAAACCAGCTTATCTTCCTATCACCTGAAATAAACTATACAAGTTTGGATAGCTTAAATCGTCCTAAAGGTGGTTCAACAAGTAATGCAGTTATTAACTCATTTCAAATGAAAGATGCAGTGGCCCATCCACAGCAACAAATATTCGTCAATCAAAATAAAGTGATCTCAGAACAACAGTTATATAATGCCGCTCCTTCACTTTTACCAAAAAATCCTTCGGTAACAAGTTTTTCGCATAACAAAAACGATGGCACACGGATGTTCACTGAAATTGGGCAAAAAGACAATGCAGAAATTGGTAATGGACACAAACAGTACTCTGACAGATCCAGCCAAGGAAGTTATGAAAAAAATTTAGTTATTTCTCCAGATCCAAGACCAGGTGTTTCTGGAAATGATGGAATAAATGGTAAAAACTATCTACAAGATGAAGTAAGTAAATCATGGCATCAGAGGTACTTAGAAAACCCAGAAAACCATCCAGCTCAAGGAAATAGGGGGAAAATTGAAAATTCTAATATTTCTAACGTCAAAGATGCAGACGGAGCGGATTCTAATGGTTTTGGTGGAGAAAGTTTTTGGTAATTTTGGTAAGTTGAAAATTAAACTTTTGATGTTTTCCAGTAAATTTGTAACACAAAATGAAAAATGCCCATTATGGAAATGTTTTTACTTTTTAGGTCACGAATTCTTTTTTTACCTGATAGAAGTTACTTCATAAAATAAGGGAAAAAAGTAAATTAATGATGTAATTGGTGAAAAAATAATTTTAAAGTTTTTATGAAAATTCATAAATAATAAGTAATATTGAATAAGATGACTTAATTTAACACGTTTAATTGTTTAATAATGACACTTCTTTACAAAACATGATTTTTTTTCTGGAAATTTGATACTATACAATACAAAAAAACTGCAAAATATGAAAGAACTGAATTTTAGTTCTTCTTTTTAACGACAATAATCACAAACATACACCATTCCTTTAGCTCCATCACAATTACTGGGAGCGTAAACCGTACATCGGAAAAAGCAAACATCGGACCCAAACTCTCTTTTCCCAATCTCCGCATGTCCACATCCTTTATCTCAAAGATCATATCTTCGAGTTGTTCTTTGATTTTTTTTAATCAACTTTACTTTTTATATGAAGCTATGTCCATGGTATGCAAATTTTTTTAAAAACACCCTTCAGATCAAATAATACAAGTTTAATGTGTTCCCTATAACCAGAACTAAATGTTGTTCCATATAACCAGAACAATAGAGCTCCGTATTGTCGACATAGCTATTTTGAAATAAACATTATATTACAACCTCAACAAAGGCGATTATATAATTTTAAATTACCTAATAATGTTGCTTAAAGCCTATATAACAAGCCAATCACATTTATAAGGTGAATCCAAAACATAAAGAGTATAAATAAGCAAAAAATTTAATACTTTTTAAAGATTCAAAAGGAGTAAAAAAATGCACTTTCTGTTCACTGTGAATCTAACATACAACTGCTGATGTCAAAGATGCTGACAACCTTTGGGCCTCTAAACAATGAGTCCCTGTTTTGACAATTAGAGACCAGCTAAAGGTACTTGACCACCTTGGAAAGCTAAAAAATACAACATTTTCAATAATTTTTTTTTCAGGTTTTGTATAAGATATTACAATGATTATTTAAAAAAACTTTTGTTTGAGCTTAAAGAATACAAAAATACTTGGTTTTTTTTTTCCAATTTCATTTTTTAACAACTATCCAGGAGGCGACAAAGTCGAGGCCTCAAAAAAATGTTAATCTCAGGATTGGTAAATCTGAAACAAAAAAACAACGGAATCTTCTAAAGAAAGGTTCCTTACGTGACAATTTACCACAAATTGTCAAAAACAAAAAAATAAAAAATGGCTGATGTTTGAAAAAATTGTTGAAAAAACACCCCTGTTTTTCACTATTCTTTGCTAAAAAAAATTTTACAATTAATTTTTTTTGGCAAAATGTGGTAAATTAGCATATAAAACATCTCAACGAACAAAACAAGACCAAAATCATCGAAATCGATCGAGTAGTTTTGGAGATTAAGTGTCCGCCATTTGAAAAAAAGTACTTTCGAGAAAAAAAGTTTACAGTTTTATTCGCTATTTTTTTCAAATAGTTTTTAAAAAATCAATTTTTTCACTTTAAATTTGTTAATCTGCAATCCTTGGACCATAAAACCCTGGAAAGGATTGAGAAAACGCCAAAAAAGATTTTTTTTTAATTTATAAGGTGGTCAAGTACCTTAATATTTTTCAGATGATTAGGGGTTCCATATGATTCCATGTGATATTAAACAACTTATTAAAATAGGACATTCCAAAGCACAAGACATATTCACACCGACATTACATTCCTATTAATAATCATGATATTCAAAAAATCCTCTTCATATTTTATTGACAACTAGCAGCGTGGCCCCACGTTGCGTAGACCAGACTTAGTGCATAAGTCTCAGCTTTTGACGCTTTGCGAACCAGACTAGCTTCGCTCGCTGAAGGGTTCATTACTACGAAAGAGTTTAAGAGTTTAACAAAGTATTTTCTAAGATTTTTGTTATAAGACTAGTATGCAGAACTTAACAGTGAATTGTCAGAACTTTAATTTCTACCTGAATAACCAAATTACAATGATAACAGCGGCAATTTATTTTATAAAAGTTATTACATAACTTTTTTAATTTTTTGAAATTGACGTTATAAATTACGGGATAGCTTTTAAATTGCCATGAGAATCATCTATATAAAAATAAATAATGAAGAGTTAAAGTGAGCAGAGTTATTTAACGGATTCAATTAAACTGTTATTGTTTTGCAGATGATAAAATGGTTGAAAGAAATATTTCGGTGACTTTTGTCATACCCAAATGATTTTTTAATTCAAGGAAATATGAAGTGTGATGAGAGTAGACCAAGATTCGAGTATGGCTCATATAATATCTTTTAACATAGAAATTCAGAACTACAGGTAAACTTTTATGCATTAGTCAGTCTCACAAGAAAACTAACGGCAAGTAATGATTTTTAAGTAGTCATACAGTTCAAAAGTAAACGACACCATCTCACTGCAAACAGTATTGAAAAGAAAAGTCATCTGATCAAAGACGCTAAACATAATTGTTTTTATGCACCATATGATAATAAAAAGTGTATTGTTTGCAACATAAATCATACATTCAAAATTGTATCCCATTGAGCCTCGCTTAGGGAAAGCGTATTTTACCGTGTGGTACAGAAAGGTTCTGCTTTGGGGCCTCAGGCTAATAAGGGTAAGATAGTCTTTGCTGCTGAGAATGCATTTAATCTCTAGAGACAATGGACGTCAAGCGATCTGGAAAAAGGTGGGAATACTAAAAAGAGCCTTAATTGTGATAATTTAGGCGGTAAAGATGTTTTCATCTTGAATCATATTGTGGTGGATAGTCCTACTGAAAAAGAGGTGCCATATCTGGAAAATGCATTGGAAAAATGTTAATTGGTTGAAAAGAACTTTAAAGAGCTGTGTTGCCACCAGAGCTTACAAATATTCTCACATTTTTTTCGACCGTAGGGCGAAAGAAAACCATTTATTTTTAGGGAAGATTATACCAATAAAGCACGTTGAGTGTTTATTAGAATTTTATTTATGAATATTTCTTTATTAAGAGTAGTAAAGAAACTCTGATCAGTGCTTAAGTTTTCCATCACCAGTGAGCTTCCTTATGTGAGAATATATATATATATATATATATATATATATATATATATATATATATATATATATATATATATATATATATATATATATATATATATATACATATATGTGTGTGTGTATGTGTGTAAGTAGTTATATAGTGACAAATATATTAGGTATGAATGATATCAAAAATTATTAGTTTTGAAAATGAAAACTAAAAGTTAGATTTTCACAAAGACGAACGTGTTAAAGGGCCAGGAACATTAAAGACACTAATGAATTAATATACATTTTAGATTATTTATTATTTTATTATGCTATTGATGATTATTAAAACTTTATCTATCAAAAATTAATGAATTTGGCTTGACTTCTTTTCGAAATTTTTTTATCTTCTCTTGATATTTATCGTACTAACTTTTTTTTAATTTATCAGTTGACTAATAATGACATTTTCTGTGTTTGTAATAAGTATTTTAAATAAAAGAAGAAAGATAACTTCTTTTAACAACACTTTATTTTGTATTAAGATTTTAACTTAGTAAATTTTACCTAATTTTTTTCCCATTTTCGATTACTTCACTTGTATTTTTATCAGAAATATAAAAAAATAAAAGTGATTTTTAATACAAATTCATGAAAAAGCGTAATTATTTAATTAATCAATTCTTATATTTTAAGTTGAAAGAGAAAAAACAAATCACCAATATTAGATTAAAAACGACAACGTGTATGACCAGTTCTTGTTATTGTTTAAAAACTTAAATCTTTAATACTTGTATTTAAAATCTTCCATTAGTAATTAATGTAAAGTAGTTTATAACTAAAAATGTTGTATTACAAAATAGAGATGTAATACTTGGCGATTTAAAATAAAAATTTAATTGCATTTCTCCTTATTCTTTTTTCAGATTTGGAACAATTGTTTGCTGAGTTTAACAACTACATCTAAGAAGATATTAAAATTAATATATACAAGACTTTTTCTCCAACGGGATATGTAATTAGACTTATTGTATAGGAATTTTTATTATGGTATCAAGTATTTCCAGAATGTGGAGCAATATTATAACCACGATATCAGAAATATATATATTGGTTTTTTTTATAACGGGTCCAGAGCTAAGCTTTTTATGTAACATTAGGAATTTTGATAATAGCAAACAAAATATATTCTAAAAATAAATACACATATATGCAGTAGAGAGCTTTTTGAAAAATCTGGCTTATTACTAAGGGTATCATCATTTCAATGCGTTAAATAAGTTAAGAAATTAATCTAGCATTTTCCAATTATCCTTAATCATTCCTTGCGTTTTAGACTATTAAGAGGCATCGTCAGACTGCCTCGTTCCCATATACCTAATGATTAATTTTTGGCTACAATAACTGCCACAGTATTGCTTTAAAACATATAAATTTTTAAACCATATTAATAACAGTAGTAAAAGGTTACTTGCAAAATCTGATTGAATACTAAGTAGTATTTTTATAATAAATTTTAAAAAAGCTTCTTTTTCTAAAAATTTATAATCAATAACTAATTTTTATTACTGTTGGTTTACCTGGTATGAAAAGTCCTATGTTTTAAAGCAATAAATACTTCGACAGGTATTGTGGTCAAGAAATTAGGCCTTAAGTCTATTTGACAGGGACAGACTGAATATCACTCTTACTGAAATGTGTAATTTCATTTTCAAACTACCAAATTTCATCCAGCCTTATTGTAAGTAGTCAAAATGACCAATTAAAAAGCAAGCGAATTTTCATAAACCTTAAAAAATTGTTTTATTGCAGTACAGGGTGATTATAATAATTCTGCTGTAATAAATAATAATTTTTTATAAAATGCTCTACATATTCTACTGAAATCATTGTAAAATCACCTCTAAAAATTGGAAATAAAGTAACATTTCTTGGTTTTTAACTTCGTTCACAACCATTTTATCACCTAAGTCATTGAAGTGCGACATTTCTATCTTTGTAGTAGTTTTAAAGTAGGTTGTTTTTTGTTTCTTCGCATATCATTAACACATGGTCTCAATGGCATGTGATAAAGTTTCATTGAGATACATTCTTTAGAGCAGACTATGGGAGATTCCCACGTTTTCACCCCCGTTTTTTTAAATATAACCACGTTGTATTTGATAAATAGTCTATGAAAACTATTAGCAAATATAGTTGTTTATCCTAATATAGGGTTCAATGGATTTTTAGATAAAAGTATATAGTACATTTTAAAGCTAGTTATAATTGATATTTTTAAATTTTGAAAGATGGATTCCTAACTTAATTCACAACCAAGATTTTTTTGTTATTAAACTTCTGATGATCTTTTTGCAAGTATGAAATACGTCTGATGTTAAATTGTTATATTATACGCCATACCTAAAATTTAAATATCCTCTCTAATGCTTATTAAATATGCAACGATAAGTACTTCTGATGTTTAATAAAGTACTGATTCCTTTATCAAAATTTAAATTCTTCCTCTGATAATGATTTGAGTATAGTAATATTTATCTCTCTCCTTATGTTGATTAAAATACTTTTGCTCTAAAAATTTAAATATCTTTCATGACGATTAAAAATTTGATGACTACTTTTATCAAGCGTTTAATGTACCGTCTGGTATTAGTAAATTCCTTTTTTTTTTTTTTTTTTGTCTTAGAAAAATTTAGAGGAGCAGATTAGTCTCCAAATTGTGCCTAACCAAAGAAAAAGATGAACTCCAAAAATTTCGATCGAGAGCATTTGAAATGTAATTTGCGTTTGTAAAAGTTGTGTTTATCTAGCTGTGGTCATGCCTCATTTGTTTCATAGTAATTTAATTTTCCATATGCATTTTTTTCTTATACTATCTGATTAATTTTTCCTACAAAAAGATATACAAATACTTTCTAATTAAATATTCATATGAAATATTTTAAACTTAAAATATCAAAATTTTTTACTAGAAGAGCTCTACACTTCTTTAGAAAATTGATGTTTAAAGAGATAAATTTTATTTTTTATAATTTCGTTTGGCTAATTGTATATTATTATCATATACTTACAATAATTTACATAAATAGACTTTTTGAAAAAAGATGCTATAAATTTCAACAATATCTACGTGAGTTTGCTCAAATAATCCTAAATACGTTCATGTTTATTGTAAAGTAGGCCATTTTCCAATTTGCAAGTTTCATGGTAAATTAAATTGCACGAGATTTCAATTGGACATAAACACTAACAGATATTATAGATTAGGATATTAAGATATATTGTGTACCATGTTCTTAGTTTGAACTTATTATATAATTCACTTACTAAATAATATAATTCACTTACTAAATTAAATTCTTTAAGTGATATAAATATATTCACTCATTCCTCATTTAATTTCGATATTGCGAATTTCAATAAATCTGTACCTCTAAGCCAAACGAGCCTTTGACCGAATTTATTTTTATTTTATTGTACATTATGTTTTTAATGTTCGATTTTTATTGAATCATAAAAGCGCAAATCCATAAAAAAAGATAAGCATTTAGCTAGAGCTATAACACAGCTTTAGGTAATCCAATGGGACAAAGATTTAGTTTTTTCACTATCGTGTTTCTCACGTATCCTAAATTAGGCTCTTTTGATTCGCAGATACAGAAATTTAGAAACGAAATGTCAGCTTATACGTAATACGTTGCATGAATTAATTCGGATTAAAGAAAATTTCTGGATATGATTATTGGGATGAAAATGTATTCTACAAAACAAATTGAAAATAAATAAAGGAAATTCATTTGTATTGCACATAAAAAGTTCAGTTGTAAATATGTTGCGTGCTTCAGAATAAGAAATTTAATGAACATTAATGTTTCTTAAACTGCATTTTGAATGCTTTATGTTTGTGACAAAATATTTTATACTTGATTTATGTAAACATATTTTAAGATTTGCTGGTATGTGATTGTATTGTACTTGTAGAAATAAGATAATAAATTATTATTTAACAAATGTAACGTTTTTTATTTTGGTGCTGTCTGAAAAGTGTTTTTGTATTAAGCAGTTAAATATTAAACAGAGTGCATTAGATCATATGTTAAAACAATCGAAATAATTTTAAATTACAAAATAGATTATTCCTTCATAAACTAAATGAGAAAATTTGAAATAAAACTAGATTTTGTATAATTATTTTTTTTCAAACTTAGAGTCTTTGGCTTTTTGTTCACTTGATTTTTTTTTGCTTGAAAATTCAAAACTTTCTTTAGAAAACAAAACTTAAATTAATCTAAATGAATTATTTAAAACACTTGCTCGAAAACGTTCAATAAGGGTTATCTAACTGCAATAATTTATAAAATTTTCACTAAGAAAAACGTGTTTCTATTCTACTTTTTGACCCAAATTGGATCAACTCACATTTTGGATAAGAAAATCAAAATTTGAATAGTATGATTTCTCATGTCCTTATATACATTATTTTCCAATATTAAGATAGTTCTTGCATTTTTTTTAATTTATGTAAAGAGCTTGAATAAATGTACTTTGTAGCTGTTAAAAGAAAAACGTTTTAAAAGTGAAAAATAAAACAAGAAATCAAATTTAAAAGTTGATAATGTCAAATGAACAAGAAGTGAAAAATATCCTCCTGAATGCATTTTTTTGTTCTTTTCATCCAGAGTGAAACAGGCAATGTATAATCATTGGAGTCATTCTCACTCTTACTTATCTATTAGTTAATAATTAAGATGCCTTTATACAAATAACCTACAAAATGTTCAAAATCAAGTTCTTTTTATGTGTCGTTCTATTCATATCGTCAGTTTCTAATTATTTGTAGTGATTGTACAATTTTTTAGTTATGTCATAAGTTATTTCCTTACTAGTTGAGTGATTTCTAAAACCTTCTGACGCAATTTCTCTAAAATCAGACGATCGTCAATACTTGATATTTACATAATATACTTATGTAAAATAATTCCTTACACTAAACAACATTATAAAATAAACGAATAATATTAAGTAACATCTTAAAAGTGATAGCGAACGTAGTTTATTGGATAGGCTATGACCTTTTTTAACATTTTCAATTAAAAAATGCGTTTTCGATGACATGCTTAGAGTCAATATGAAACTGGTTGGATGTACTGGACATTTTTGGCACCAGAACAATACTACGCAAGAAAGTTATTACATCAGATATAGATTGTTAAAAATAGTCCATATTTTAAAGGAGGATACCTTCATCTTTCAAAAGGAAACTGCCCCCCATTTGCATCTTAAATGGATGAAACCCCGAAAACACTTACTAGGTAGCCCCTCAGTCGACAAGTGAATGTCTGTCACAATCACCACCTAGTATACTCATTTAGAAAAAAAATGAGATAAATTTTTCTCAAAAGGAACAATTTTATTTGTTAAAGAACAGCTATTGAATTTGATCATTTTCATCTAATGAGTGCTTTTGTTCACTTTTAATGTACCACTTACTGTAAATACCCTTTTTACTCAGCAATGTAGTATATAATACAATATAATTGAGCCCTATCAACGAATATCAAAATTAAATTTAAATAAGCGTGATATACAGAGATTATCTTAATAATAAAACATACCAACACATACTTTTTATTCAAGGTAAATAATGCACTTTAACATCCAGCCATTAACAATCAAACATATTGGTTGGTGAAATAACAGTGTAATTGACATTTACATGTAACTAGTTTACAGAGAAACACTTTTGCAAATTATCTTCTCTTGAAGATCAAGCCTCAATAATTAATTATTTGTGCAAACCATTAAATTATATGCATAATTCCTCGTGTAAAGTAACCCTAAAAAAAAGGTTCTCCTTTAATATTTTGAACAGATATTTAACTTTTACCAACAACTATTACCATTCAATTACTTAGTAAAACAAGATAATCAACATATAAATATAATATTATAGAGACCGAAATGAACAGTTGAAACAAAACGACCCTGAAAAGCACATTTGCACAATATTTAATCAACTTTTACAAACTTAAACAATTCAAATACCCTTGAAATTTCAGACTGTACTTTTGTGAGTTATCTATTAAATGTAAATTATATTTACACCTTCTGAACCCAATATCATTCTGAAACTTTATTTAAGAAGTGGCCCTCAAACCTGTCAATAATTTTACACTTTTGATAATTTTTCCCTTCGCATGTCATGCGTTTAAAAAAATTGCCTCCTGAATGCTTCTGTAATTTCTATAATGGGAATAATTAATTAAGATGAGTTTCCTTCAAGTTTGACAGACTTTTTCGTCATCGCGTGTTTGACACATTTATTCTTAAACTGCAAATTATATAAAGTAATCTTGTAGCTGTGGGTGTAATCTTAAATAGTATATAAGTTTTCACAAATTTGATGATCGCACATATTGAACTTGGATACCTTAAATCAAAACATATGGATTTCGTGGTAGGTCCTTTTTATAATCATAAAAAAATCAATAAATAAATTTCTCTAAAAGTATTATAAGTATGTATTCTAGCTGTGGTATCTTATAACTTAATCATAAAGAGCATATAAGTCTTCACAAATTGATGATTGCATATATTGAAATTGTATACTTTTAATCAAAACATATGGCCTTCATGGTAAGTCTTTTCTATAATTTGAAAAATATTAACAAGTAAATCATTTTCTTTATAAAAGCATTGTAAATTGTAATTTTTTAGATTATTCAAAGAGTAAAATATATTCAAAGTAGCTGTGAGGATCGTACTCTTGTATCAAATTTTTTAGGGATTTTTTTTAACTAATAGTATTTTTTTATACGTAAGTTTTTTAGTTATCGTCTGAGAATTCATGTCTTTAAAAGTAATTTATTTACTGCCAAATACAAATCAGGTAAATAAATACACATAATTAATAGATGGAAATGGTGCTTTACATAAATTATCAATACAACTTTGTTTTGAATTCTGGTAAGTCTACTTTTTAAGAAAAGTTCATTGTGTTGTATTAATAAATACTCTATATTAAAGAAGGTAATTATCAAAGCAATCTACCTGATGAATTTACAGACAAAGTCACTCGTAGTATTTTTAGAAAATCATGCATTTACTTTACCATACTATTAATGATTTGGGAAATTAATAGATGCGTAACCAGATCATTGTAAATTTAAGTCACCAATCTTCGCAAATTTTTTAATATTCTCGTCAATTTCAGTTTATTACAGCTTTATAGCTCTTATCCCCTTGAGTAGCGTTAAATAATAAAGTTAAATATCTGTAAAGCAAATATTTTCTACTTAACGATTAAAAATGCTTATTGTGAAGTGGATATTTTTTTATGTATGAGTTTTTTATGTAAGGTTTGCCACTGGGATGTGAGTAACATAAACTGAAATTTTATTGAAACGTTTTCCCTAGTTAACAGTAGCATTAAGATAAACGAAAAAGCCTACAAAAGTTACTATTTTATATTAGTAAGAATAACGGTATTTTTTTAGAATATTCAACCATCTTTTAAATCCATACATAATATTTTAAATAAAGTATGTTTTCGTCATGGAGAAGACGAAGAATAGTGTAATAAGAATAATGTAAAGATTAGTGTAATAAAGGCTTTAGAAAAATCATGATTAGAATAAATCATCCAGTTTCAAACTCTCATAAGTTAACACTTGTTTTTTTTTTTTGGGGGGGGGGGGTTCTCTCTCAAAGGAAGATTAAGTTATTTTTTCTTTTCAATGTTTTTAACTGCATATGCTGAGATAAAGAATTCTTTTTGACAATACTGAAATGTTTTGATCATATCCTTAATAGACACGTTTCTAATCAACTCTATTTTTTATTACTAAATTTTAACTTTGCAAAATGCGTTCTGTGTTTGTCCCTTAGTTGAATGACGATATGAAGTTGTGAGAGTTTATTTTCGAGTTATAGTGAATGTTAAACTTTTAGATAACTACATGGCAATCCTTTGTAAAGACTTTTGAATCAACACTGATTTCGAAAAAAGTGGAGGTGAAAATTCAGAATTCATTATTATTATGTAATGGAATGGATAACAGAACTCCATATTCAGACACCTCGCGAGAAATACATTATAATTTAAAATGTTTATTGGAAATCTGTTTAGCCATTTCAGAGTGGCTTAGTAACAAAACAACAAACTTTCATTTTCATTTTTTTCCCCTTATAATACTTGTAATCAAACACATTGGGACCCACATGTGGTATCAACATCCCATGATACCATTAAGTTCTTTAAAAAAAGTTTTCTTTGTAATTTAGTTATTAATTTCAATAGTTATCTATGCAATTTGTTTAAAGATGTCAATTGAAGATACACTTACAAATCTCTTTATTTGTAGACTCAATTGCATATTTCAACAGTCGTTGCTACGCTCTTGCTAGTAAATGACATTATTGGATATGAAGTTCAAGGACAAGGAAACGGTGCTGGATTTGGAAATGGAGAAGGCAGCCAAAATGCAGAATTTGGAGGTAGTCTAATAAATTACTTGAGAAATACTCACAGTGGAGGAAACGCAGCATTAGGAATGAGCTATGGAGTAGGTGGAGGAGGAAACCAGATAGCAAGATTTGGAATTGATCCCAATAATGGATTACAACACAGTAATGAAAAAAACAAGTACGAAGGAAACTTGAGTGAGATAGGAGTGGGAGTAAGTCATGGTGAAGATTTGGGGAATCATCATAGGAGAGGTGGTAGTAGTCATGGTGCATTTTTACATAGTTCTTATGGAGAAGGAATTGGTCGTACCGATCGTGTAATATTTGGAAATGAACATGGATCTGCTTTGAGAATTAGTCCTGGAAAAGGATTAGGTATTAACTATGGTGGAGAAGGAGAATATGGTAAAAATATTCAAGTTAGCAGTGGAGGAGGGAATTTACATAATGGTGGCTTTGGATTTGGTGATGGACATGGTGAAGGGTTTGGAGGTAGTTATGATGTACATGAGCATAGAGCAGTATCAAGTGGTGTTTATGAGGGAAATAAAGAATTAGGAGATAGTTATGGAGATAATAAAGGATTAAGAGGAAATGTTGGAGGAGGTAAGGAATTTGCAGGAGGATATGGAGGTAACAAAGGATTAGGAGAAATTGGTGGAGTTACGGGATCAGGAGGAGTCCATAGGGGTGGCAAAGGATTAGGAGCAAGCGTCAGAGGAGGTATAGGATTTGAAGGAGGTTATGGAATTGGAAAAGGATTACCAAGAGGTTATGGAGGTGGTCATGAAGATGGTAAAGGATTGCTAAGAAGTGTCGAAAGAGTTGCAGGATTAGGAGGTGATTATGGAAATAGTAAAGGGTTATCAGGAAATCATAGAGGGAATAAAGGATTAAGAGGAAGTACAGGATTTGGAGGAGGTTACGGTGGTAAAGGACTAGGGAGCCGTTTGGGAGAAAATATAGGATTAGGAGTTGATGTTGGAGGTGGTAAAGGATTTGTAGGTACTTTTGGTGGTAATAAAGGACTCGCTGGTGTAAGTCAAGATTTAAGAGGTGGTTTTGTATTAAATACAAAATCAGGAGGTGGTTATGGAGTAAGTAAGGGATTCGGAGGCAGTAATAATGTAGGTTTAGAACTTGGAGGTGATCGTGGAGCTGGTTCAGGAAAGAGTAGAGGTTTAGGAGGACATCAAGTAACCAGGTATAGTGGCGGTGAAAAGAGGAAAACCATTATCATACCAATTGTCCAGCATGTTCCCGTTGTTCATCACGTTAAAGCTGTAAAAAAGGGAAGTAAAGGTTCTGGAAGTAGTAGAAGCAAGAAATATGGACCAAGAGGTGCCAGCTCAATTGGACATTCAGGTGGTGTTTTAGGAGGTAGAGGATTTCAGAAGAGTTATGAAAGTGATTGGATGTTGGGTGGAATGAGCGGTGGGTATGGAGTATCATCTGGAAGAAGCGGGAGTTTCCGTAAAGAACGAGGTGGCAAATGAGGAAAACGCGGTGGAAAATTTGGACATATACTTGGTGGTCATGTGCATGAAAAATGGAGATCATAGGTGAGAAAAATATTGTCATATTAAATGGAGTATATATTTTTATTTTTTTAATAGAGATACTATAATACTGCAAAACATTTTTGGGAATACTACAATAATACAAACGCACAAATCCTCCAATTGTGAGTTATTTTGTCTTGGTTTGAGAAGCAAAGCTCATAACCGCACATAGCTCCATATTGATAACTGCTGCTTCTAGAGATTAAAACGAAACGCATACGTTAAAAATACTAGAGTTCATATATGAACTTCATTTTATAATAGCACTATCTCCTCTCTACTTACACCCTCTACTTATTATAATAAATAATAATTTTGTATAGTTAAAGTATATATGCTATGGCCAGCTTGATTTGTTGTTAGAAATAAACCCATATCAAAATATTCGTTTACAGTTATTGAAAATGTTTTGAATTGTGAGCATTTGTAATACATGGTTGTGAGTGTTTATTGTAAGTGAATAATCGCAATTGCATATTGTAAGCAAATGGTAGTCATATGGCTTTTGTAAGATCAAAAAAGTTTCACTTCAATAATTTTGTTTAGTTTTCTTTACGAAGCATATCTTTTTAGTGCATCGTCATACTTAGAAAATAATTCAAATGAGTGTTCAAATTACAAAAATAGTGTTTAAAGTTATTTTAATCTTTTTCGAAAACTTTAAGATGAAGTATGTAATTTATAATTAAATAAACTAATAATAATTACTGTTTGAGTTCCTTTTAAAGGACACATTTTATGAAGTATTTGGTCAAACCTATTATATACTATATGTATGTATGTATGTATGTATGTATGTATGTATGTATGTATGTATGTATGTATGTATGTATGTATGTATGTATGTATGTATGTATGTATGTATGTATGTATGTATGTATGTATGTATGTATGTATGTATGTATGTATGTATGTATGTATGTATGTATGTATGTATGTATGTATGTATGTATGTATGTATGTATGTATGTATGTATGTATGTATGTATGTATGTATGTATGTATGTATGTATGTATGTATGTATGTATGTATGTATGTATGTATGCATATATGTACGTATTAAAGAACTACATTACTGTATTAAATGGTGTTAAATTCAGCCAGTTTTCTCTTGATGCGCAGTATATCAATAACAAGCGTCTTGCCTGAGATATTGGGATCGTTCTTAGATCGTTATTCGTTATTCTATCGTTCTTAGATCGTTATTGATATCTCCCTGTGTAGATTGTTGTTGCACTATGAAAAGTAGGACGATTAAATAAACACAAGGTAAATAAGGTGCATAAGAGCTTCTGTAGAAGTTAGCGTTTAATTATTACATTGATTATTTAGGTTTAAGTCAAACAAGTTTGCCATTTGAGCTCAAACGGCTTTTAAGATTTAATGGTTCATTACATTGAAGTGAAATTAGAGTGAGTACAGTTCAAACTAAAAAATAGTCCTGATGGTGTGTGGTTTTTTCATTTGGCAAAGAATCGATGTTTTAATTATTCTCCTACCAACATTAAAGAGTATATTTTTGGAAAGGATACTGATATATTTAAGTTTGATAATATATTTTCCGAAATATTTTTTATATATTCTAATATAATTAATTACTATGTAATAAATATTGCAATTGAAATGCGTAGTGTAAGTACAAGTCTACATACATTATAGTATAAAGTTGTGTACAGCAATATAACTTTTTTTACAAATTGTAGATTTAAGTTACTTTTTAAAATATATGAATTTTAAAAAGTTATTAAATATTGATTCAATTTGTTACTCAAATATTGACTTTTTCTTTTCTCTTAGGTAGAAGAGTGTAAATTTAGCATTCATGTCCACGAAAATTACAAGCTTGTATTATTGCACTATTAATTTATGTAATTATATAATATAATTTTTAGTACTTTTGTATAGTACATTACGTTATATTCTACTATTCATGTTTTTGTAATAAATATTTTCTTCATAAATGCAGTTTCAAATTTTATAACTCGTCTTAAATTTCTGTAATTTTAATTCTGACTTAAAATTCTCGATACAGATAAAGTGTTAAAGCATCGGAAGTGCATAAGAATAGCACGTATTTCTATTACACCACTGGAAACACACATTCCAATGCTTTCATTGTTCAATAAAATACTCCCAAACCGTATACTTTGAGAGATTGTGTTAGAGATATTGAAATGCATTGTTGTTTATAATTCCTTATCCGTACCATCTACAGAAATGTCAAGAATGATATCTCTGAAATCAACAGTATAATCAGCTTATTAGTCAAGAAAAAATCTGCAAATCCGACGTATTCGAAAAATTTAAAAACAAAAGAGATTTATAAGTCGATAGCTACATGAGATGGATAATACATATTAGTAGTTTTGTATGTGAATTCTTAGTCTCATTGTATTCTTAGGCTGCCATTCCAATCTAATTTCAAATATTCTTTATAGTAATATTTTTTTCTGAAAAATTAATGTCTGAGAATAATCGACACTAATTTTCTAACAGTCAATGCTTATTTAAAGTATGAAAACCCAGAATGATTTATGGCTCTGAAATTATTCAAAATGTCTTCCAGAGACATAGTAGTTAAGCATATATTTTTATTACATTCGAACATTCATCATATAAGACCGTATTGGCACGAGTGAAGTTACGGATGAACACTTTAGTAGTAAACGTATCTTTATTAAACACTCTCTCTCTTTGACGGATTAGCAGTACATGTCTATTTATTATCCTCATATGGTAAGAACCATACAGTAACAACCATCAAATTCTAACCAAAATAATGATCTTATAGAATTTATAAATAGAAGTCTATTTTGGCACCAAATATCATATTTTCCATGTACAGTTTATTTAGGAAACGTTAGTAGATAATAATGTAATTGATTAAAAATCTCAGGCACCCCGTTCATTTAAAAACTTTTGAAAATATTTTTTATTTTGCAAGTAGATTTATTCTTTTTTTAAATTAAACCCAAATAAAAGTAATATGATATTGAATATTTTTATGTTCTTTCTTGCAATTAAACCAGTAATATATTTAAGCACACATTAAAAAAAAGAATTCAACTTATTTTCCCAATGTACAATGTCGTAAAATCGCCTATAACCACATTTATATAAAATATATTACTTTTTCAACGTACCATATTTTTTAGGATCGAAATGAAAAAATGCAAGTAAAAACTAAGTATAAGCATATCATTTAAAAAACACTTGCTAATTAGATAGCTAAGACAATTGTGAGGTTAGTACATTTTGAAAGTGATGGGATAAGTTTAAGATTAGTGATGCGTGTGTAGAAATGTAAAGAGAGGTAAAATGAAAAGAAATGATTTGATGCTTCAGATGAGTTTTTTTTTTCCGAACACTTGCTCCTATTAATATATTTTAATATTGAAACTTTGGTAATTGCAAGGACTCTATTTGGCCTCCTGTGGTCCACCTTCCCCGGCTTGGGATTCACTGTATAAGAGTCTATTACTGGTAAGGCTCGACGTTAAACGGGGTGGGGGGCTATGGCACGACTCGAAAAATCCAATGATTTTTACATATGGTATTGTCGGTATATGGTATATGTTAAGAAAATTATAGGTCTATGGAGGACTATTAGATACAATAAGTAATGATTTAAGATAAAAGTTTTGAGACAAAATTTGGGGAGGAAAATAAATGTATTGTATTATTTTAATTATTTTTATATTCAATATTTAAAATAATAACAACAACAATAATACAAATAATTCACATACAAATAGTAATTATTTTTATCAATGACGATCATAAGAATGATAAAAATATTAATAATCAATAAGTAAAATATCTAACATCAAAATGCAAAACCATATACTTGACTAAAATAAGCATCGACAGTCCACGATAAGTTGTTACTTAATGATGAAATAAATTTCTCAAATATTGCGGATTCTCGGAATAGTAAATAGAAAGTAATCACAAATTATTGCTTTTTCTTTACAAAATTGAAAGAAATATAAGAAGTTCGCTCTCGACAGTTGAGGTCTTACTTGACAATGCATTCTAATACGAACTTGTAAAACTAATTTAAGATATAAATACTCTTTCAAATTAATTATCAAACTTAAAGGAATAAATATTCTGATTTGTCAATTTTTTTTATTACTGCCATCATAAGTTAAAAGGTCCTAACTACAAGTTTTTAAAAATCCATATTTTGACACTTACCCTTAGAAAATAAATCGTTTTATTTAATTATGTAAATATATATTACCTATGAATTTGAGCCATTCAGGGAAATAAAAATATTACTTTCTAAAGGTTAATCAAAAAGTGTCAAAATATACATTTAATTTTTTTTTTTTTGGATTTAAGGCCTTTTAACTAATGATGGCAGAATTGTCAAGTGGAAAATTGAAATGTTTTTAAGCATATGCATAGTAGAATGTCTCAGAAAAGCAAATGCATTCATTTGTCAGGAAGCTAAAACTTAGTTTTTTAAACTTCTCAATAATAGATCATAATGCATTGTTGATTGAAAGGCATTGTGAGTAAATAGTTAGCGCAACACCTCCATGTAAGTAACTTGTTGTTTGCATTAAGAGCAAGATTAGTCCCTTTCGTTGCAATAATTCAAAAGGAAAGTTCACAATGATGACTACTCCTCTACAAAATCTTTATACATACCTAGCATTTTAAATATCCTAATAGACAAGTTTTTGAAAGAACAATATTACGAAGATACTGATAGACAAAACCATTTTACCTTAAATGAGAAATTATGGACTACATTCGAAATAATCTTCATGATTCATCATCTATGCTACTTAGGGAATAACTTTAATCGAACTTGTAGTTTTTGAGGCACCTCTAATGATATTCACGCTATTGCCTACAATATCTAAATAATTAATATTTAAAGAAATACTGAAAGTAAACTAAAAATTTTAAATAATAAAAATAGAAATGTTTGTGGGGTACTGCATTGGATCTGATCATTAATCATAAAATCAACAGTGAGTTTAACCAAATATTAATTCAAGGTTCTAAAAGATTCTCAGAGAAAGAGCACATGAATTAATAACAGATTGTAACAAACCAAATAATTTTTTCAATTATATAATATAGATCCTCATTTATATAATATAAATACTTATTGTATAATATAGATGCTAGCTAACTATAAATAAAATAGATAAATAACAAAATAATTGTTTACAATAATTAATTATACAATAAATAATTGCAATAAATAACACCAAATTACTATAAATAATTGTTATAAAATAATTGTGTGTGTTTTGTAAATTATTGTTTTCAAGTTATTTTAACAAGTTATCAAAGATTTGTAACCAAATCGTCGACAATATATTCTTATCGAGAAAAGTTTGGAGCCTCTCCATAAGAAATGTCAAATAAATTAAGTTTGATAATTTCAAAAGTATTGAAGTAGGTTGCTTGGGGATTGCCTTTAATGCGAGAGTTACAGGAGATATTACTAAGCAAAAACATCGTTAGACCAGTATCTTTGTGAAGAAGGAATGCCTTCGGGGCGGGAGGTCTTTCAAAGGGAAAACGCCCCATATTAACGTCACGTATGGTAGAAAAGCAGGAAACTCCCACAAAGCACCAACTAAAACCAGACTATCTGTCACGATCGCCGCCATGTCTACTCACTTTAAAAAGAGAGCTTCTCTAGATATACTGAAAAAAACAACTATAATGTCCTGAAGTTATAAGGATAATTATTTTATTATTTATTATTGTCTGATATACAATGACATAAAAAAATCTTTTGCGATCTATCTAAAATCGCCTATAAAACGTTTGTTAATAACTCCACACACATTTTACCAGCATTCTGGATACATCAAAAAGCATTTACGCAAATGACTGTTAACGCAGAATAGTCTTCCTGTAATTGTAGAGCTAGAGAACCTCCAATACATCTAACCAAACAATGATAAATAAGTATCCTAATGAGGCTTTATATATATATATTTTTTTTTTTTTTGTAATATTAGTGTACGTCATATGATATGTTGATACGATGATAAATTGAATAATATTTATCTGAATTTTTAAAAATCTTAATTGTGAGTTCAAGAGAACTAATGAAGAGAGACAATCTGAAATTTAATTCATTTTTTTAATAAAAAGACGATTTAGTTTAAACCAACATTTTATTTGTAAGTTATTTTGCTTGTCCTGATTTTGAAACATATTGAAAAGTTTAGTTTGCTTACTTAAAAAAAGTTGGTACTCTAAAATTTATATATTATCGATTTTGAGTTTATGATTTTTTATCAGAATTTAAATTTTTCCCTTTAAAATTATACCTCATTTGTAATACTACCTAGACTAGAAGTAATTTTAATAATTTTTTGAAGACAAAATTGGTAACTATGAGTGCAAATAAAGTTTTCTTTAAAATGAGTTTTTCTCAAAACTACATTTTTCATTATTCATGTACCTTTTTCTCAGAAACTGCACAAACTATCTTCCTAACTATCGTCCTTCTTTTTGCAGCCAAATTACTTTCCAATTTATGTTCAGCCTCCACTTAATTTTTTCAGAAGTTCTGCATCAAGTTTATCGAAATTTTTTAAGTATAACTCAAAACATCAGGTATAGAAAATTTGTAGGGATACAAGAAAATATAACTTATACAATATAATTAACTTACATCATGATCTTCTGTCACTGTTACAAGTAATGCTCATTATGTTATGTACTCAAATTAATCTTCCACTCAAATTACATTATTTCAACATTTATTGAAAGAACCTTAACAAAACAGCAATTGTATAGTAGAGAAAAAAAACAAAGACACTTTGATCTCAATTTGTGGATTATATTTATTGTTATTTAATGTAAATTAGGGTAAAATGTCATTTATTAAATTTGTTGCGACCTTAACCATCTCCCATTCTTGTAAAGCGCTGTTCTAAGCCACTGTTTAATTATCTCCTCTACCTCAGCCTGTTTAGCCATTTCCGTAGCTTGTGGTCCATCTGATGGCTGTGTGGTTAGCGCTGTGACTACGCATGTCAAAAGTGCCGGGTTCGTATCCTGGATTAGGTATGGATGTTTGTTGTGGTTCGGGATTCACGTTAAGCTGTAGGTCCCGGCCCGATTTTCCATCATTGTGCATAAAAATAGTTCCTTGAGCGTATAAACCAGCCATCCAATCGTAACTTGTGTTTGGTGGACAGCAGCTGAAATAGAAATATACAATTATTTTATGTACATGCGCATGATAGCGATTTCACAACTGTTAGTAATTAAAAACGTTCTATAGTAAGTTTGCATAAAAGAAACAGCGTATGAATGACTTCTCCAAGTCAAAAGTTCTTATACAAAATCAAATTATGCAATTATTATAAATTTCTTTTGAAGAAAACAATTTTGTATATGATCTAACTCTAAATTTAAGACAGATGTATCTCAGGTAATTCATTTAAAACTTTCCATTTAAAAATTTGGTGCTGCTGGAAAATACCCGCTTTTTCAAACTTAGAAGCTTTAAAATGATATTATATTCATATTTGTGAAGATACATACAGGAAACCCACTAGGATAAAATACATTCATGTAATAATTTATGTTTAACTTGATTTTGAATCTTAATGTTTTTAATGAAAAGTGTATTTCAAAATACAATTTAAAAAGAAACCAGGAGAAATCCCGGAAAGCAAGTTAACAAGAAAATCAAGTTCAAATATGGTTTAGGAAAGCGGGATCAATGATCTGGATGCATTAAAAAACTAGCGCTCTAAGAGCGTGGTGGTAAAGAACAGTTGTCAGGAAAACAAAACGAAATTTTTTTTTCTGAACGATTTGAAAAGCCCGTTTTGCAGCAAGTTGCGCTGAGGGAAGGCAGAGAAGGGGGAGGGGAGGGGGGGGGGAAGAAGCAAGGCAAGAACGATTCATTAGTTTCCTCGCTCTTTTTTTTTTTTTTTGCACTTGGAAGTGTTGGTTCCGAAGGGGCTCGAATGGAAGTACAGGGGAAAAGTTTCCACTGATTTAAGTAGATTGGATTTTAATTTTACCAGATTGGTAACAGAATTCCCTTTGGAAAACGAAGTGTAACTCCTTCAATGCTTTGAAAATGTATAAAACATATTATATTCTACAATATAATTTTGTTTACTTAGAATTAATTTCGAAAATATTAACTTTTTATTTAATTAAAAAAAAAAACATGACCTCTGTAAAAAAATTTAAGTTAAAACCAACCGACTACGTCTTGCCATGATATATACAGAGAAATTCTAGTAATTTTGGCGTTGATTATAGTAGTCATCCCCAAACGAAGTTACTGTAATAGACAAATATGCCTTTTCCAGTTATTTTCCATTTGTTATTAATTTCTTTAATTAAATACATCTGAAAAAATCATTCCTATACATACAAATATTAATAATTTTTTCGTGTTTGAGTAACTTCACCAAGCAATGTCTTTCGACACCTTACAAACATATGGTTTTGTTTACTCTAACAAAATTCCTTCCACTTAAGATTCTAGCTTCAAATGTTAAAAAAGTAGTGAAATATCTCCCAAAATTATTATAAACATACATCATAATGCATTTTGCAGAAAAGTCAGTAATAAATTATTATAGAAATTATTCTGTAACATTAGTTCTTCCTCTTTAGTAAGGTTTGGTTTGTTTGGTGTGTATATACGCTCAATGACCTATTTTTGTGCACAATTACGGCTAATCAGGCCGGAACCTACAGTTTAACGTGGATTCTGAACCGCAACGAACACCCATGTCTAACCCCAGGATTCGAACCCGGCACCCTTGGCATGCGAGACCAGAGGGCTAACACCACAGCCATCAGATTGGCCCTTCTTCTTTAGCAAAGCAACTTCGAAACTGTTTCGTTAGCTGGATATCAGATAAAAACTGCACATTTAAAACCAAACTAATCCAAACTAGCAACGTATATGTGACGGCTGAGTGGTTTGCGCTCTAGCATCGCATGCCAACGGTGACGGGTTCGAATCCTTGGAATGTTCGTTGTGGTTCGGAATCCATGTTAAGCTGTTTGCCCCGATCTGATTGTGCCCCAAAATAGGTCATTGATAGTACAAACCAAACTAACAATATTCAAACGCAAACGCAGCAATTTTGTCTGCATGCAATAGCTACAAAAAAATCCAGTAAGAAAAAAATTTAGTGTTAGCAGAAATTCAGAACAATCATGCGCATGCGCAGAAGGCAGGGTACATTGAATTAACCGTTGCGACCAGTTATTTTACTAAAGTGCTGGATGTCCATCAACGGACAAGAAGAGGTTGGCCTTGAAAAAATAAGCTGATGGTATCCCAGTAACGAACCGCGAGTGTGCCATTGATGGCCTTACGTTACCATCACTCATTCAGTACTGCCAGCATCTAGCCGTGAAGCGGCCACCGTTCGTGTTTTTACTGGGTAGTGAAACTTTGTCGTGAAATTTTGTTTTTCCAAGAATTTTAGCGTTTTTTTTTTTTTTTTTAAATGTTTAAAAAAATTACACTTAGTTAAACAACAGATGAAATTACACCAATTTAAAGTAGAATGATCAATTTGTTTATTGCGTTGACGTTGACAGCATTGTAAAACGTTATTGCTTTTGGTAAACGTTACTTTTTATAATTTACTTGAATCTCAATACCTGTACTAGGTGGGCGTTGAATTCTTTCAGAACTAAATGTAACATAATTTTAATTGAGCTATCGAGTAATTTTTTTCTAACCGATTGATATGAAAATATTAATCTACTCATGACGGTGTCCAGAGATAAATATACTTTACTTTTCTTAGTTGATAATTCTCGGTCCCTTTAACTATAAATAAAACAAATCCAGAGCAAAAACAACATGTTAAGCAAAATCTTATCCGCATAATACATCACAATACGGCTCATAAGCATTTTGGTAAAAAACAACAATAAATTAATACAAAAATTAACTGTATGCAAATTATTTTACTAGCTTGTTATGAAATAATTATTATTTGTATTTTTTCCAAGTTTCCTTGTATGAAAGCGTTTAATTATTATTCTAATCCACACAGATTTTTTCTTTTGCCTATAAACATCACATTCATTTTGTAACCGACAAAAATGATTTGTTATCAAAAAGCCCCAAACGTGTAAAAGAGGGTGAATGGGATACTTTAGAAAGGTTTTGTTGGTGGACATCTCTAAAAGGTCATAATGTGCGGGGTCTGACTAAAGTGAAGTGCTACCCGTAAAATAATTTCAGTTTCCAGGTATACTGTAATGCACAGATACGAGGGGGTTAAAATGCTGCTGAGTTGCTTCAGTGTTTTGGAGGATGCACTGTCTTGTACTAGATACTAGTTGACACGTGTGCCTTTGCAGCCTGCTCATTTAAGATTGCTTAGAGGAACTACAATTTTAGAAGTTCATCAGAGTTAGATATAGTATTCTATCGCTGTGCGATATACTGAAACTTGATTTGGAAGATTTGAAAAGCAGAATTTGGCTTGTGTAACTGGTCGCTCTGGTGATAAATGTATCCCGTACATCCATCACAAAGTATCCAATGGAATATTTGTGAACATTTAAGTTCGATTTAACCACAAATAATTAAACTAATTATTTCTAGTGGAGAACTGCATCTTTAACACAGTAATATTTTTTTTATTGTAGTTTAAAGCACAAGAAAAGAGTGAGAAATTGTCAGGCCGAGTCGATACATACCCAACATAGAGAACCCTCTACATAGCACCCCTCACATAAGCACCAAATACTCTCTTCATAGAGTCCCTTTTTATAGAGTACCAAAGTAAAAATAAAAATCTTAGCCATTAAATTGGTAAATCATTTATCAATTTCGATTTTCTATAAAGGCAGAAAAGCGGATCGTCACAAAAAAAACCATCCAGAAATAACATATAAGGTAAAATATAAAATTTACCGCTTCTTGAACCCTCTGTATTCATAACAGCACCCAAAAAGTAATTATGAAATAAGCACCGTCTTCCTATTTACGCATTTCCGCTCGAATAGGCATCAAGTGAGAGAACTGTACCTCCACAATTCTAAAATGGTCTTGTTCTCGCAAATTGTTATATCGAACACCAAGTATGTCATGGGACTAAACAATTTGGACATAAACACGTGGTTGAAAGCTAACTCATACGAAGTTATTTAGTCCAACAACTAGGGAAATTGGAGTATCATTATGATTATCCATCCCTGTTCCGGGTCGACGTTTGTTGCTTAAGTAATTCTCTCCCAATAACCGAATCATGGATGGACAGACTTGAAGATGGGCGTTGTCTGACCACGGTCCAATGGTTTTAACATTCTTAAAATGAAGTATATAAAAGGAGACAGTGTCTATCGGTTCAAACACAAAGGAACGGAATAAGCTTTCGTATTCTCACAAATCTTGGATTATACCTTAAGAAAGGACAATGAATCGTATGGTGAGTCTCAAAGTTTTAAACTTTGTTTCTGTATAGTAGTAGTTTAGGTATAAAGTAACGTGGTATTTTGCATTTGTATAGAGAGAAGCGGGAAAGTTGAAGTGAAAGAGTTGGTTGTGGACGGTGCAATATTTCTTTAAAAGGATATTTATAAATACAATTTTGGTGATTTTAGAAAATTCATTCAATTTTTTGATATTTGGGCAGCAAAAAAAGAATAATTATGCATTGTCCATTATCTTTAAAACTAGTTATCTTTAAAACTAATATGAAAATATTTGTAAAGTGCTATAGATTAAGAAATTTACATAATTGAAAAATTTAGCATTTCAAATCCAACGAGCATATATTTGCATTTTTTATTAATGGCCCAAATTTCAAAATATTATTTATCCAATTTTCTTTTCTTCATATTGAATTCAATTAACTTTAGATAATATTTCTTGAGGGTACGAGAACTTTTAGAATTCCATATTTCATAGAAAGTATACGATACGACTTTTTTCAAAATAGTTCCTAATATATTTTTGTGTATACTTCTGAATATTCTCGTTACTTCGAATTCTTAGTTATTTTTTGTTATTTTCACTTCTTGGAATAGAATTTAAAGTAAATTCTTTCGTTTACCTTAGTTTCTATAGAAGTGTTATAAATTCTGTTATTTGTAGAATAATAAAAATAATAATATTACCAAGTAGTAATTAAAATATTAGTGATAATAATAAAAATAACATTTTATTTTGCTAATAATTTTATTATTTACTTCCTATATGAGTAATAAGTTGATCCTTTATATTCTAATACAATAAATTTGAATTTACATAATGATAAACGTTGGGGAGTTATAATGCTATTGACAACTATGTAAGTAATTTTTTATTTAAATAACACCAAACGATCCCAAATGAGGAAGAAAAACTGAATTAAGAAAAAGTGGTAGGTTTGATCTAAAAATTATTATTAGAAAGTAAAATATGATGGCTTTTTCTAATGGAGAATTTAAAAAGGTGAGTCTTTCAAATTTGACAAAAAAAAATAAAAAATCTATTGTACTGTGAGAGTGAGTATTAATTTGCTTCCATACACACAAATGAATATTAGTTTCATACTTACTTTAAAAATGTACTAAGTAAAAAGATGTTACTTAAAAGGTAGTAGCGTGAACTGGAATTTGCGTGTTTTCTTTACATTTCATGTGGTTCACTTTTCTTTTGTTTCACAGAATGCTGCTGTCTTGTTGCGTCTGCTGTTAATTTTTACACACATTGTTTTATAATTAATTTGTACCTATTATTTTCGATTTGAGCTGCTCGGTCAAATCAAGGATACATAGAAAATTCCCATACTCCCTTTAAATTAATAATAGCTTATCTGATATTGCTGGCTTACAATTTGGTGCATTCAATCTTTTTTTAAACTAGTTCATTCTTTGATATAAGTTATCTTCTTTAATTTTACCCAAAAAAATTATGTAAATTCTGACATATTTACCTTACAAATGAGGAACTATGAATCTTACATAATTTATTTTTATATGTAAACTTTAAGATAATTTATTTTCCCTCACAGTTTATACTCAAGTTTCATATTTAAAATTTACAATTTTCTTTTCTCATACAAATTATTAAGTTCTATCATTTAAATTATAATTATCAAATTTATCTTCGTTAAATGCAAAAGAACATTTTAAAGTTAAAAGCCAAAAACTACGTTTTTTCATGATTGTAGTTTACACAAAATTTGTATGAAATATGTCCTTTCACTCAATTACGCTTCATTTATCCCTATTAAATTTTCATATCGTTTATATTTTTTTACTTCTCTAATATACTTAATAGATTCAGAAAATTAAAAAATTGATTTTTTTTATCTATAGCAAACTCTGACTTTTAAATATGTATTCATATTTTGTATTATTAGTTAGAATGTGTGATATTAATAGATTATAAAGGCATTGCTTTATAAACAAGTTAACTTATAAAACACCAGATCAACAAGTAATTTTACTATAAGTAAGTGAAGGTCGTAAATTCTTCGCTCCTAAAATAGACATTATCAAAGAAGAACAAAGAAATACAAATACTTGAGAGGAATTGTTTCCCGTTGTAGTTTCAATACAAACTTAAGAGTTCAATTTTTAAACTAGTCTTCTGCATTTTTGTTATGCCCAATAGATAAAACTTTTTTAAAACAATAAAAATGGGTGATTACTAACACCATTTTACTAATAAAGCATCAGCAAGTAAATAAATGAGAAAATCAAACCATTCTTCTTCTTGGAAGTCAAGATTTTTTCAAAATCTACATCAGCCTTGCAGCAGGATTTTTTTTTTCGTTTGTATAATATAAAAGGAAATGCGTTTGATATATCGAAGAGCACTTACTCTGCTGTCAATCTATAAAATACTTTGAAACTATTATTATGCAGAAATTAATTAACGAAATTCATTAACAACATAGACAAATAAATAAAATTTTGTCTCATTTCCAATTGCATTGTTGTATTGATGATGATTGATTACAAAGTCAAAACTCTGCTATAAATTTATCTTATTACTTTTATGTTGTACGCGAAGCAATAAAAAAAGAACTAATCTTAGGAAACTAATCTAGTCTTTAAGTTACTTTAGAGTATTTTGTACAGTAATAAATGGGCAATCTTGTAATATATTGTTATACGATTTCTTTTACTGTGAATGTTTCGGGTGTTTGAAAGCCTATCTGGTATTGTGCAGGCAAAAATCTCTATAAAACAAGCTTTTGTATCACTGAAGTACAGTATTTTGCAGAGGATAAGCTGACTTGAAATGAAATAACACGAAAATGGAATCAATATAAGAATGAAACAAGTGTTATGTTTATTAGGAACTATGTAAAAATTGAATACAGAAGTTTAAAAAAAATTGCCAGCACGTGGTGCTATATTCAAAAGATGTAGTGTCAATTCTTATTGAGAAATTTCCTATAAACCTACCATTTGTTTCATTTTTTCTATCGACTATAGTATTTAGGTTTGTTTCATTTCAAATTTAGATGGTCCTTTGTAAAACACTCTATAATTAAAAGGATGTGAAACTCAAAGAAACAAGCCCGTAACCAGGACTGTTTTCGGGAGAGGGGGGTTGGATAGAAGATTTGATTAAATACATATAACAAGTTACACTAAAAAAAAAAAAAAAAAAGAATGGAAAGCAGTAAAACAAGATTTCACACAATTTCGATGAGGGGGGGGGGTGTCTCTTTGGTCTCCCCCTGTCTCTACGGCTCTGCAAAGAAATAACGTAAAACTTCTCTTATTTATATTAAATACATTTAAACTTATTTACATTTCATTCGGAATTAACATAGCTTGTTTTATCTAGTTTTTTGTTTTATTTAGTCTGTCCTTTTACATATTCATATTTTGTACTAGTTGTTTAGAATTGAAAAATCTTAAATATTTTTTTCGCACCTATACCAGAAACATTAATTATAATAAATAAGTGTTTTATTCATATTTTATGATAATTAAAATTATTCAGAGCCGAACATGTTGGAAAGATCGAATAATTCCTCGAAATAAAAAATTCTAAACTGCAGAATAATTTTTTCAACTTTGCCCATTCCAGCACCACATTTTTAAAGAAATTCTATTCCATTAAAATATACTCAATTTTTTTAACGTAGATCTTTACAGTATAACTATAAAAACAATTTTTATTTTATTTGTATGAAGTATTTGTATATTTATGAAGACACAAAAAAAGTAATACTTCAGCTGTATTTCCCGAATTGGAGTATTTATAAGAAAAAAAATCAAGTAAAGGCAAAGACTAAAACTTAATTTAAGACTAGAAACGCCAAAACAACTTAAATTTTCTTATTGCTCATGAAGCATTAAATTACATATTGACTTTTAAGTAGGTCCTCCTCATCCCAATTTGAAAACAATTGAAACTTAGTCGTTACACCAACTATTGTTTGATGACTTCAATTGTTTTGCAAATTTCAGTTTTATTATAATTTGAGAATCTGATCTTCAAATCATAAGTGCTAATTTTTAGTTGGATGTTAAATTTGTTAATATTGTACTTATGTATGGTCCAGATATTTCAATAAAGATATAATGCATCTTAAACGTCATTATCTTTATCTCTACTCTAAATTATTTGAATAACTACAAAATCTCTATAAAGACTTTTAATAATTTTGTTTCATTCTTTTATAGGATCTCTAGGAATCAAAAATTATGTTGTTTATTATTTAAAGTGTCGTGAATGTATGATATCGTAAGAAAATAATATATAGTGAATGCTGAATTATTAGGCTTACAGGTCCTGATCAATGATTTGTTTGAAGAGAGTGTTATACAATTTTCTTTTTGCTTTCTTCACAATTATCTTCAAAAAGATGTAACAAAATCAAGTTTTAAGAAATTTTGTTTTCTTTTTGGGTCAAATAATTTAATTAGCAACGTCTACAGGCAATAGAAAATCCAATAAGAAATCCTTTAATAGTCGAATTTATACCTGTTTTTTGACTGTATCCTTGTAAGCAGTTTGAGGTCGCAGGATTAAACAAAATTCTTTTGTTTTCAAATTTCAGCTTTATTTCTAATGTTTATTTTTAGTTTTATTATTTAACAAATTTATAGTACTATAAAAAATTAATTTCAAATCTTACGGTGTTCTACAGAGTACTCAATAGTTTCAATATTTTGACTTTTAAAAGTTGTATGAGAAAATATTTATATTTGTTTGATAGAGTCTAGATACACTATTTAAGTTATCCATATTTTAAAAAATTTCTAATTGCAATTTCAGCTATTTCTCGGCTGCGCTCTTCTCATTGCATCATCGCAAGCTGACTATTCATCTGAAAGCTCTGAATACTCAGATAATGGAGGATATGGAATAGGAAATGCATATGGAGAAGGACTTGGAGGCGGTGAAGGTGGCGGATATGGAGGCGGTGAAGGTGGTGGATATGGAGGCGGCAGCGGTTACGGAGGAGGAAAAGGCTTGGGATCAGGTCTAGGCTCTGGACTAGGAAGTGGTAAAGGTCTTGGTTCTGGAATTGGAGGAGGAAAGGGATTAGGATCAGGAATCGGTAGTGGTCATGGTCTTGGTAGTGGAATCGGAAGTGGTCATGGACTTGGCAGTGGAATAGGAAGCGGTCATGGTCTTGGATCTGGAATTGGAAGTGGTCTTGGATCTGGAATTGGGAGTGGTCATGGTCTTGGTTCTGGAATTGGAAGCGGTCATGGTCTTGGATCGGGAATTGGAAGTGGTGTAGGAAGTGGGAAAGGCATTGGAAGTGGAATAGGCAGTGGTAAAGGCATTGGAAGTGGCATTGGTAGTGGAATCGGGAGTGGTAAAGGTATTGGAAGTGGTATCGGTAGTGGAATAGGTAGTGGTAAAGGCATTGGAAGTGGCATTGGTAGTGGAATCGGAAGTGGTAAAGGTATTGGAAGTGGTATTGGTAGTGGAATAGGCAAAGGTTCCGGCATTGGTAGTGGAATTGGCAGTGGGTTCGGAAAAGGATCAGGTGTGGGAAATGGAATCGGCAGTGGGTTCGGTAAGGGATCAGGTGTAGGAAGTGGAATCGGCAGTGGCTTTGGAAAAGGCATTGGTAGTGGGATTGGTAGTGGAATCGGAAAGGGATCCGGCATTGGTAGTGGGATTGGCAGTGGAATCGGAAAAGGATCAGGTATTGGTAGTGGGATTGGCAGTGGAATCGGAAAAGGATCAGGTATTGGTAGTGGGATTGGCAGTGGAATCGGAAAAGGATCAGGAATTGGAAGTGGAATTGGCAGTGGCATCGGAAAAGGGTCAGGAGTAGGTAGTGGTTTCGGCAGTGGAATAGGAAAGGGATCAGGCATAGGAAGTGGAATTGGAAAAGGATCAGGTTTAGGAAGTGGAATCGGAAAAGGTTCAGGCATAGGAAGTGGAATTGGAAAAGGACTAGGAAGTGGTTTCGGTAAAGGATCAGGATATGGTAGTGGGTATGGAAAAGGACTTGGAGGAGGGGCTGGATTAGGTGGAGGATACAGTGCAGAAGCTGATGAATATCAGCAAGGGCATGGCTTTTCTGGAGAATATATGGGTCATGGTGGTAGTCATGAAATTGACTCATTAGAAGGTTTTCAAAATCTTGGATTGTTTGGTTTAGAGCAGGTTCAAGGACTTGACAATGATTTTTATGAAAAAATCATCACTGTTCCAATCTCAAATCATATGCCTCTTTTAAACGATATTCCTCTTACTCAGTATGTAAAAATCAATGATGACTCCAATGATGGATATGAAAATGGTCACGAAAATCAATATGGAAGCTCAGATGAAGATGGATACGTCGGAGAATACAATGAGGCACATGACTAAAGTCTAAAACAGTGTCTGCACTAGATTCCAACACTGTGATTGTTCATTCACAAAGATATTAACTTATCAAATTTATTTATTATGTGTACATAAACAATTAGTCATCCAAATAAATGCATTTGTGTTTTACATGAACTGGCTTGTTCTTCAATAGAAAAAAAATACACTAAAAATGTAATGAAAGCTGGACACCACACATGCATGTAAATTTCAAAACATTCAATTCATGAAATGGGTAAACATGACTGTACAGTGGCTTTAAAAATAAAATTTTATAAGTACAAACTCAATTCGAAATAACCTATAATCTTCTCTCTGAAACATTGAGTTTCCGCAATAATACACTATAGACAACCTTCAAAATCCTCATACATCAGTTTTTTTTTAAGTGCTTATTTTAGCATATTTTTAGATAAATATGATATTAGTGTGTTAAAATGAGATTAGGATTAATGTGATAAATATGAGATTATGAGGTTAAATTTGAAATTAATATTAAGTAATAGAAAGAAAATATAAAAAATATAAAGAAACAAATATATTTATGAAATGAATGTGTTTGATAGGCGTGAAAATAAACAATTTTTTTTTTTTTTTCATTTTATTATTCTTGCAAAATGTGAAATAATACCTGGATGCAGGAACTTTTCTAAAATTTCTTGAATAAGATAACTCGTTTTATTTTTTGTGCTTTTCCTTCCGAAAGTTTCTTTAGTCTTGATTAACAGGCCACTTTCTGATCTTGATTCCCTTTGTTATTATTGAAGAAATGTTTGATTAACGAAGGAAAAAAATGAAAAATGTCTTGCTCCTCAATTTTGTTGTTCCTATAATTTTTTTTCTTAAAGGAGAAACGCATGAAGTCCTGTGTGATCGCACCTGTCACACAACCCCTAATGGCACTGCTAAGTTACTAATAAAATAAAAAAAATGGGCGTTACTTAAAAATACATTTTCAACTGGTAAGAAAGGTATCTAAAAAACATACAATCGAGGGCTCAAATAATAACTAAAAATCAGAGTACATATTATCACTTTCCCTAGATGGCTCAACTTATAAGCCAGATCAAAAACAGATATAGACGATAATGATGTGTAATGTATATGTCACGCAAAGCCGTCTGCGTATTAGAAACAGGTCGGTAGATTGCTTTCCAAGTATCGTTTGACTTCCATCTCAAATCTAAAAAAATTGTCTTAATATAGATTGTCATTTTTTGGTGTTAAATGTGCTTGAAATAATATTCCAAAATAAGACTATAAATTTTATTGCTTAAGTTACAAGATATTTTCACTGGAATAATTATTGTAATTAATAAATTAGTATCATATTAGAAATTCAGATCAGGCCAATTAATGAGTTTTTTAAATTAATCTCGATAGGGCGTATGGCTGTTAGTTAAAACTGATTTAACTATTTTTAAGCAACGAATAGAGTAAGAATTAAATAAATGATTTAATAATTTTATGCTAAGAATAGAAAATTCTTACCTGAAACTTTCATGCACTAAGCTCTTTGGAGGGAAGATGATACTTCTCGAATACAAAACATTTTTTTATGGATTCTCCTTATACATCTATCTTTTATTAAATTTTTAATTATGTATAATTGAAATGAAAATTCAACAATGAAAGTATTTTCTGTATTTGATTTGAAATTCAACATTTATATCTTATCCTTGAACACTATATAATATGGTGTTTAAGGATCCTCAACTTTTAAATTATAAGACCACTTGATTAAACCAAGCTATCAGATTGGAACATTTTATATTTAAAGTACAGTATCTCAACAGAATCTGCATTTTTTTTTAAAAAGTCAGTGGAATTCATTCATATTCATAAAATCGTTTCTACTTCACAAATTCCTTCCCCTTTTTCGCTATATACATCCAGAATTTTTAAAGTTTCTTTTTCTTTTCATTTTTTGTCCAATGCTCCATCCAGTTTATATTACTTACATCCCGTAATGAGGTATTGAGGGGTTTGCCTTTTCATCTCTTCTCTGAATAAAGCCAAAATTGTGTTAGTGCTGAGCACCAACACAATTTTGGTCTAACTGAGAGGAAAGATTCGGTACTTCATCTGGCAAACCTGAGATTTCGGTCTTAAATGTATAGTCTATAATAACAGGAACACGTATCCCTTCCTTCACCAAATCGGAGAACTTGGCCTGTTTTTTGACGAGCTGCAAAATGTTGTAATATTGATTCTTAAAAGTGAATTTTACTTTTTTTAGAAATTGGTTCTTTCCTCGCTTTGTACTCAAGTAGCTTTCAATTATGATAAATAATTTTAAGTATCTCTTCCGAAAAAAAAAAAAAAAAATGTTTACTCTCCTTTGGAACTCTTTTTTTTTTCTAACTCACTTTCTCTATATTCCCCTTTCCCCCTCTTTTACCTACACTCACACATGGTGTGAACTTTTTAAGTAATATTTATTGATTAACAATATTTACAACTTTAAAAACTGGCCAAATGACTATTTCAAGTTCTTAAAAAATAATAGGATTTTACTGTATAGTTTAAGTAATTTAGGAACACAATGCAATTTTCTATATCCTCCTTATCTCTCTAATACACTCACATATAATTTGTACATGCTATTTGTACTTTTTCAGCAATGCTTATTGATTAACACACAAATATTACCTAATAAATTTCACAAATGACTATTTATTTGCAGTTTTTAAAGAGTAATATGATATTTCTGTATGATTCAGTTAAATTCAAAACACACAGCAATATCAAATTTTAAGTGGTTTTTTAAACAATAAATTTTAAATACTATTTTTAAAACACTGTGAAAGAACAACTCTGATATTAAAATTGCCAACTAAGCATGATTATTGTCATTCTCCATTCTTTGATCGACACTTTTACTGTCTACAACTTTCAGCTTGAAAATATCTACAGTGCGTCCACCATGGGTCACAATCTCAGTTGCATTGAGGTTTTGTTGACGTTCCTTGTTCACTTGTCTCCGACTGAAGTAGATAGCACCTTGTTCTGCAAAGTTTTCGTGGTTGAGCGCACTGTTGAAACATCTTTTGTCTTTACTTTTGTATACAATACAGGTAAAACATGGCTTCGATTTTATCCAAAAGGAAGAGAAAAATTGATGACGAAAATCGCGAATTTAAGAAATGGTGGACTGAATTACATGCGTCCCTTCCAAACAGAAATTTACTATTGACTTGTTTGATCTGCCTTGATTTTGCGGGACTGATTATTGAAAGTTTGGTTCTTAGAGTGGTAAAGTCTAACAATTCCTGGTTTAAGGTATCACATTGACAAATTTCACTTGACAACTACATTTTAAGGTATCTCAGGTAAAAGAAAATATAGTGTAAGATATATATAGTGTATAGTGTTTTTTGTGTCTTAATGACATAGATTTAGAATGCTTTCAGAATGAATTTGCAAATTTTACTGACAATATTGCCTAAAAGGTATAATATAGGTGTGATATTTAACGATGTACAATGTGATGTCAAACCTTGCTTTCCACTTTCAACATTTTGTTCTGATGAATTTCAAGATACGAAAATTCTCTGTAATTGCTTGTTGCAAAAATTTGGCCACTAGTGAATTATCAATGTTCTTTCAAAATGAGTTAAAGTCAATGATTTTGTTTGGGAACTCAAAGCAAAAAAAAAAATAAAAAAAAAAAAAAAAATATTAAATTCAGGACTAATTTTTTTTTTGAAGTTTAGAACTTTTGTATTGACGAATAGTTAAATATTTCTTTGCAATGTGGTTACGATTATAAAAATAGTAATGTGTTGGAAATGTGTCAAAATATAGCTGTTTTTGGTTTTTAACAAACGAAACTTTTTCAGTTTAAAAGGTCCATTATGAGCAAACAATATTTACATCATTAAATTGTTAGGAACTATTATGTTATGAAAAGGGTTTTCAGCTCCCAATGAATAGTTGTCTAAAAATATTTATCAATTCAATCCTTACTCACATTTTTTTTGTTATCCTATAGGAAGTTGAACACATCGTTGCTCCACCTTGATTATTTTTTTAAAAATTAATTGCATTTTTTTTTTTTTTGAAGTGACACTCGAATAGTGACAAAGCACCACTAAACTGTGCACGAGCAAAATTTAAACCGTATTTTAAAAATGGAATCACTCAAACAAATTACACAATTCCTAAGATAATCCTTTGTTGGGAAATGCGAATGATTTTTTTCTTCTAATAAATTTCAAAGTTCTAATAAATACTTTAAAGAATTATGCAAGAGTTACCCTTTCATTTCTATTATAGGGTTAATATCAATACATAGTAATATGTATAGCTCATCACACTCTACAGTAATTTTTTCTGAAATTTCCAGCTGCCAAACAAAACATATTTCTTGCATCCAATCCTGGGGGAGACAACATCAGCCGCGCAACAAGGGGAGACATTTTAGTGTCAGAACATCCCCTAGGACTCACAACATCCTGATATTTTCTTATGAATGAGTAATAAACACTTCGTAAAATCGTATAAATAATTTCAAAAATTGCGCTTTTTATTTAACATCATTCAGATCTAGAGTAGCACTGAGTCACACTTCAAAAAAATAATGGATTTTTAAATCAAATACTATTATAAAATCGTTGTGCATTATATTTGATCTACTTAGGTCTAATATAAACTGACATTTAAGAAATGTACTGATATGGATGGTCATCATTGTTGTAATAGTGTTTCAGTGCTACATGGATCTTGTATTTCAAACATATGAATGTCTAATAAATTCAACCTTATATGATATTGGTGTCTGTTCGTTCATATGAAACGTTAATACTTCCCTAATTCAAATTAATCTTAAGCAGAAATTTCAAATTAAGCTATAATTTAGATAATATAGATAATACGCAACCTAAATAAAATGTAGTTCAATGTTGGGGTGTTTCGTACAATTCTAATACTAGATGCATTTTAATATTATTAAATATATTCATGAGATATTAAGAAATTGCAAATATATTGACGACATGGAACAAATATAGGATGAGAAACTTCTACATAGGCGTTGTTTTTATAGAGATGTACAGAAGCAAACTTGACGCTTAATTGGAAATTCCTCTTACGGAAATTTTCTGGTTGCTTCCCTGATCAACAATTTTATTAATTTATCACATTTAAAGTATTCTTGCGATTTTTAGAGGAATAAGAAATTGTTAAACATTATGCGACTGTTTCTGTTTGAAGTTATGATAATTTTTTTCCCTTTTAGTATAATTCTCTTCATAGTTGCCCCCCCCCCCTCCCCCCATTGCGGACCCTGTCAGTTACACCACTAATGGTGAAGTCTCTGGTTATAGACTTTTCGCTCAATCTTTTATTATAGACATCTCGATGCTTTTTACATTCAACTAAAAGTAAACCGCAAGATGGCTCCACTAACACACCAGTGAAAGAAAAGTACTTTTCATAGTTTGTAAGATCCTTGGTAGGAAAAGTGCAGGATATTTTTATATTTCAGTTTTTGATATTAATTCGTAGAAACATAGTTTGTAAATTGGTGGAAAGTACATACTCATCTCTTACGATATTGATTTGGAGTGCAGGAACGTCTCAAATTTTAGCTATTTAAAATAGACTGAAATGTGAAAATGAGATTTTATGACTTGTATACTAATGTATATAAGTTATAAAATGAATTAATTGTCGTAATGTTATTTATGAATTAATTGCCGTAAAATTTCAGTTTGTATGGACAAAAAGGCTTATTCTATAATGTTCTATAATTTAAATAGCAGGTTAAAATTCTCAAAATACAGCGTGATTTTGTTAAAGTACAACTTTCAGCATTGTCTTTTGCATTTCGACAAATTTGCAGATTGCTATTCTTGAGAATCAAGTTGATATAGTTAGTTTTGAAACAAAACTGAATAGCATTTTTACAAATTGATATTTCGGTGTGGTTATTTCAAATAAATGCAATAGAATGACCATTTTAGAAAATTATAAGCTTCTCTATAACATTCTTAAATTTTCTTAAAGTTTACATTAGAAACATATTTTTATTAAAATTCTGTTATGTAAAATCACATTTCATAGCATATCACAGAGGAGCCGCTTTTGAATCGAACACTTCAACAGAAAATGCACATATGAATTATGAGCAAGATTCTGACTAAGTTCATTTTAACCCACATTGCCGATGTTGAAAGTAGGAAAATTATACATTGCTCTTTATTGAAATCTTCTAAGTGTGTTTGTTGTTTTTCTGCACTGACAATTTACTTCATATATGTTTGCATGGACAAGTGTTGCAAGTATTTAATACTAGATTTCTTTTACAAAATAAAATGTGTCACAGCGCACCTTACAATTTCTAAAACACATTGGGTGTTTAGTATTGGACAACATTCAATTTCAAAAACACTTAAATATATTTATTTCCCATTTAAAATAATTTAGTGAAATTAGTTTTTAAAAAAGGCATATTTAAGTTATATTAAACTAAGCTTTTTCTGAAGTGATTGAAAAATATTACATTTCATTTTACGTTTAAAAATTGATTATTGGGTTTTTTAATACGTCAAATTGAGAATTTCATTTATATATATAACTAAATACTTGATAGCCAAAAAATTAATTTATGAAGTAGTTAAAAAAGAAAACTAATAATTTATATTTTCCCTTCAATAATCAATAATTTAAAATAATAACAAAAACACGTGTTATACTTTCAAGAATCACAACCATTTTCAAATAACTTTGATGCAACAACAACAACAACAAAAAAACTGAAAATATTGGCATTGATAAAATAATTTTTAATCTTTTTCGTTCATATAGTAATGTTAAAAAATAATGTTTATAATGTTTTAAATTTAGTTGTCACTTATTATTTTTATGGAATACTCCTGTAGATATTTGTCCTGAAATACCAATTATTATTTAACAACAGAATACTATAATTCAATTAAAGCTATATGCACTGCAACTGTTGAGTACAAAAAAAAACCCGAATTGAATATTTATGATACCTTAAAGCGATGTCATCTGCTTAGTATTCCTGTGATCATTGCATCAATGATTTCCGCGCTTCAGTGATTAAGTATATAGAATAAAAAAGTATAGCGAAATTAGAACGCTTGTGAACTGAGATGTGTCAGGAGACAGCTGAATTTCTTTTGACGTTTCATAATTAGTTGAAAGTGAAACGAGGGAAAATCGATGGAAGTAATTGACTGAAAACATATTTGGGACAGTTCATCATCAAAAAAGTTTCATTAAAATTAACTTAAAGAATTTTAGAGAATAAGACCTGACTATAATGCTTATAATGAATGTTTAGACGAAAGTTATTAACTAAAATTTATTAATTAAACCAATCAATTAAAGTGAAGCGAACTTTTTTTTTCAACTGAATTTTCAGAGGAGTCCTACTAAAGGATTTTTTTTATTTTAAATCTCTATTTAAAAGAACACTAAAGTCATCCAATTTAAATAATTTACTTTCTCAACTTTTTGTTTCCAATTTAAATATATTTTGAAATGTAGGGGATCTAAATTTTTAAAAGACCCTTCCCATCCCAATTTTTATCATTCATGTGAATTTCCCCGAAAGTATCTCTGCTAACTTTCTATTAATATACTTGTAAAAATTAATTAACTCTCTATAATTGTTTGACTAAATTTAATATTTTTTTATTAAGTTCCTTTTTATTTTTAAAATTTTTTACTAATGATTCAAAAATAACAAAATAAGTTTTTGACTGCAACCTTTACTGAGACTCATTTTGCAAAACATCGTTTTTACACAGTGGCGTATCCAAAATTGTCCATGAGGTTTTGGCCGGAAATATAAATCTGGCATCACAGTTCACCAGCTAGAACACTCACTCCAATACAGCCGACCAAACGGTATAGTGGTTAGCGTGCTAGCTTCTAGACCGTGAGGTTGCGGGTTCGAGTCCCGTGTTAGGCATGAATGTTTGTAAATGTATGTTGGCTTGTCTAATGACGAATGTTTCGGCGCATTATAGCCCTCGTGTTGCTGACGGCGCCAGATAATCTGAAAACAACCAACCAATCACTCCAATACAGAAAGAGAAGGCAAATTGAAGTCGGTCAGAAACCGACATTAAATAGAAATCGTGATGCCATCCATTCGTTGGATTCCAAATTCGTGATATAATTAATGCTGGATAAAAATATAATTTTCACGAAGAATACTTATAATATACTGATAATAAATGGAAAATGTTAATGCATATATTTTGTGATGTAAACTTCAAAGATTGACCCTTAATTGAAGTGATTTCCAACTTAAAGCTATACTTGGATCACTGAATTAAAAAATAAATCATGGACCACCACTTTCCCTACACCCCCAAGTCATTAGATAGCTTATGAAAATATATTTTGATTGTATATGCTAAAATAGTTTTAACTGATAAGAAATCAAACACGAATTATACCAGCAATATAGTCATAAACAAAAAATTACAATATTTACATTCATTTTTGAGATTTTCAAGACGGTTTAAGATTATTCAAATTATTTCCCTAATGAACAATGTCGTGAAATCAACCCCTAATTTAATGAACATTAAATAATATTGCAAGTAAGTGATTTTTCTCCTAAACAAATTTCAAATATGCTAAATGGATAGTTAGATGAGTTAGATAAATGTATATTCAGCTCATTACAAAACATGGATGGAATTTTTTAAGTTTTGAATTTTAGAAATACAAAGAGAAAAAATAAATTAAATGCCATTATGTTATACACTTAAACGCAGTTTACTTCGAACTCTTGATTCTCTCTCAATATTCCAAGACTCTAATAATAAAATCGTGACAAATTGAAAATATTTCATCTCATCACTAAAAAAAAAAAAAAAAAAAAAAAAAAAAAAAATGAGTCATCATAAAGAAGTATTATGTTATTCACTTCATCCCATCGTAAAGAAGATTATGACTGTTTTTTGTTTTGTTTTTAAATCTACCCCAGCCTTCTTTATTTCCCTTCCCTACCCTCTTTTTTATGTATATATAACTCAAGATATTCTTAGATTTACATTAAAAAAACCGAATTTAATAAAACTAACTTTAAGATATAAATGTACCTGAAATTTTAATTTCATTCAATGAATTGAGGCTCAATATCTTTCAATATAAGGTTTTTTCTTCTTTAAAGAGAGTATTGAATACATAATTTATGATTAAACGTATGAGATTTTTAAAAATGTCTTTTTCATCAAGTTGACATTTAATTCATGAATCGAAATTCTCTTTAAAAAGTAGTTTTTTCTATTTGAGTGCATTATGTAATCAATTTCCGTTTGAATAGATTTAATGGAATAAATTCAAACATTTAACACTGCAAACCTTTCCTTATTTATCTACAAGAACCAAAAAATTCCTGATGAATTTTAAATATATAATCGGAATGAGGTAGTAAGTGGTAGAAACGACAGTTAAAAATTTTACAAATAGATGGAACTGATTAACAATGTAAATACTTGTGATATATTTTTATGAGAAAGAAGAATACCTAATTTATGCAGCAAAACTTGGCTTACGGAAAAAGGCATGAATATTGCTGGGCTTGTATATTGCTTAATATTACTGGGTAGAAAGTTCAAGAAAAGTAAGTTATAATGCATGATCTGGACTGTTGCATAAAAATAAAGAGCTCTCTACTTTAAATTCTACTCTTTAATTAAATTCTACTTCTACTTTAAATTCTACTTCTACTTTAAATTCTACTTCTACTTTAAATTCTACTTCTACTTTAAATTCTACTTCTACTTTAAATTCTACTTCTTGAATTAAATTCTACTTTAAATTCTACTTCCTGAATTAAATTCTACACTTGAATACCAAAATTTAGGGGGGGGGGGAGGATGTAATATCCTAAAATTTTGTATTTATTTAATATAAAAATGTTGTATAGTCTAATTTTTGCCCAAAATTATAGACTAAAATTGTGTATCGTTAAGTCCGACCTTTTGAAAACTTGGGGAGAAGGACCTTTCTTAATTGTATATTTTCTTTCAATCTAAATTTGAATATACAGATATAGGCATAAAAAGCTAATGCCAGTCTTTTAAAATCGTGTTTAGAAACGTACCTATTTATTTTAATTGCTCCTGCTATTTAAATACCAAAACGGTAACCCTAGAAGTTAGGCTTTCATAATTTTGTCTTAAATAACAAACCACTCTGATTTCCAACACAAAAGAAAACAGAAATACAATGCCAAGGGCATGATTTATCTAATGCCGTATATTAAAGAAAAAAGTGAATAATAAATCAAACTTGGCGTTTGCGTTACTTTGTATTGTGGTAAGGCCAATCAACTTACGTTCTACTTTCTCCTGAGACCAGTTTGAACAACTGAGTATATTTTTTACTCAGTGATTCGGGTGGGTTTCATTTTGGAGCTCTTGGCTAATTGTTTAATGACCTAAAGGCTTATAATAATTTTCAACCTGAGCAGTTTGTATTTCATATGAATAGAATATAATGTTCCTGGTTAATTAGAATTTTTGATCATAACTGTACACCTGCATTTTGCGGAAAAGCATCTTTAAAGTTTTAGCTAATTGTTCACAGTAGAATCTAATGATAATTTTATTTGGGTTAAGTAAAGTAAAAAAATGTGCATTGATTTACACAAAAATCTCATCTTGAAATTAGAAAGTAAAATAAATTTCTTTGGACAAAATCATTATGAGGTATAACCCGTATTATTCTCTAGTTTGAACTTTTTAAATCAATTTAATTAGAACTTTATAGCTTGAATGCATTTTTTTTCGAGTGTAGAGATTCCATTTTTATTTGCCTGTTTTCTAATTGTAAATATATGCATCTTTCTTTTATTGAAATAAAAACTATATTTTATCTTTAACCCTTTCAAGCGCGAATCCATTCGCATTCATTATTATTTACATCCCAATTAAATGTCCATACTCTGATAGTGAGGGTCCATCATCCAAAATTTCTAATTGAATTTTCATCCCCATATATTCTTCAAAACAGTAACATTTATTATACGAGACCTAGCCAAGTCGTATTTCCGTTATTTTGAACAGGGGACCTTTGCTCAGCCTATGCGTTTAAGATAGTTTAAAGGAATTACTTTTTTGGAAGTTTTTGAGAGTTAGATATTGTATTTTATTGCTGAGAAATATAATGAAACTTAATTTAGAAAGCAGAACTAGGCATAGCAAGGCTCGTGTAGCTAGTCAGTCAGGTAAAAAAAATCGTGTCCTGTGTATGCATCATAGAGATTCTAAAAGGACTTTTTTGACATTTAAGTTTAATTTATCCACAAATGATGAATGGATAATGATGAACGATTCCTATAGTACCCTTTACACAAGTCCCCTTTCATAGAGTATCCTCGACATAGAGTTAGCTTTCATTAAGTACCAAAATAAAAATAATTAACTGATTTCCAAATAAATAACACAATGTGCAAATAATCTATTCGGCTATAAACGGATGTCTTAGCCTTTTTAGTATGCTATTTATAAATTATTTATTAATATCTTTTTATATTTGGATGCATTAATTATAGCACATCAAATTTAATTTTAAGGCAACACATTTAAGTGTGTTTCTACAAACCAAACACACTTAAAAAAAAATGAAAAAAAAAAATAATAATAATAATAATCGCGAAAAAAGTAAGCAAATCACTGTTAAAGTAATTTAAGCAAATTTATGCGATAACTGAGATTTATCTTCCTACATGGAATAGCTTCAATCATAAGCGTATATTAAAAATGACTGTTGAAAACCTATTACGAAGAAGCAACACCACTTAAATATTTTGTTATTAATAAAAAAGCCTAAAATCCTCGTTTTCACTTTCCTCAGCGAGCAATTTACTTCTGAAAGTTACTAAGAAGAGGAACAAATGTATGCCATGATCTGTGAAGCATGCGATATTTTCAAATCAGCTTAATCCTATCACAGACTATGTTTAACAAACGAGATGTTTTTATGAAAGGCCAGTTACCCGCAATATTATGATGTTGAAGAGGAAAGGAGGGGTAAAAGTATAGTAGTTTACTTATATGAATTATGTTTTTCATAGTTATAATTAACCAATCGTATTTACTTTAAATCATTTATGTACATAGTAGAAGAAACTTTATCTTTTTGTGATAATTAAAAAAACAAATGTAATTGTTTAAATGACGCAATAATTCTATTTTATACGTCAATAGGTTAATTTTGTAACCAGTATTTCACTTTTCACTTACTCTTTTCAAGTTAATATCATCAATATCTTAAAATACCATAGCTTTTTATAATTTAAAACGGAAAAAAAATAAAGAAAAAAAAATAAAGAAAAAGAAATAAACTTTAGACCTACAAATTTTACACTTAGGCAAAATTTAAGCTAAATACTTTTATGATTAAATTTTTTTCTAATGCATCGAGAAAGGTTCATCTTCTCAATGAGAACATAAAAAAAGGACCCAATGTCACTTTCTTAGAATAAGAAACCAGAATGAAGAAGAAAGTTGTTCTCCTTTTAGTGTTCCGCACGCCAAAAGCCAAAAAAAAAAAAAAAAAAAAAAAAAAAAAAAAAAAAAAAAAGGAACACTTATAAAACTTTATGATCTGTTATCTGTTCATCTGAAACACTAAAAGTTGATTAACGCAGGAACTGGTTGGACGATTTAAATTAAATTTGGCACGCAAGACATATCCAAACACAAAGGGAAAAATATATATTTTAAGAATATATTTACTCATTTTTGAAATTTTACTATTTTTTCCAAAGATGCGGGGAAAAAAATCGTTTATTATATGGAACCAAAGGAAAGCTACAGATGAGAGTATTTCAAATATGTCTCACAAATGTGGAATGTTATAAATTTTATCAGCAAAATACTTAATCAACAATCGGAGAATAATTAGCTCTACCCTTTTTTGCATAGATTTACTTTTTTTCTCTATTCGGGGATTTAACTAAAATTATAAATTGTCACAATGGCCTTTGGTTTAAAAGGATCCAAAATTTATAACTATCCACCATCTTCAACTAATTTGAGAAATGCACGTAATATTTTTTGCGTTTTCTTGGTATTCAAATTGCACTTAACCAGGATTTCCAGTTTCCTATCTTGTTTCACGCTACATTACAAAGGAAAGAATTTCAGAGATAAATGATGAGAATGGCGATTACAGTAAAGTGTTCCGTTTTATCATTTCTTTTCGCATCTTTCTAATGTTTCCTTGGGCAGGAAGAACGCTGTAGCATAAATCGTAACTTTATGGGATCTCACGGAAGATTTTTGAAAGGCGGGTCCGATATGGATCATTTCACGAGATATCAACATCCCTTAAAGAGAGCCCGAGTATAAAAACTAAATGCTAATCCTTTAAGCATTACAGAAGCTTCTCATAACGGGTGGGTGCTGTTCTTAAAAAGTGATTCGCATTGGATATAAGGAAAGAAACAGTAAAATGCTTTATAAGGTAAGTTTTTCTTTCATGACTTAAAAGTAGAACATTAACCTTATAGTAATAGAATATGATGTATTCGATTTTAACTGAGATTTTAAACTATATCTGTTAACAATAATTCATAAAATTGTTTATAATAATTGCTAAAAATGGTATTCATGACAAATTATTTTGTGCGTTTGTTAATGAATTATTTATATGTAAAGTCTATCAAGCATTTAGCTGTTTTGAATATTGTACGTGTGTACTCTTCAAATAATTTGCACCAAAGTTATTTACTGCTTGTCATAGATAAAAATTCTTTTGGATGAAAGTTTTATCGCATGAAAGTTTTGTAAACAGAGTGTTTCCATTTTCTGCCAACCCTCTGTTTATTCTATCATTAAACTTTTGATGACTCAAATTAAATGTATTCGTGGCTAATCAGGTGGCGCTTTTTTACATTTGTCTTATCGATCTATTTGATAGCTGAGTGGTTAACTGACTTTTAATGTCAAATATGGTGGGTTTGATTATCATAGGCAGATAATGGTAGCTGAGATTTACACCCTTCACTATTCTTCCAAAAATTGTTATTTAATGGTATAGAACAAGCAGACCAATTTGTTTCATCTCCGAGAGCTAATTAATTATCCAAATTACACCTTCAAATGCTTAGTGTACTTTACTTTAAAGAGAAATGAACGAAACTTAAAACATCACTTTCTTATGTGTTCGTATAAAATATAAAAATTGATACTTTTCCCCTTTGAATGAAATTTCGTACAACTACTCACAACCAGTTGTTTACACCGATAATGTGTTTGGAGATGTGCATCAAATGAAATCATTTGAAAAATTAATTATGCATACGAAACTCTATGAATGTGTTGGATAAGGCTAATTATATAAATATTATATATATATATATATATATATATATATATATATATATATATATATATATATATATATATATATATATATATATATATATATATATATATATATATATATATATGGAAAACCTATTATATTACTTTTTAAAAATATAGTAGGATTTAAAAAAAGATCAATAATGTGACAGTCATTGCTAGTTATCCATGAATATTATGTTTGTAAACTTAATTAGTCTAAGCTTTTTATAAACAAGTTTTTATGAAATAAAATAATTGACTACTATTTTCTAATTATATTAAAACAAAATTATGGCACTAAATTTCAATTTTGATGGCTGACGTTTGGTAGAAAAAATACGTAAGAGCTAACGAGTCAGTATCACTCGTGCACTTAACTGCTTAATTTTATGAACAACTTTATATATTTTTAGCTTAAACCCATACTCCATTTCATCTACTTATCCCTTCTCATATTTAGTTATTTAATTGGAATTCAAGCAACATTTTTAAAGAATACTTTACTAGTCCTATTGGAGTACTGTTTAACCATTTAAATACCACTTTACACTATAAACCTGAATTGAATTATTTTAATTACAACGAACTTACAAGTGTTCCTTTAACGACTTGCTTATTTTGCGGCTAAATTTCATAAATACTGTTTTTCCGCAAGTACTTTATTTAAAATAAGACGATGTTGATGATGTGATGTAAATGAGCCATGTGTTTGCAACTAGGTTAGGCATTTGTGACTTTAATCTTTATCTGGTAGTCATGCAATAAGATTTTATTAAACTATAAGTCGTTAAATTTTTCATTAATTTGAATCTCACAAATCTCTCCTTACGAATTTATGAAACTTGGTATTTACACATTTATTTAGAGGATGCATACAAATATGTGATATAATTATATTGTATAGTCATTTATTTTCTTTAAAGTGTAAATGAGTTTCATCCACTGACTGCCTCTTAAGAAAATAGTATTACTACGTTTGCAATGAATCGTCCCATAAATAAAAAGGCTTTTTACTTTTTTCAGTCCTGCATAATTTAATTTACTCAATAGACGCCATGTTCGGATTTCTTAAATCCTTTATATTAACTTCGATTTTGTTCGTTTGTTGTGGCAAATCTGCGGAGACCTAATTAACCCACTTGCCGTCATCCAATCGGTCTAAAACTTGGAAGATAGATTCTATGTCAACGACAATGCATTCTATTCTATTTTGGTGCTGCAACTGTCACTAAAAGGTCGCTTTTACAGAATACTAATAAACTAACTTGCCGTCATCCAATCGCGCATTTAACCGATCATTGAAGAAACTCTTTCCTGTTGCCAAAATTGTTTTAACAAATAAATAATAACATTGTTTTAATCAGAATAACTAAAAGATATTTGGATGTGAGTACATAAACTCACGTTCATTTTTAATAAGTAAATTTTGAAACCGACGCACATTTTGCTTATATATATGTTTTTAATATTTAAAATTAGATGCAAACACCACGCACACGCTGTTTACATGAAGAAAGAATGATTATTCAAGTGATGAGGATCATTTAAAATAGTTCTAGAATTAAAAAAATATTCTAATAAAATTATGTTTAACTTAATTAATCAGAATCAAATAAAACTTCCGAGTGACATATTTTATACGAATCATATTCAGTTATAATGCTAATTTTACAAAATTAAATTTTTGTTTCATTGTTTGTTTGTGATGTTTTAGGATAAAACATGGAAATTAAGAATTTTAGAAATCAGAAAACTTAAAGTATTAGCAGAATCTATATAAATACAAATTAATATACATATAAATTTGTAAAAAAAATCAGTTTCTCAATAATTATTTTTATTTAGATATAAAATATTGCTTTCACTCTCTTTAACAGTCACAAATTTGATTCGGGAGGTCCAAGTAATAACCTTATCGTAACACATACCTTTTCACTTCCATTACGTTTTGTTTTATCTTATTTCCACGTACTTATTTTTACTTACTACAATTTTATTACTATAGTATTACTTTTTACAATTTTAAAAGCCAATGCAATTTTGAAAGCCAAGTGGGTGCACTTGCACCCATTTGGCTTTCAAAATTTTTAAGAAGAATGGAATGTTCAGCTTAAATTTCACTGGAAAAAAAGAAGCTGTGTGCCATGAAATATAGAGATTTAAAATTACTCATTTTGAAAAAAAAAAAAAGAAAGAAGGAAAAAAAAAAAAAAAACATATGAATTCTAGTATTCATTTAATTAAAAAATCAATTTTACCACTTTTTGAAAATCAAGGTTTGAAAGGAAAAAAACTGTAAACTTACTGATGTCCATATCACTAGCTAAATATTTGATTTCTCTCCAAATAATATGTAGGCGTGTTAGCTGGTAACCTTCGTCTATATTTGTAATGCTGTTCAGGGAACTTCAATTTGCAAAGGAAGTGATTGATGCGTGAGATGGGAAAATAATGCAATATGACTTCTGGTTGGAAAACCATGAACAAAGTATGCCAAGGAAAATATCAGCTTATTATTAGTGAAACATAAAAGATTTGGCAAATTATTTATATTTTAACTATTTCGGACCCTATCGTCATAAAATCCACCCCTCGAATCACAGAAAACGTCCCAATACATTATCAGCGATTCTAACTGAGTATAATTACATGATATTTAGCTGAGTGTATTTTCATAGCTTTCGTACTATTTGTAGAAATAACATTAGCTTTTATAGCAACGCTTAACTAACGTTGTTTCTATTCTTTTGAAGACAAAATTTCATTCTATTGTTTTGGATATTGGTCCTTCTAATAAGATAAATACAGGTTAATTCCTAAAGTCTTTTTCAGTCCTTTAAATATGAAACAATGTCTCATTTAACCAGGGAAGTAACGTATATCTAAAGTAAAGGGACTATACGCTCAGTATTTTGAGACAGCTTTCAGCGTTCCTAGCGACGATTTATGGAATTTACAAAAATAACTAAAAAACCAAAGGAGATCGGCAAAAAAGTCCAGGTAGTAAAATGTTCACAATAATATGACAACACCACAAGTAAAAGTTTCATGAAGTTATCTGTAAAATTGGCTGAGATATTCGTGATTAAAATTATGGATTACTCGGGACTTAAAATAGCGACCGTCCTGAAATTGAAAAGCGTGTTCTCCGGTATTATCATACAGCTGTATGATAACACCAGGGAACACATTTTAAAGTTCTGAAAAGGACTTTAAAAATCAATCTGTATATTAATCCTTCTGTCAATGTAATGCATACATCTAATTTGCAGCTATGTAATTCTCTTCTTTATATTTTCAGTTAACAGTGGTGTTCATACTTCTTCATTCTTCTTATTCATCTCAAGTTCAAGATACAAATACGCCAAAAGAAGAAGGGCGGCACGGCATAATTCTTCATGGCCATGACTTCGGTTATGGGGGAAGTCTGAGTGGAGGTCATGGTGGAGGATACGGAGGAAATCATGGAGGAGGATTTGGTGGAGGACACGGAGGAGGACTGGGCGGAGGTCATGGAGGAGGATTTGGCGGAGGTCATGGATCAGGATTTGGCAGTGGTCATGGAGGAGGACAAGGGGGAGGATTTGGAGGAGGACATGGAGGAGGATACATAGACGGACATGGAGGAGGCTATGGTGGTCATTATGGTGCAGGACATGGTTCTAGTTTTATTGGTCGTCATGGCAGTAGAGGAAAAGTGCTAATTGCTCATGAAATTGGAGAATACGGTGGCAGCATAAATTTAGGCCATGGTGGGATAAGTTCTATCCATGGTGGAGTTGGAGGTGGCCATGGAGGACATGGTGGATTAGGAAGTGGTGGTCATGGGGGACATGTTGGATTAGGAAATGGTGGTCATGGAGGACATGGAGGATTAGGGAGTGGTGGTCATGGTGGACATGGTGGTGGAGGTGATGGAGGTAGTGGAGGTGGAGGAGTTATTACTGTTCCAGTTGTAAAACACGTTCCAGTTGTAAAACATGTTCGAGTCGTCAAAAATGTAAAGCTTGTTAAACATGTACCGATTGTAAAGCACGTACCTGTTGTTCAGCACGTTACTGTCGTTACTGGTGGTGGAGGAGGTGGTGGTCTTGGAGGATTAGGTGGTGGTCATGGAGGATTAGGTGGTGGTCATGGAGGACTCGGAGGTGGTCATGGAGGACTCGGAGGTGGTCATGGAGGAATAGGTGGTGGTCATGGAGGAATAGGAGGTGGTCATGGGGGATTGGGAGGTGGACATGGAGACTTTGGAGGACATAGTGACTTCGGGGGACATGGTGATTTAATAGGGCATGGAGTTTTAGGAGGAGTTCTTGGTGGACATGTAGGTGGTGGAGGAGGTCATGGTGATGACAATAGTGGATGGTGGTAAAGTCTAGATGTTATTGCAATTTACCCGGACATTTTAGCTTAAATAGAAACGCTGGATTCGAATTCTATATTTAAGCTGTATCCCCAGTAGCAAAACGACGCTGGCCAATGTCGTTCAACATTGGCCATTCCCGATGTGGACCTTTATAAACCGACCTTAGTTACGGATCCAAAGCTGGATAAAATATACTACTTTAAAATGTTGATGCACAGTTTTAAAATTGAAATATTTTTATAAAAAAGGACGGAGGGCTAAAAAAATATATTTTGCGATGTCATTGACATGTTTATTATTATTTTTTTTTTAAATCGTGTATTTTTTAACGATGTTCAAATTTCGGCCACAATTAGCCAACTTTCCAGAATTCCTGCTTCCGTCATTGAAGAATTCTGCTGTGCTACCTGGGATGTTGTGGTATCAAAAAGATAAACAGTTAGATTTTAAAAACATTGTATTTATAAAATATAAAACTGGAAGTTTAAATTGTCTTAAAATTGTCTTATAAGAGTTAGAAATGTAGTATTATTTTAGGAATGTCATACTCATAATGAAGAATCATCAATAAATGTACATATTACTTTAATAAATCAACAGTCTTAGCAATTTCTTTATAGTAATATTGTTTTTATAATTAATCATATGACAAATCCTTCCTATGTATTAAAAAAAATGTGTGGGTAATAGATTTCATAGATGGATTCATGGTTGAAGACAAGAAATTTAAAGTATATAAAAATTTAAGAACCAATTGGTCGAAAGTCTATATTTCTGTACATAAATGACTGCGACGAAAGATTGAAGTTATGCCAGTAGCAGATGTTATTTGTATATAATCAAACATTGTGAAATAAAAATGTACAACATCTTGTTTAACGCTAAAGAGAACAATAAAACACTTTTTCCAAACTATTTTTGTAATATTATTCTTTGAATACTGATAAAACAACTTAAGGTTAGTTAACATATTTTTTATTCCTCACATATGCATTAAAAAAGAAATAGAGGTTGGTGATAAATCAATATGACGATATTTTTATCGATATTTAAATTTTTTATCGATAACAATTTATCGATATTTAAAATTTTTATCGATATACATTTATCGATATAAAAATATCGATAAAATCACCAATATATCGATATTTTCAAACATTTTTAGTTTTTTGATGACTGTTTTGTAGTTCCATGTGTTTTTTTCGATTTTCTTTATTCCCTTATCAAAAACTTCAGAACTAAAATTTGGATTTTTCTGGGAGGTAGTTAAAAGTGGCACCCCAAACAAAAAGTAAAGTCTTGGGTAAGGTGATTTCGCCAAGCAACAAAATGAGCCGACCAAAGTAACTACATTAATGAATAGTTATTGTTTCAGAATATACAAAACTCCGAGGAATACCACGAACAGGGGGATTCATTTGAAGATAAAACATAATCTAATGAAAATGATCATATATTAGTATTAAGCTATTGTGTTTGGGTTTGTATTGCATTCATCTCTTTTTTAATTTTTGTTCTAGAATAAATTCAAACCTGATCAAGGGATGGATGGCTTGATTTTCTGTGTTATTGTTTTTCATAAAATTACTATGCATTTGTCAGAAGTAGGAAATTGTACTTCGCTCGCAACATTTTTCCTAAACATCTCCACTTTCTTAGTTTTAATCATGTACAATGATCAAATTACATTAATCAAAAACTCACTATAGTAAAATTCGAAAAGAAGAAATTATTCATTAAAATTTCAATGCCTGAGACAAAAAAGAGAATTCTAAGTGGAAATTATTTAGGCTCATGGACTGTGAAATTCTAAATCCGCTTCTGTACTGGGCTAGCCTAGGTACAAGTTATAATTATTATGCAGTTCAAATTACATACTTTCCGAAAATATCAATTTAATTTGAATAAAATAAGCAGACTTTTCTTAAAAATACACAAGATGAATGGCAGACAAGTTCATGGAGCAGACATTGCGCCACTGTACCCATGCCTTGAATTTTTCAACAATAAACTATTATTTTACCAAAATTCAACATTTTGCCAAACACTTCAGAATCATGTTTTATAATTTGTATGTTATATTTGCAAGTAGTAACTCAGCTTTAGTAAATGTCAAATTTCAAATAGAATGACTCCTTTACAATTTTTATAGATATTCTTCCCTCTGTTAATTTTTCAATTATGTACATAGTAAAAATATTATGCTATGTATTCAGGGTTGCCATTAAAGAGTTATTGAGAAAAGTCTAAATTTTTTTTTTAAATCACTGCAACAATTAAACAAATATATAACCTTTTTTTTTTGTAATAGATCTACTTCATTTGGATTTAGAGCAGTGGCCCATCGCACAACTTTCAATTACACTATAATATTGGTCATTGCATTAAAATTTCCTATCACCGTTATTTCCCGTTTTCAAATTTTCACTCATTTAAATAAAAATGGAAAATTTGACGATATTTTTAGCAATAGTTGTTACGTGGGGAAAAATTGGCGATTTTATTCAGTAGACCTTACATTGTCTTTTCTTGTGCTTGAAACAGAAAAAAAAATCTATATTTAATGGACGATGCTCAAGGGCAGAGAACTCTGTGTTAAAGGCACTCATTTTTCAACTTTTTACGGTTTTACACATTTCTACGGGAATTTCAGAGGAGGAGACGATTAGAACACCTTAAGAGGCATTAGCACAGATATTGTAAATAAAATCGTTAGAGCCGTTTTTTATTAATTGCTGAAAAACATGACTTTTTCGTAATTTCAACCTTAAGTGCATGCGCGATTTTGACGAAAACTTTAATGGTAGGTTCCATGGCTACCACTAACCGGCACACCAAATGTGAACATCGTAGGTGAATTTTTTGAGTTATGCTGACCAATTACACACATTCGAACATTTTTTTCTGGACCACTATTTGGAAATCAGAATGTTCTAAAACGTGGAAAAATGCAAAAAGAAAATCGTTTTTTTTTTACTGAATGCTATACTTATATTATCCTATATAAACATATGGGTAATTGAAAGTAGAAAGTAGTCACCTTACAAAAAGCAATCATGAAAAATAGATATTTGCCTCGTAAAAAATCCCCGTTTCTGGCAAAACTGAAAATCAAATAAAAAAACATGAAATATGTAGGATATCGATATATCGATATCCCCCCCCCCCCCAGGCAACGATACAGTATCGAAATTTTTTTGGATCGATTTTTCCAACCTCTAATTAGAATGCAAAGGTTAATGAGGATTTAATGGAATGAACTCATGTGTTAATTGAAAACATTTTTTCCCCATTTTTTTAAACAATTTTTTTTTCATTTCAAACTATTATTTTGAATCCGTATGAAGAGAAAAGCAGTTACGAAATTCATAGTAGAAACATAAATCACCTTTTAATTTCCAAAATATAGAATTGAAAATTATTCGTTTCAGTTGTTTCTTTGATTTATTTAAAAATTGCTACATGCATACATTAAAATTGAATTGAACAATGTATTAAAGGTGGTGACATGGTAACATGCTTTAGCATGTCTTTTGGTTGAATTACATATCAATTCGAAATATATAAATTAGGATAGCAGAATAACAGAAAAAGAAGGGAAAAAAATGATAATTTTAAACTAAACATATTTTAAAAAATTTTTTAAAAGATAATTATTAAATAAATAGACTTCAAGTTTATTTTCAAAAACGGAAGGATTTTTAAATGTTTGAAATCTTTCTAAATTAATGCGAATAAGTATATTTTGCATTATCCTGCTCTTGTGAACAATTACAACTGTGACACTCATTTTAAAAAAAGTAAAATCTTACAACTAGACTTCATATTTTATCAATTTAATATTATTTTGCTCCTTTAATCCAATTTATGAGGCTTTTTTTTATTTTTATTATTTACTATTTTTTAATTTACTCTATATTAGATATAGGATAATTGAAAATTATATATAAGTATTCCATTAATAGAATTTTCGATGTGTTCTGTGCAAAGTTTTCTGATTTTGAAAAGAGGCAATCTTTGAGTTTTCCACAAGGAAAATGTCAGTATCTTCCAAAAATGAAGATTTTTGAATGATCCAAAAACTGCAAGTATCTAGAAAAATTAGCTAAAATGCATTTATCCCAGCTTTTCTTTAGGAGCATTCTAATGTAAAATCACAAGCCCGGGGGCCGACCAAACGGTATAGTGGTTAGCGTGCTAGCTTCTAGACCGCGAGGTTGAGGGCTCGAGTCCCGTGTAAGGCATGGGTGTTTGTAAATGTATGTTGGCTTGTCAAATGACGAATGTTTCGGCGCATTATAGCCTTCGTGTTGCTGACGGCGCCAGATAATCTGAAAACAACTAACCAACCCAAGCCCGGGCTGTACTTGACACAGCACCAAGGTGATTGCAGACGTGAGACATGAGTCAAGCAAAATTCTGAATATGAACATCACACAGACACACACCAGAAACCCTATTCAACAGAGATAACTTATGTTTAATTTCATCTTACTGTTTTCAACAAAAACAAAATTCAAATAGCTATACAATGTCAAAACCTGGCTAAATTTACCCAACATTGACCTAGTTATATTCAAAAATCTTTTAGAGGTATTATCCGTAATTCAACACATACCTGAAAGCTGTGAGATAGGCGCTCTGACTTCGTATGTCAAAGGTGATGGGTTCGAATCCTGGGTTAGACATGGATGTTCGCTGCGGTTTGGAATCCGAGCTGAGAAGTAGGTCCCAGCCTGATTAAGTTATATTGTGCATTAAAATAGGTCGTTAAGCTTACAAACCAAACCAGAAATACAATAATAACAAGAATTACAAGAAATAAAACCAATATTTGTTGATTATCTAACACAGCCTTAGGAAAAAGTAAGTCTAATCTTTATAAACAAACTTCTTTCAAATTTCATTCCAAACAAACTTCTTAAGTTTACTTATAAGTTACTACAGTTTTTTAAATGGAATTTTAAAACACTTTTAAAAGTTTCAAAATACTTTTTCAAATGGCTTAAATAGTGGGCCTCTAAAAAGAACATGATATCCAGTATTCAAATAACACCTAATAAAAAGAGCATATAGTGTCTCTTTTCCAAGTTAGAAGTACTCGATACTGTGCTTCAACATCATGTGTAAATTATTAAACGTACATAGCCATTGATTACAGCACATACAATTGAAATATTTTTGAAATCTCTTTTTATTGCATATGTAATCATCTTGAAAATTTGCAAGTAAGATAATCGACATATAAAAGGTAAAATGTATTTAGATTTCGCCTGTTTCAACTCTTTTCATTTAACCATATACAAAGCATAAAAAATACCTATAAAAACTTCATCAGTCGCTCAAAATGATTTATATGTTTTAATCGACCGTAAATATACTTCGGTCCATATAGGTCAATATTTCAATGATACCTATAGAAATGTTACCTATCATATATCCCGAGTCTTAGGCGTGGTCAATATATTGGCATTTCCTTTTACGTACATTTATTTTTAAAACTAAATTGGAACTTTTCCTCTTCCTGAGTCTGTGCATTTGAACATTGGAAATAATAAACAGCAAATATAACCTAAAAAGTTTGTTAACTATTAGATAACCAACCAATTAACTCAGTTACATATCAAATGCTCCAAAATACTTATAATCATAATAACACAGAGGACTCTGAATTATTTATTACCTCGTTGAATTTGTATTTTAGGAATAGTTCATATTTGTTTTTATCATAGAAGTACAAGAACGATCTTGAAGAATGATTTTTACGATTTAAAAAAAATCCTTTCCTATTACATAGAAACAGATTCGGTATTTAATCTCGTAATTTATATCCAAAACGTAAACTAATTGATTTAGATGTTAATGTGAACTTGATTTCAAGTAGAAAGGAAAAATATTAGTGATATTTTGTTTTTCCGAATTTTTTTTAATTCACTCTACAGTGAAGTATTTTCCTTAGCAAATCGTCGGCATAAATTAAAAAAAGTGCTAACTCCACTTTTGTTCTCAAATCACTTTTTGGTATATTTGGAAACACGGAGAGAAGACCCATTGAAGCTGCAGTTTGATCACTATAATAAATATGTAGTAAATGATTGAAGCGCTTCATGTTGAATTAATACGTTTGAAATTTTTTTGCTCTACTGCAAAATTTGACAAATTGGAGTAAGCACCTTTTCATTCTAAGCCGATGAAAGGTAAAAACTATTTAATATAGGGGGAACAAAGAATACTTGACCCAGTGTATTTTTCTCAGAATTAGGAAGGTTTTATAAGTTGAAAGTGTATCACTTCTTGCCTTTCAGTTAGCTAACTACGTGGTGAAAATGACAACAGAATCTTTGTATCCGTTTTTAAACTATAAAAGAAATTAAATTTTCATGCTCCAAAGTATTATATTTGTGTTGTAAACTCTGATGTGAAATTATTTTTGTTTAAAAGTAAGACTTTTTTTAAATTGTTTATTTTTTTGTGCATACATTTAGATACAATTACATATATAATAGTGTTTATCCACTTACTTGCAAATGGTTGTATTTTAAGGTTATATAGAAAATGTACAATTAGGGATACTTGACCCAAGATAGGGGTACTATTCGAATTTTTATTCTTCTTACACCATTTTGTTAAGTATGTAAAATGTTCAATTGATAAAAAGGTATTTTTACTGATGGATATTCTTGAAAGTTGTATGTCGTTGCCTACCATCGATATTACATGAGTTAACGGTATTATAATTCCCTCCACATTGTTTCCACAGACTACAACCATTAGGGTTATCAGTTTACTCACCTTTAAAAAGATTTTATAATGTTCAATACACAAATCATCTGTAGATACATAAACCTGACTAAATTCAGGCTATTCTTTATCCACCTGAGTTTTCAGTGAAAAATGATAGAAATAAAAATTTTGGGTTTTAATGTGAGTTTACATTATTTGCATTTAAATAAATAGTTATTTTCTTATTCTTGAATATATTGAGGATATTTTATATATATATCAGGTTAGGAGTGTTTTGTAGTTTTGTACATCCTTTGATGGTAAAAATTTACTCGAAACTCATTTACTACCATTTTAATATTTGAAAATACATAACTATGAAAAGGTTTCACGTAGAAAAAACATACGAAAATTAGTGTAAAATATTTAAGCATTTTAACAGTGTAATTGCATTTACTTATCAATAAAATATTACAAAGAAAACAATATAGAAACAGATGGAAATTCTTTAATAAATGAACAAATATATATATACAATAATGGTCGTATGTTTATATACAAGATCTTTCAAAACAATTGACATAATATTTTATATAAAATAACTAAACATCATCGTCATACAATATAATATACATTATATATCAATTCGTGACCAAATGTAAGAGCTCAGAAAAAAGTTTTTTCAATTAAGAAAGTTGGGGAAAAAGTACTTATTTATAATAATTAGCTTAATGATTCATACTTATTTATTCTTGTTTATGCATAATGGCAAAAGAGAAAAATAAGTTATGAAACAGATTGTTGAAATTAAAACGACTTGAAAATTACATGAACTAAAATGGCAGTTTAAATAATAGATATGCAGCAAAATTATTTTCAAACATTCATATTGTATTTTAACAGCTAAACTTAGAAATCGTAGAATAATTACATATGAATCTTACCAAAAGCAAATTGAGCAGTTTTTTATGAAATGGTTAACACGTTGATTTGCTTTGTTGAAGAAATCTGAAATTCAAATGCATCGCTTAGAAATACAAAAAATCCGTGCCGATACATCACATTTAATTGAGAAAGTACATTTATATAATTAAGGATGTAGAAAAAAAACTTGTATCATGAAGTTTACCAAGTAATTAAACAGTCAACAATATGAGCGTATCAATGCCACAGTCTAAACGTTCGTAAACCTCAGTAAACAAGGCACAGTCGGTCTGTTTGATATACATTTATAAAAAATTTACAATAATCCAAGTACATAAATAAATTTTTTATAAGTATGTCTAATAATACGATATCAGTATGTAAAGATGATAATTTCAGTCTGTGAGTCTCAACATAATAAGATTCATTTATATATTCAAGTTAGTAAAACCATCACAGACACTTTGCAACAGTAGGGAATTCTACTTTCCTAAAAAAATAAAAGAAATGTATTTAGTAGTGGAACAATAAAACTGGAAAATTAATTAATATGGTTGTTAAGGTTCCTTTTTGTCCTTCTCCATTGTTCAAGTTATTTAGTTTTCAATGATAAATTGGAATCTTACTAATACTATTAAAAGGAATCGTCAGCGTATTTCTTCCCAGTAGACTTAATGCGTCCTTTTTTTAGAGGGGGGGGGGGGGGGGGCAATATCTGCCTTAGAACATAAGAATATTTTTACTCGTTATAGTACTAGTAAAAAAAGAGTAAAAGAGTATTTACAAAGTTTTAAGGTAAAGTATGAGGTGGTATTTTTTTGTTTGTTATTTTTTACAAGTTTTTAAAAGCTGCATGATAAAAACTTTTAGTATTTGTAATAAAATCCAAAAAGTAATTCTATCTTAGAACTGCAATTTGTTTCTACAACTTGTTTTAACTATCACATGCTTTAAAAATGTTGAGGCCCAAAAAAATCATACTTTAGGTGTAGGGAACGGGGAAAGTGGACTATCGCTCTTACATATATTATAAAACTTACATAAAGAAATCTTTGTACAAAATTAAATAGTGGTAAAATTGGAAATTGCTTCTGTACAATAATATAAAAAAAAACGATTTTAAAATGTCCTCTTCGAAACTCGACCACCACCTGCTTCAAAATAATTATATAATCATTGATCTTATTTCATAACTATTGTTATTTGTAAGTAGATGACAAAGCAGTTAGCTATGGACGATCAGGATACACATTTAAAAACAGATTAATATTAAAAATATGTAAATGCACTAAAATAATGAAAAAATTATTATACTACATTTGTATAACGCTTAAAAAAGCAATATCTTTTTAGTACATGATTATGCAAGTTTAATATTAAGTATGTATTCAGTTGTATTAAGTAATGACGTTTACTAAGAGATATGTTAAAAAATCTCATTAGAGGATCTCAAAATAATGCAAATACTGTATTAAGTTATGTTAAAGTAGAGGGTAGACGTATTTTTTACTAGAAGATGCTCTAGAATCTCTTAACCACATCTCAAAATTATATATTTGGGGTTCAAATGTATCTGAATGCCGACCAAACGGTATAGTGGTTAGCGTGCTAGCTTCTAGACCGCGAGGTTGCGGGTTCGAGTCCCGTGTTGGCATGGGTGTTTGTAAATGTACGTTGGCTTGTCTAATGACGAATTTTTCGGCGCATTATAGCCCTCGTGTTGCTGACGGCGCCAGATAATCTGAATACAACCAACCAACCAAATGTATCTGAAAACCAATCTCATGCTTGAATAAATTACGATGTTCCTATCCATGTCGTACTCATCTCAAATTCCAGATAGACCGATGTTTTTGTTGTTCCGAATCCACGTTAACCTGTACGTTCCAGCCACATTAATCTAGTAATGCTAGATTGGTCTCCAAACCAATCTTGTATAATTACCATCCTAGTTCATCTGGAAGCCTTATATTTTTGGCATTTCTTTTCAAAATTCTAAGAAAAACAACAAGTAACACTTACCCTTAAGAGAATCCTTCGAGAAATAGATATGTTTAAAATTAGAAAATTGGCACTCACCCTCAATAAATTCGATGAAAAATGGAACTGTAGTTTCCATTAATTCAGACGTGACTGTATTGCGTTTATTTATTCATTTATTTTATTTATAAAATGTAATTCAATGAATATATCAGGGCTTTCTTAAGGATAAAGTAGGTTTCAAAACATCGTTAGAACTTAGTTTTGAAAGAATCCTTATCAACATTTTTTTGTTGATAAGTAACTGATTGGCTAAACTGTTATTTGTTGATGAAACTGTTTTAGTTGATGATGAAACTTTTATTTCCTGGTGAGTAATTTTGCTGATGATAATTATTTAACTGTTAATTAGTTGTATAATTATTACAATAATTTGATATGGGAAGAGAGGATTGAGCGTTTTTGGATTATTATTTAATTTTGAGAAATGTAAGAGTTACTCTCAAATGTTTTATGTACAATAATTTCTAAATACTACTTTAATATATTGCATTTTATATACTTTTATTTATTTTTAAAAGTTATTGGAAACACATTTGATAAATTTAAAAATAATTCATATAACGTTTATCCTGAATGTTTAAGAGAATGTTTTAAGAAATGTAAGAGTTACTCTCAAATGTTTTATGTACAATAATTTCTAAATACTACTTTAATATATTGCATTTTATATACTTTTATTTATTTTTAAAAGTTATTGGAAACACATTTGATAAATTTAAAATTAATTCATATAACGTTTATCCTGAATGTTTAAGAGAAGGTTTTAAGAAATGTAAGAGTTACTCTCAAATGTTTTATGTACAATAATTTCTAAATACTACTTTAATATATTGCATTTTATATACTTTTATTTATTTTTAAAAGTTATTGGAAACACATTTGATAAATTTAAAATTAATTCATATAACGTTTATCCTGAATGTTTAAGAGAAGGTTTTAAGAAATGTAAGAGTTACTCTCAAATGTTTTATGTACAATAATTTCTAAATACTACTTTAATATATTGCATTTTATATACTTTTATTTATTTTTAAAAGTTATTGGAAACACATTTGATAAATTTAAAAATAATTCATATAACGTTTATCCTGAATGTTTAAGAGAATGTTTTAAGAAATGTAAGAGTTACTCTCAAATGTTTTATGTACAATAATTTCTAAATACTACTTTAATATATTGCATTTTATATACTTTTATTTATTTTTAAAAGTTATTGGAAACACATTTGATAAATTTAAAATTAATTCATATAACGTTTATCCTGAATGTTTAAGAGAAGGTTTTAAGAAATGTAAGAGTTACTCTCAAATGTTTTATGTACAATAATTTCTAAATACTACTTTAATATATTATATTATATATACTTTTTATTTATTTTTAAAAGTTATTGGAAACACATTTGATAAATTTAAAATTAATTCATCTAAAGTGTATCCTGAATGTTTAAGAGAATGTTTTGAGAAATGTAAGAGTTACTCTCAAATGTTTTATGTACAATAATTTCTAAATACTACTTTAATATATTATATTATATATACTTTTTATTTATTTTTAAAAGTTATTGGAAACACATTTGATAAATTTAAAATTAATTCATATAACGTGTATCCTGAATGTTTAGGAGAATGTTTTGAGAAATGTAAGAGTTACTCTCAAATGTTTTATGTACAATAATTTCTAAATACTACTTTAATATATTATATTATATATACTTTTTATTTATTTTTAAAAGTTATTGGAAACACATTTGATAAATTTAAAATTAATTCATATAACGTTTATCCTGAATGTTTAACCAACTGTGAAATTTTTTTAACCTTCTGATATATTTCGAAAAAATTGTTTAGAATTTTCTCAGAAATATTTAACTGAAATATGAATGATAGTGCATGGAAACTTAGTTTTGATTTGGTAAAATATTGTTATATACTATTTTTAAACAATACTTGGTCCTTTAAATAATCGTGATTTTAAGTAAGTCAAAAAAATAATCTCGCACAATAATATGCAAAATTTTGATAAAAATCAGCCAAAGTTCTTGTAAAAGTGCTTAAACTTTTTAAACATATATTTGATTTGAAGGTTATTTTACACATTTAAGAATACTTTAATGTTCTGTATCATTTCTCATATCTTTGTTATTAAAAACTCTTTGTTAGAAACTCTACTTAAGGTTGCAATACAAAAACTTATCCTTTTGGACAAAATTAAGGTTCATGATAATTTTTCACTTATATTATAAAATACGCTGTCTCTATTTGCAGTTATTGTCATTTAGTCGGTTTTCAAAAGATTTAAGATAATTTTTCTTTTAGAGAGAAATTTAAGTTTTGAAGTGCATATTTATATAATATATAGTAAAGATATACTGAGAAATGTGCTAAAAAAATCAATTTGTGTTTTTTTTTATTTTATAACAAAACAACACAGGTATATAATAAACATAGCAAACAGGATAAAGACATAGTTAGAGCCAAAAATATCCGAGAAAGTATCTTTCTAAAGATATTCTCTATATATCATAATAACTTTATTTTCTTTTTTAAATTATAAATATATTTAGCACATATTTAACAAAACGATAAAATTATTAAGGATGCCTTCCATTATTTCATTTGAAGTTTAATCATATTCTGAAACTTTAACTAACCAAGAAAAAAAGTTGTCATAACAGTAAAATATAATTGACTTCATCAAAAGAAAAAAATTCCAGTTAGCTGTGATTGGATTTGCTGTTCAACAAAAAAGAACAAATACTTAAAAGTAGATTTCTTACCCTTTTGATTTACTCCTCTTTTTCCGAATTCTGAGGGGCTTGATCTTCAGCTTCGTTCTTTTCCTCAGTTACAGACTGTTGACTCTCCTCTGAATCAAAACCATCAAAATCATCTGTGTTTTCTTCAGTCAAAAATGGCCCATTGGTTTCTTTATTCAAATCCTCAGAATTACCACTAGAGTTCCCTATACCATCCACAGCGTGATCGCTACTGTCTGAGTGTAAAATCTCAATTTCATAACTACTAGTACGGGGCTCCTCGTAATTTCTATAAATTTTTGTTCTGCCTCTAGGTTGAACAGAATCTGATTTAAAATGAGGACTTTTTTGCTTCTGAATATGATCGTGAAGCTTTCTATGTGGACTGGGTTTATAATTGGTCTCAGCAGATGGCTTATATTCATCGTCATGCAGTTGTTCTTGCTGTTCAATTTTCTGTTGAACATCATAAGATGGATGTCTGGCAGATCCAATATCATCATTCTTCGAAATGTGCTCAGAGTTGAAATATGTCTGCTCAAGATTGTCAGCGGTTGGCCGGACTGGATGTCTTCCACCAGCATATTTAACTATGTCATAAGAATCGTGTTTACGTTGTTGAGGAAACTGTGGATAGGACTGAGGTTGGGGACGAATTGGTAGTTTTGCAAGTGGTTTTGCATATCCTTTGATGTGGTGCTGTCTACTTCTATGTTTATCTTCTTGATAATTGTTATAGGTATCTTTCTGGATATGAATTCGGGAGTGATCCAATTTCTTTTGCTCAACGTAACCATGTGCGGATGGCTTTACAGCTTCTTTATGAGGTAGACGAAGAGTTTTTTTGTGGTATTTCTCATCTTTTATATCTTGACTGTCTTCTTCAACATGTTCTTTCTCTTCGTATTCTTCTACGTACTCCTTTCCAGAATCTTTGTGATAGTCTTCTTTCTCATCTACTGAGATATCATCAATATTGTGATGTGAGCTGGTTAGATGACCATGTACCTTATCAGTATGTCTAATAATTTCGCCATCTAGATATGAGTGGTTATCTTCGTGTAAATGAGATTTGTGCAAAGGAGTATAATGCCCATCATCAATATTATCGTGATCTATTACATCATCTGAATCATCATGATCGATTATAGCGTGGGTCGATCCATGGATGTTGTTGGTAGAATGCAAAATGGTAACGGGATGATGCTGATTCGCAATATCTGAAGAATGGATATGCGATAATCCGTGACCAATATCAGAATGATGACTTTGTGTCAAATCATATGCAATGTCAGAATCATGAATATGTGAAATTTCATGATCATTATGAACATGTCCTAAGTGTTCGTGATGGGAAGAAATTATCGGACTTGTATGTTTATAAGATCTTAAGATTGGACTAGATATTGATAGACCGTGAATTCCTTTAATGTTCCCAAGCAACTTATGACCTCTGATTTCAAGATGAGAATTATCTAACTGCTTTACACTACGTGTTGGTATTTGAATGGTTTTCAAATGAAGTCCATTATTCAATCCATGAGAACTGATGAAACGAGGTTGAGATAATAAAGACAAATCCGAGCTTTTAAGAAGATGGCTACTATAATAATTAAGTGGTGTCTTTTTTAGCAAAGGAATGGATCTAATACCAGAATATCCTCCATAAGACGAAATTCCTTTATATAAGTTCAAGTTTGGAGCTGGTACAACTGTCAGACCACCCTTAACAGGAATTCTAAACACATGATGGCCTATGGGATATAGAGCATGGCTATACTCAGAGTTCAAAGTGTCGTAGACATTGATGTACGGATTACTATACTTATTATAACTGCTACTCAACGGTGTCCATTCACTATGAGATTGTCCAAGAAGGGAAGAGAAAGATCCAGAATATTCTGGATACAATCCATATGTTGCTTCAACCGCAGCATATCGCAGACAAATGCAAGTGAAGGCAACCTAATGGAAAAAATTTATTTTAAAAAATAAGATCATTGTTGGGGATTCTTCGTATGACCCTCCAGTCCCAAATATAAGTATTATATAACTATTTAATGAAAATACATACACAACAATTCCTTTAAAAAACACATTTTAAAATATCTAAAAATCGTAAATTTTAAATTAATACCTATTTAGAAATATTTTCTAAATAAAATTGATCGGGAAAACATCAAATTCTTATATTTGTATTTTAATTTTTAAACGTAAAATGTATTTAAAAACAGTTGTGCCATCTTATTCTTAACGTATTACAGTTATGATGGCTGTAAAAGCTTTTAATGTTTCCATTAATAAAATTAGATCTAGTAGAAAGAAGGAAATGTTCTTTATGAGTAGCAATCTTGTTCAAATTAGCAATAAGCAGTAAACTGTATTACGATGTTCGCCACATATTAAAACATAAAATGATTAAAATACATAACATATATTTACGAAGACACAATTTTTCTAAAAAAAAATTTTATATATTTTTTTTATTTAATCTTTCCTTGATAACAAGTAATGCTTAACAAACTTATAATAAACAAAACTTTTTCATTCAAATTTAATGAGTACTTTTGTTCTTCACAAAACTATAAATATTAAATTGAACATCATTAAAGGAGTCTTTATTTACCATTAAAAGCGTATTTAAGAGCAGATAGTAATCGAAGTATTAAAAAAAAAGTTATTTCGATAGAAAGTGGATGAGACAAATGATAGTGAAACATTTTCGAAGCTTTGATATTTGCCAATTTTATAAGCATTTCATTAAAATGAAAAGTAAATAAACGTTTCTAATGCATAATTATTAAGTATATACAACTTATTCGTGGGTAGGTATTTTTTTTTAATATCAATTGGATTTTAAATACAAATGGGGATTGGTAAGTTCCAGCTTTATTCTAAATGTGCCTTTGTATATATCTTTATCACATAAACTATTCATAGCAGTGGTTAAAAATTTTATTCTGACAATTTTAGAACACTTTTGCATAGAATGATCTATGCTTTTATATATATAAAAAAGTATTTGGAATTTATGATGTTTTAAAAAAATTAAAATAAATATTTTTTAAAAAAAAGAACACATTTAAGAATTTAAAAAAATCTCATTTGTATTTCAATAAATGAATATGTCTGTTTGTGTAAAAGTACAATATGTAAAAGAAAAAAGTAGTTTCAAAACAAAATATTTTGTAGATTCTGAGAAAAAGGTACATTTGTATGAAAAAACGCCATTTTGGAAAAACAGCGTTTATAGTATTAAAATGTTTTTTTTTTTATTGTGATGTTTTTTTTTCCAAAATTATTAAAAATACTTCTAATTGGCAGTTTCTCACTATATTATACTATTTTGTAGGTAACATTTCAAATATTGTAATACACTAAAATCCTCAAAATGGAATTTGAGGTAAATTTTTGCCTTCCTTTAAATAACTCACTCAGTATGGAAAATATGCTTCCACTCCAAAAAAAATTTAAAAATATTATTTTAAATTACTTAATTTTATTCATATAAATTAAAATAATTTTATCACGTAAAAGTTTAGTCCCGTAAATATTTTTAGTGACCATCGAGGTTTAAAAATGTTATTGTTACTATAAATTCCCTTTTTTAGACTTAAAAACCACAAAATCTCTGTTTCAATAGTTTAATTAAATATGATATGTATATTAAAAAGGTTTAAGAAAAGCATACTTTTCAACTTCGAAATGTCTTATGACAACTAATTGTATTAATAAATAATTTAATTCTTCTAAAGAAAAACAACAGTGCTCTCTAAATATCTTTACATATAAATCCATAAAAACAGTATCACTAGGTTGAAAAATAATCGTAATTTGCCAATATGGCAGTACTTACCACCACAGATAACATGATGTGTGATGCTAGTGGAAACTACTCAATGTACTCTTGGTGACCTATCCATCCTTTCACTTTTATAGTGACTTCCTGTTTCAAGAGCAGACTTCCGAAAACGGTCCTGAGGACAAGAAAATAATCATTATTTTTTTTTCGGAACTATCACCTGTGCCAAGATCGATAGGTGTGTCTTTTAATAGCAGCGACATCGATATGATTAAGAACAAAAGTAGAGCAAAAAACAGGAACACGTGAAAGTTGCCCTTAAGGCGGGTATTAAAATATAGAAAAATGTACAGGAACGGTCAGCTTTGTGACTTCTTTACTTGATGTTTGAGGCACATAAATAAATAAGTGAATGGATAAATTGCCCTCAGAGAAAGGCTTGGTAGCTAAAGGAGGAGTCCGTTTCCAGAAAGAGGAAGCAGATTTACAATTAGTCACATGTGTGTCCCGCAGACTTTGTCCATCAATGGAATTCATTACCTTATCTACAAATCGCGACTCTTTAGCACAGATGTTTCAACTTTCACTTTATCAGAGAAAAGTATTCGGCATGTAAAATAGTTAAACAAAACAACTTTGTATAAAAACACGTGTTTGACTATAACAGTGTTTTACAACTAAATGTTCAATGGCATAACTTATGAAAAATTATATTGAAATCGAGAAGTCAAAAATCTTTTGACTCATATTCAACCTAAATTTGATATACATGCTATACAGTCCTTACTACAAAAAAAGCATTAGTTTATGTTGAGCGACAAAATAACGTTTGAATTAACCAAAACCTATGGAAGACAGGGTAGATTTTCCTGAGAGTTAGTTGTCGCAAGTCTCAGTTCTATAACATTACATGTAGTTACTCTGTAATAAAATTGAGGTTAGGTTAGATATTTTTCCCGCTAATTTACTAATTGTGCTCGGAACTGGTTGTCACACAAAAAACGGGTTTGGTCGTCACGTGCCACATCCAATCAGGACTCTATTTTTTAGATTTTTTAGTTTGTCTTTAGTACAAATAATTAGAGATCTTAAAAACAAACCAAGGAAAATCTACTCCAGACATCACGCTGAAAATAAAAAAGATAAAAAAATACATACTTTAATATTTAATTAAATTCGTCTTTTGATCTCTAAATTTATTCTGAATTTAAATTACTAGCCAACTTTTAATGCTTTTTTATCAACATAAAATTTTGATTTAGATATGTTCATAAAACACTTAATTGAATTAATTTATGTTTTCTCCCTAAATAACCTATGACGACCAAACCCAACATCTGCAACAACCAACCCTTTGGATTGAGGCTGATTATCAAGAAAATTTGCTCTTGCATATTTTTTTTTTTTTTTACGTAACCCTATATCGCTATAATTTAAAAAAAAAATAGATATGAGGATACATTCTGAAGGACAGACTAGTAATAAAAAGGTTAATACAAATCCTGTTACTTCAAAAATTCAGAAGCAAAAAATTTAACAACCTACCCCGATCTCTCCTACTACGTCCTGCAGTAGAAAATGATATCCAGCTAATTTAAAAACAAGAATATTTTATGGTCAATGAATTAGTGAATAACTAAGCAAGCGGACGTGGTTATGGAAAATTCTCTTATACTTTGGTAAAACAGACACGCAGTAAAACTGTTGGCAAAAGTATACATAACAGTTCTACTACTGTATTCATAGTCTTATTTTTATATGGTGGAAACCAACGTGTTAAGAAGTCGCCTAGTTGTTTGAAGTTCGAATATTATTGGATATTTTTTCCTTATCTTAAGTTTGTAATAAATTTTCTATACGTATTTAAGTATCGTTCCGCTAGCCTTCAATTATTTTGAAATCATCGCTGAATATATCCCTCTTATGTAAAGTGCTGTACTTTTGACACTTCCCAGAACAGATATTATTTCCATTATCTTTCAAAAACATAATGAATCGCTTGAGTACTTGATGATTTATTTAATTTTTACCATGAATATAATTCCCTAAATTCTTCTATTTCTTCTATTAACTTCTGAATAGGAATATATAATTCCATTTTACATGAATCACTAGTAAGAAAAATGTCTTAATATGACTACCTATGCTGTTCTGATGTTCTTTTAAGTATGTTGTTAGTATTAATTGATTGGGGAATAGCTGGGCTGTATGCAACAGTTGATTTGCATACTGCGTATGGAAACTTTATTTGCTTTTTATTTTGGGGTTTCCTAAATAGTTTGAGTCACTACTATATTTACGTACAAAAATGAAATTTTACTGTGAATATATTATTTAATGGTTTATTGTTAATGGGATATAATGTTTGTGGGTAATAATTTTTTTTGCACACTTTTTCAATTATTAGTTTCGAAATTGTTACTTATTAGTTTAAAAAGTAAGTTACTTTATTCGTAGCTTCTACTTACACCAGACTTTTGGTTTTTGCCCATTGTTGAAAAATTGAGTATGTTCCGACTTCCTCATTTAATACTAAGATACTTATAAAAAAATTAATAATGTTACTCAATAACTTTTTTGTTACATAAATGATTCTTTGTTTATATTTTGTAACTAATAACTGACAATTTTTACCCTAGAATGATATCTAAAAAATGTATTATTACGTCTACCTTGAACTACATCTCTTGGACTTATAGCTGTCATTCTAGGGTTAAAAATTGGCTATGATGGTAGAAATTTAGGACAGGTGAACCGCCTAGAATGGATAGAGGACCTGCTTTCAAGTGCATAAAATGAGTTTATAAAGAATAAATTTAATGTTTAACAATTTATGAAGATGTAACCAGGGAATTAGAAAAAAGAAATAGTGTTATTACGTTCATATCAATATCTAGAAAGATTTTTATTGCTGTTTTTTATATGTAATATCAAGTTTTTATAAATAATATCGAGAAATTGGCAGTTTTAATTCAGATCGGGAATCGAGTATTAAGAAACAATAATCTTAAATAGCAGAAATCTTGAATGGAAAATCACACAGTTCTTTTCTTGAATTTCTGACAGGAGCTAATTTAATTATTGTATTCATCAGTGCCACCCACAACAGATCAAATTAAAAATATATTGCATTTTTAGCTAACTTTATTTAATAAAATTTGAATAGCCTAATTTTGATTTTTCCTTTAAAACGAGTTATTAGCCGTCACATAAACCACTAATAATTACTTTAAAAAGTTTTATCTGATATAATTATCAATTACTAATATCATACGAAAGATCTTAAGAAAAGCCCCTACAGCTTTGAAAGTAAGAAGCTAAGACTGAAGAGGAAGAAAATTCAATGACCTCGAAAAAACTGGTTCAAAAAAAGATTATCATTCGGGTGTGGGAAACGATTGAAATAAAACACTTATGTGATTGAGAGTTTACTTGGCAATCAAAGTAGTAGAGTGATCACGAGGAAACTTGAAGAGAAATCGCAGAGAAAGCAAAAAAATATAATTCGCTAGTTTTACATATACCACAAAGCTGGTGAACTTTAAGGTAGGGTCAGGGGTACCTACATTGGGATTTAATGGCGCAAACTGCATCATTAAAATTTTAAGAGAGGAGGTTGATAGGAAAATAGAAAATTATAGGATTTATCTTAAAAAAATAAGATAATTGAAAGAAAACAATAATATTTTGTAGATGAGGGGGTGGGGCTAACATTTAGTATGTGACATTATCTTTAAAGCCTAGGGGGATCCTACCATTATTATGTAATATTATCTTAAATATGGGAAAGCAATTTAGAATGTAACAGTTTCTTTTTTTGGGGGAGGGGGTCTACCGTTTATTGAGCAATAGCATCATTAAGGTCTGAAATGGGAGTACTTTTACTATATAACAGTGTCTTTAAAAACTGGGGGGGGGGGATCTAGTAACTAGTATGTAACCGTATCAGGGTGGTCAGTAAGGGTGTGGGTCTTACATTTTATCATGTAGCAATATATTTAAGGTCTGATCCTTAAATCATAATACCCTCTCCACTCTCAAAGTCGATTATCGCACTCAAAAGTATGTGATGGAATGGGGGAAGGTAAATGCAAAGGTAAAAGAATACCTCTCTAAGTATCACAATTTAGTAAGAGGTACACCAAGCTTCTTGGTCCTTTGCTTTCTTTCAAACTCTACCCTCCACCCTTCTAAAGTATACAAAGACATAAAAATCCAACAAAAACATCTCTGTAGAGAGTAGGGTGGTCCTTATATGGGGTCAAAAATGAAATTTCGTTCGATTTTTTTTCTCACCCCCTCATTTTTTTCCTTTTGGCCTATTTTTATAGTACACCAAATTTCATACCGATAAATTAATATTAACCCTTGCCGCAATGAGCCTCAAGTTGGAAAAAATGGTAAATGAATTTAAAAAAAATGTAAAAAATAATTATACGCCCCCCTTAATTTTTTCGTTAATGATCTATTATGATAATTTTAAAATTTTTATTTAAATACATTAATATCAATCCGATCGACATTGAATTGAAGTTTGGTATACTGGGCACAAAATAGGCAAAAATGCACAAAAAAATTTTTAAAAAAATGTATTCTCATAAATAAAATAAAAAACGTTTCACAATAACGATGCATTTCAATAAATAAATGAAATTTAACATTCATCCAATAAAATGTTAGCACTTTTTACTGGTATTTTCGTTTTAATGTCTCTTTTTTACAATCAGGGTACTGCTTGCGGTGATCATTCACACATCACAGAACACATTCTTTTTGTTCCTCATTTACAGTTAAGAGTCCATTAAAATCTTGCATCAATTTTACTCCTCTTTCTGCAGTGTCATTTACTACATGCAGATTTTTTAATGTATCTTTGGCATTTTGGTAAGAAGTGTTTGTTTCCCAAGAGATTGGGTGATACTTTTATAAAACCTGAATTAATGTTAAGCTTCTTAAACAGGTTCAAACTTTTGGCCGATACAAAATCCCCAATTTTCTTATTTAAAATAATAAATATATTAAAAATAAATCAGCTGCTGTAGATTTTAATAATTTGTAACAAATCATATATTATGTGGTTGAAATTATCTATCATATAATTTTTTCTATTGAAGGGAAAGGTCAGTAAACTCGCCTACCCTTAGGCTATGCTAGTTTAAGGCCAAGCTATACTAGTTTAAATATACTATTTACTATACACCAATTCAAAATATATGGTCTTTAAAGTAAGATATGTCTTTAATTTTATTTATATTTACTATACGAGAAAAATCTGATAAAGCGAGTTTTTCGAGTTAAGACCAGTTACTTTTACAAAATTTTATTATCAGGTAAGTAATTACATTTTTCAAACATAATTATGATTTTGTATATATTTTACTTATAGATTAAACTGATTTAAGCATTAAGATGCAAATGTAAGAAGAAACTTATCCAAGATGTTAGTGACTTCACCAGGATGAACAACGTATGTCCTCTCAGTTCCAAAGCTTTCTCACTCCAAATTTTTTACCATTTTTGTTTTGGTGTCGCAGTTGATCTCGTCATCAAAGAGTGACAAAATACATAATTCTTCATTCGAGTACCACAAATGACGACTGAATTTATTCAGAGCACTTACAGAAATGGTTTTATTTACTTCTTCGAATTTTTTTAATGATTTAAAAAAACTCAAGTCCTGCTTTGGGGCTCCTATTGCTGCTGAAACGTTCATCCATGATTTTACATATATTTTCACTAGAAATAAACAAATATCCTTCATGCTAGTGACGTCACTTGGACTAAGAAGCAATTCAAAACGGTACAAAAACATTTTGATGGAATAAATAGCCTTTGCCATCCACCTTGCACGGTGCAAAGCTATAGGTGGTTTCATTTTTAATTCAGAGTCTACATTTGCCCCCAAAAATATAACGCTCAATTCGATGAGTTCCCTGCAATCATGTTTTAATTCTTTTTCTTGTAACATTCTTTTAAAAAGAATGACCATTTCTTCCACTTCATTGTTGTAGAAAGCCTCTTGTAGATATTCTTTTCCGCCCTGAAAATTCTGCTTATTTATAGATTTCCATTTTGTTCTCAGTATTTTAAATACTTCCATATCTGGACTGCTTGTAACTTGAGCTATTTCATTTTTAAACGCGCTCTGTAACACTTACTCATAAATGTGATGACGGCAAGGGAAATACAGCATTTCTCTTCCAGCTAGATGTTCCAAGCGAATAACAGTTCCATTATAATGGCCCGTATTGAACGCTGTGGTATCAGAACAAAGTATTTGTACTTTGTTTTCCAAACCACAATCTTGTAAAGCATTCCAAAAAGCCCGTGATTGTTCTTCTCCAGATGAATTTGGCAATGTGGGCACACCAAACAATTGTTCCTGATCTTCATAAGTTATAATAATTGAAAGTCTTTCAGTTTTAGAATCTCTTACATTTAAGGCAGGAAGCAGCTTACCATCCCAGTGAACAGTTACAAAGTTAGGATCCTTTTCTTTAAACAGGTCTTTTATCCTTTCTGCTTGTTTCTGTCTTAACTTTTCACGACACCGTTGAAATGAACTTCGATTGATAGCCAAATCCTCGACATTGTGTCCCAAGGCTTCAGCTGCAGCTTCGAAAACAAATACAGAATCTCTTTGACTCAGTTGGCATCTGTCGAGAGCAGCGACTAGTTTTGGAGTCATGATACTCTTCCTTCCTCTTTTACACACATTCTTCTGTAAGTTTTCTATTTCTGGGTTGTCTATGATGTTAGGAATACTAGTATTACTTGAATCGTTAGAAGAAGTATCCGTAATTTCCATAAATTTATCCGGCAGCAGTCCATGACGCCTTTGATATGAATGATTTTAACATAACATTATTTTAAATAAATAGTTCATTCAGATATGCAAAAAAGTTCGCAAAGGGGGAAAAAATTAACAATTGGCGATTATTTCGTAGGTGATAAAATATAGCAATGGTCGATTTTACAATGCTAAGCACACTTTTTTTATTATTATTTCTTGATTTTTGAGGCTTTCCGGCGTGTGGTGAGTTTGTTCTCTATTTATTTATGCTAAGAGCTACTAGTATTCTAAGTTTTACAATTCTAGTCCCAAAGGAAATGTATTAGAATTGAGATTGAAAATTTTCGAACATTGCCCCCTTTAGGGAATTCGGAGGGAAAATCTCGATTTTTAGATTTTTTTTCCTTTGTATAAAAGTTAAACGTTACAAGCATATATGTTAGCGATAGAGGTCGGAAAAATCGATCAAAAATATCGATACTGTATCGTTGAAGGGAAAAAAATATCGATAAAATACCAATATATCGATATCCTACATATTTCATGATTTTTTATTTGATTTTCAGTTTTGCCAGAAACGGGAATTTTTTTCGAGGCAAATATCTACTTTTCATGATTGCTTTTTGTAAGGTGACTACTTTCTTCTTTCAATTACCCATATGTTTATATAGGGTAATAAAACCTCCTCAGGGTTTCAAACCTCCTCCAGGGTTTGCATTTCTCCACGTTTTAGAACATCTTGATTTCCAAATAGTGGTCCAGAAAAAAAATGTTCGAATGTGTGTAATTGGTCAGCATAACTCAAAAAATTCACCTACGATGTTCACATTTGGTGTGCCGGTTAGTGGTAGCCATGGAACCTACCATTAAAGTTTTCGTCAAAATCGCGCATGCACTTAAGGTTGAAATTACGAAAAAATCATGTTTTTCAGCAATTAATAAAAAACGGCTCTAACGATTTTATTTACAATATCTGTGCTAATGCCTCTTAAGGTGTTCTAATCGTCTCCTCCTCTGAAATTCCCGTAGAAATGTGTAAAACCGTAAAAAGTTGAAAAATGAGTGCCTTTAACACAGAGTTCTCTGCCCTTGAGCATCGTCCATTAAATATAGATTTTTTTTTCTGTTTCAAGCACAAGAAAAGACAATGTAAGGTCTACTGAATAAAATCGCCAATTTTTCCCCACGTAACAACTATTGCTAAAAATATCGTCAAATTTTCCATTTTTATTTAAATGAGTGAAAATTTGAAAACGGGAAATAACGGTGATAGGAAATTTTAATGCAATGACCAATATTATAGTGTAATTGAAAGTTGTGCGATGGGCCACTGCTCTAAATCCAAATGAAGTAGATCTATTACAAAAAAAAGGTTATATATTTGTTTAATTGTTGCAGTGATTTAAAAAAAAAATTTAGACTTTTCTCAATAACTCTTTAATGGCAACCCTGAATACTTAGCATAATATTTTTACTATGTACATAATTGAAAAATTAACAGAGGGAAGAATATCTATAAAAATTGTAAAGGAGTCATTCTATTTGAAATTTGACATTTACTAAAGCTGAGTTACTACTTGCAAATATAACATACAAATTATAAAACATGATTATGAAGTGTTTGGCAAAATATTGAATTTTGGTAAAATAATAGTTTATTGTTGAAAAATTCAAGGCATGGGTACAGTGGCGCAATGTCTGCTCCATGAACTTGTCTGCCATTCATCTTGTGTATTTTTAAGAAAAGTCTGCTTATTTTATTCAAATTAAATTGATACTTTCGGAAAGTATGTAATTTGAACTGCATAATAATCATAACTTGTACCTAGGCTAGCCCAGTACAGAGGCGGATTTAGAATTTCACAGTTCATGAGCCTAAATCATTTCCACTTAGAATTCTCTTTTTTGTCTCAGGCATAATAAAAATTAAAAAAGAACTGAATGTAATACAAACTCAAACACAATAGCTTAATACTAATATATGATCTTAATTGTCATTAGATTATGTTTTATCTTCAGAATCCCTCTGTTCGTGGTATTCCTCGGAGGTTTGTATATTTTGAAATAATAAAGAGACATTAAATGTAGTTACTTTGGTCGTTTCATTTTGTTCCTTGGTGAAGTCACTATACCTAAGACTTTACTTTTTGTTTGGGGTGTCACTTTCAACTGCCTCCCAGAAAAATCCAAACTTTAATTCTGAAGTTTTTGATAAGGGAACAAAGAAAATCGAAAAAACACATGGAACTACAAAACGGTCATCAAAAAATTAAAAATGTTTGAAAATATCGATATATCGGTGAATTTGATAGATATTTAAATAAAAATATCGTGTGTATATATATATATATATATATATATATATATATATATATTATATATATTTTCTGATTCTTATCCCGTTCCAAGAACGCACAGCCTCGATTTGATACTTTTCTAATTCTTTAATTTAGGCGCACAGCAGTCCACCCTCCAAGTTCACTGCCGACCATCTTTTACTGGAAGCTACTCAGCTTTATTTTGACCTCTCGTATCTGAGTATTACAGTATGCCTGAGAGCTGGAATTTTTGTACGGTTAGCTGTTAGCAACTTTAGTAAGTCCCCTAAGTTTCAAGTCTCCAATTATATTGGTTCATTCAATCAATTATTAATCAAATTCGAAAACGACAGAAAACGACATAATTTGAAATTCGCCCAAAAGTAACTCACTGATCATCAAATTACACTGGTGTGCAAAACTTAAGCAACAATGTAAAAATTTAGAAGATAGCCATGAAATTGCAGATAAGGAGGTCTGGAGATCAGTACAATGAACACGTAAGTCAGTAGAAACGTCATGCGTATGCAAATATCAGGAACGAAACGTCAGAGGCGACATGAGCGTATGCAAAACGCGTGATGTCGGCGCGCGCAGCTCAACAGTAGAATAAAAGGAAGGACGGAGACGCAATTCAACATATTCGCTGCAAGTGCCAGTGAGTCAGTTCGTGAAATATGGCTAGAAGAAATCACCTGGACGACTTCACACGTGGAAGAATGATCGGAAAGCTGGAGGAGGGGCATACTGTCACCAGTGTAGCTGCAGAGTTCGGTATCAACAAAAGTGTCGTTTCGCGCGCTTGGAAAGCGTTCCAAACCACAGGTACAGCTGTTAAAAAGGTTGGTGGTGGCCGCCCGAGGACGACAACTGCAAGGGATGACCGATATATCGTCCTGCAGGCCAAAAGAGGCCGACAGCAGTCAGCAAGCGCCATTGCTCAGCAACTCTGTACAGCAACGGGGCGACAAGTGTCGCGGTTTACTGTGGCCAGACGCATTCACAAAGAAGGCCTATTTTCCTGACGTCCTGAACGCTGCCTCCCGTTAAAAGTTGGCCACCGACGCCACCGTTTACAGTGGTACAGAGAGCACAAAAACTGGACAACTGATCAATAGAGTCGTGTCCTCTTTACGGATGAGAGTCGGTTCAGTACCGAAAGTGATTCTCAACGCGTTTTGATTTGGAGAGAGGTCGGGACCTGGTTTTATCCCAGTAACATCAAGGAGAGACACCGTAACGGCGGTCCTGGAGTTCTTGTCTGGGGAGGCATTATGCTGAACGGGCGAACTGAGCTCCACGTTTTCGACAGAGGGTCTGTAACAGGGGATCGCTATTGTGAGGAGGTACTCCTTTCCCATGTGCGTCTGTTCCGAGGTGCCATTGGTCCAGACTTCATTTTTATGGATGACAATGCACGGCCACATCAGACTCTTGCTGTTGAGGAGCTACTGGAAAGTGAAAATATCACTCGAATGGATTGGCCAGCGTACTCCCCAGATTTAAATCCCATCGAACATGTGTGGGAAGCTTTGGGGAGATGCATTGCAGCACGCTTACATCCTCCGGAGAACACCCAACAACTCAAACAGATGCTGATTGAGGAATGGGCACTCCTACCGCAAGAAATGTTGCACCAGCTGGTTCTGAGTATGCGAAGACGGTGCGAAGCAACCATTGCAGTGAGGGGAGGGAATATTCCCTATTAAGGAACATCTGCTTGTTGTTCTTCCTCTTGGATAGACAATCATGAGTCACAATACTATGCGTTCAATAAAGCTTGTTTTTGTTTGATTCCATACCGTGTGCATTGTATTCCTTTTTCAGCGACGATACTTTCGTCATCCTTTACGTACATAATACTCTCAAACATTTCTGAATTTCATGTCTCTCAGATGATTTCTCGTGGAGTTATGGCAAAAAAAACACCTGTTGCTTAAGTTTTGCACACCAGTGTACTAAGGTACTTCTAGCGGAGCTAGAAGTATGAAAATTGGTATATAGTTGCAATAAACTATAGAGGTCTTACAGATTTCATCTTTCTTACACATCCTTCCTTAGAATTGAACTAATCGTGGCTAACTATGAGTCAGCCAAAGCTTAAACCCATGATGTTTATTTGTATCGATGATTTCCAAATGTCATATTTGAATGGCTCTTCATGAAACGTGAACCAACACCTTCGTAAATATCATTTTTCGCTTCTGATATATATATATATATATATATATCATTCTTTTATCGAGTAGGATCAGGAAAATACTCTCCAGAATAATTCTGATCATCAAATCAAGTGGGTCAAAATTGACCATTTTTTTATGGGGGACCACAATGCAGTAATTTTTGACCAAAGAAAAAAGGCCGCACAAAGTTGCAATTTTGCCAGATTTAAGTTCATATATAGGAGAGTCAATAAGTCAAAAATTATAACATTCACAAAATAAGAGGTGAGAAAAAAATTGGTCCAAATAACTTAAATTTAAAATTTTGTCAATTTTGATTTTGCCCCTGTTAGTCCTAAGAGAATTTTAAAATTTCTGAATTTTTCAAATTTTACAATCTTATAATGCGTACAGTCATAAAAAAAATTTAACGAATCCATTTCAAAAATCAAATCGCATTAAATGGACATTTTACTACTCGAAATCCAAGTATTACTTAGAAAGTGTGCATTTACCATTGAAAATACATTAGCTATGTAAATAAAATGAGAATATTCAAATTCTCAATTTTCGAAATTTATTTTTCTTATTGCACCTAGGATCATGAAAATCATCTCCTGAATCATTTCTGATGATCAATTTAAGTGGGTCAAAATTGGCCATTTTTTTCGGGGGACCACAATGCAGGAATTATTGACCAAAGAAAAACGGCATCAAAAATTATGATTTTACCAGATTTCAGTTCATATATAGGAGAGTTTCCAAGTCCAAAATAATATCATCAGCAAAATAAGAAATGAGACAAAAATTGGTCCAAATAACTTCAATTTAAAATTTTCTCATTTTCTATTTTGCCCCTGTTGGTCCTAAGAGAAATTTAAAATTTCTGAATTGTTCAAATTTTACAATCTTTTGATGCATAGGGTCATGAAAACCATTACCTTTAAACAATTTCAAAAATCAAATCTTCATTAAAAGGACATTTTACTCATCGAAATCCAAAAGTTATCTAAAAAGTGTGCATTTCCCTTTGAAAATACTTTAGCCATGTAAATCATATGACAAAATTCAAAGTCTCAATTTTCGAAATTTCACTTTCTTTTCGTGTCTAGGATCATGAAAATCATCTCCCGAATCAATTCTGATCATCAATTTAAGTGGGTCAAAATTGGCCATTTTTTTTTTTTTTGGACCAAAATGCAGGAATTATTGAACAAAGAAAAACGGCCGCACAAAGTTGCAATTTTGCCAGATTTCAGTTCATATATAGGAAAGTCTCCAAGTCCAAAATAATAACATCCACAAAATAAGAAGTGAGACAAAAATTGGTCCAAATAACAGAAATTTCAAATTTTCTCATTTTTGATTATGTCCATTTTAATCCTATGGGAAATTTAAAATTTCATAAATTTTCAAATTTTACAATCTTTTAATGCGTAGGGTCATCAAAACCATTATCCGAATCCATTTCAAAAATCAAATCTTCATTAAAAGGACATTTTACTAATCGAAATCCAAGTATTACCTAAAAAGTATGCATTTCCCTTTAAAAATACATTAGCTATGTAAATCATATGAGAATATTCAAATCCTCAATTTTCGAAATTTAATTTTCTCTTGGCGACTATGGTCATGAAAATCAATTCTGATCATCAAATCAAGTGATTCAAAATTGAATTTTCTTTTTTCGGGGGACCACAATGCAGAAATTATTGACCAAAGAAAAACGGCCGCACAAAGTTGCGATTTTGCCAGATTTCAGTCCATATATAGGAGAGTTTCCAAGTCCAAAATTATAATATCCACTTAATAAGAAATGAGACAAAAATTGTTCCAAATAACTTAAATTTAAAATTTTCTCATTTTTGATTTTGCCCCTTTTAGTCCTATGGGAAATTTAAAATTTCTGAATTATTCAAATTTTACAATCTTTTAATGCGTAGGGTCATAAAAACCATTTCCCGAATCCATTTAAAAAATCAAATCTTCATTAAATGGACATTTTACTACTCGAAATCCAAGTATTACTCAGAAAGTGTGCATTTACCATTTAAAATACATTAGCCATAAAAATCAAATGAAAATATATTCAAATTCCCAATTTTCGAAATTTATTTTTCTTATTGCTCCTAGGATCATGAAAATCCTCTCCTGAATCATTACTAATCATCAATTTGAGTGGTTCAAAATTGGCCATTTTTTTTTTTCGGGGGACCACAAAGCAGGAATTATTGAAAAAAGAAAAACGGCCGCACAAAGTTGCGATTTTGCCAGATTTCAGTTCATATATACAAAAGTCTCCAAGTCCAAAATTATAACATCCAAATAATAAAAAGTGAGACAAAAATTGGTCAAAATAAAGAAAATTAAAAATTTTCTTATTTTCGATTTTGTCCAAGTTAATCCTATAGGAAATTTAAAATTTCTGAATTTTTTAAATTTTACAATCTTATAATGCGTACGGTCATAAAAACAATTACCAGAATCCATTTCAAAAATCAAATCGTCATTAAATGGACATTTTATTATTTGAAATCCAAGTATTGTTTAGAAAGTTTGCATTTCCCATTGAAAATACTTTAGCCATGTAAATCATATAAGAATATTCAAATTGATTTTTTTCGAAATTTGTTTTTCTTATTGCGAATAGGATCATAAAAATCATCTCCCGAATCAATTCCGATCCTCAAATCAAGTGGGTCAAAATTGGCCATTTTTTTTTTCGGGGGCCCACAATGCAAAAATTATTGACCAAAAAAAAACGGCCGCACAAAGTTGCGATTTTTCCAGATTTCAATCCATATATAGGAGAGTTTCCAAGTCCAAAATTATAACATCCACTTAAAAAGAAATGAGACAAAAATTGGTCCGAATAACTTAAATTTAAAATTGTCTCATTTTTGATTTTGCTCGTTAGTCCTATGGGAAATTTAAAATTTCTGAATTTTTCAAATTTTACAATCTTTTATTGCGTAGGGTCATCAAAATCATTACCCGAATCCATTTCCACAATCAAATCGACATTAAATTACATTTCAATTATCGAAATCCAAGTATTGCCTATAAAGTGTGCATTTCCCTTTGAAAAAACATTAGCCATGTAAATCCCCCCCCCCCCCCATATGAGAATATTCAAATTCTCAATTTTTGAAATTTAACTTTCATTTTTCCCAAAGGATCATGAAAATCACCTCCTTATTCAATTCTGATCATCATTTCAAGTAGGTTAAATTTGACCATTTTTTTTTCTGGTGACCACATTGCATGAATTATTGACAAAAGAAAAACGGCCGCCCAAAGTTGCGATTAGGCCAGGTTTCAGTCTATATATTGGAGAGTCTCCAAGACAAAAATCATAACATCCACAAAATAATAAGTGAGACAAAAATTGGTCCAAATAACGGAAATTTCAAATTTTCTCATTTTTTTTATTTTGCTCATGTTAATCGTAAGGCAAATTTTAAATTTCCGAATTTTTTAAAATTTGCAATCTTTTAATGCGTAGGGTCATAAAAACCATTACTCGAGTCCATTTTAAAAGACAAATCGTCATTAAATGGACATTTTACTACTCGAAATGCAAGTATTGCTTAGAAAGTGTGAATTTAACTTTGAAAATACATTAGCCATGTAAATCATATGAGAATATTCAAATACTCAATTTTCGAAATTTAACCTTCTTTTTGCGCATCGGATCATGAAAATCATCTCCCAAATCTATTCTGATCATCAATTCAAGTGGGTCAAAATTGGCAATTTCTTTTTTCTGGGGAACACATTGCACAAGCGATTTTGGCAGATTTCAGTCCATATATAGGAGAGTCTCCAAGTCCATCTACAAAACAAGAAGTGAGACAAAAATTGGTCAAAATAACTTAAATTTAAAATTTTCTTATATTTGATTTTGCCCATGTTAGTCCTATGGGAATTTTAAAATTTCCGAATTCTTCAAATATTACAATCTTTTAATGCGTACGGTCATAAAAACCATTTCCTGAATCCATTTCAAAAATCAAATCGTCATTAAATGGACATTTTACTACACGAAATCCAAGTATTGCCTATAAAATGTGCATTGCCCTTTGAAAATACATTAGTCATTTAAATAATATGAAATAAACAAATTCTCAATTTTTGAAATGTAACTTTCTTTTTGAGCTTAAGAACATGAAAATCACACCCGAATCTATTCTAATCATCAATTCAAGTGGGTTAAAATTGGCCATTTTTTTCGGGGGACCACAAAGCAGGTATTATTGACCAAAGAAAAACGGCTGCACAAAGATGCGATTTTGCCAGATTTCAATCCATATATAGGAGAGTCTCCAAGTCCAAAATTATAATATCCACAAAATAAGAAGTGGGACAAAAATTGGTCCAAAAATAGGAAATTTCAAATTTTTTCATTTTTGATTTTGTCCTATGGGAAATTTAAAATTTCATAATTTTTCAAATTTTACAATCTTTTAATGCGTAGGGTCATCAAAACCATTACCCGAATCCATTTCCACAATCAAATCCTCATTAAATTGACATTTTAATTTTCGAAATCCAAGTATTGCCTATAAAGTGTGCATTTCCGTTTGAAAATACATCAGCCATGTAGATCCCCCCCCCCCCATATGAAAATATTCAAATTCTCAATTTTCAAGATTTAACTTTGTTTTGGAGCCTAGGATCATGAAAATCATCTCCCGAATCAATTCTGATCGTCAATTCAATTGGGTCAAAATTGGCCATTTTTTTCTTCGTGGGACCACAATGCAGGAATTATTGAGCAAAAAAAACTGCCGCACAAAGTTGCGATTTTGCCAGATTTCAGTCCATATATAGGAGAGTCTTTAAGTCCATCCACAAAACAAGAAGTGAGACAAAAATTGGTCAAAATAACTTAAATTTAAAATTTTCTTATTTTTGATTTTGCCCATGTTAGTCCTATGGGAAATTTAAAATTTCCGAATTTTTCAAATATTACAATCTTTTATTGCATACGGTCATAAAAACCATTTCCCGAATCCATTTCAAAAATCTAATCGTCATTAAATGGACATTTTACTGCTCGAAATCCAAGTATTGCCTATAAAGTGTGCATTTCTCTTTGAAAATACATTAGTCATTTAAATCATATGAAATAATCAAATTTTCAATTTTTGAAATATTTAACTTTCTTTTTGCGCTTAAGATCATGAAAATCACACCCGAATCTATTCTAATCATCAAATCAAGTGGGTTAAAATTGGCCATTTTTTTTCGGGGTACCACAATGCAGGAATTATTGACCAAAGAAAAACGGCTCCACAAAGGTGCGATTTTTCCAGATTTCAATCCATATATAGGAGAGTCTCCAAGTCGAAAGTTATAACATCCACAAAATAAGAAGTGGGACAAAAATTGTTCCAAAAACGGAAATTTAAAATTTTCTCATTTTTGATTTTGCCCATGTTAGTCATTGTCATAGTCATAGTGAATGGGGCAGGTCAACTGAGCCTAGGTGCTGATTCTAGGGAATATTGCACCAACCCCTTTATTTTACGACCCCCTGTCAAAGAAAGCCAGATTACTTAAGAAAGGTCAAAAGGCTTTTGACATGTTCCTCGTGGATTGCATCAAGTTCTGTTCCAAGGCCTAAGCTTGAGTGCCTAATGTGAAGAAGAGCTTCACATTCAAAAAGTATATGGTATGCGGTTTCATCGACCATATTGCACTTCCTTCATAAAGGTTCTTCTTTAAAGATTCTCATTCTATGAAGGTGTTTTCTAAGGTGATAGTGGCCTGTAAGAAATCCAACTATCACTCTCATCTTATCCGTGCTAAGATGCAGGATCTGAGATGATAGTTTCATGGAAGGTTCTTGGATCATAAGCCTCGCATGTTTTTGATCGGTGGTTTGTTTTCACCTTTCTGTGGTTTCTTTAAGCATTTTTTCTCCTATCACCGTTTTTGCAGTAGTCTTAGAGATCCCACAAAAAGGTTCAGGACTTAAAGGTAGGTCTGCAGTTGCCAGTTTAGCAAGCTTATCTGAAGTTTCGTTTCCTTCTACACCAATATGTCCTGGCACCCATGTAAGAAGGATCCTATTATGGGTCCGCAAGTCTTGTAGAAGGTTTCTGCATTCCCAAACAAGTTTGAAGCTTATTTGAAATGAGTTTATTGCCTTTAAAGCTGCTTGACTGTCGCTAAATATGTAGATCTTCCTATTTGAGTAGGATCTTCTAGAACATTCATGTAGACAGTAAATGATGGCAAGCAGTTCCGCTTGAAATACTGTGGCAAGTTTTCCTAGTCTACGGGCAATCCTTACTTTAGGTCTAACTCCACAAATTCCAGCACCTGCCTTTTCGTTCTGTTTGGAGCCATCTGTGTACCGCACAATGTCTCCATTTGTAAGCTTGTAGTTTTCCTCTTTCCATTTCTCTCTTAGGTCAATAAGTACCTCGAAGGGTCTATGAAAGAGGAATCTTGTCTCCATGATGTCAGAGGGCATCAAAAGTATAGGATCAAAGAATTTTTGGTTAATGCTAGTGTGGGACACTTGGCTGGCAAAATTCATCCACAATCCAGCATTTTCCAGTCTGTAAGAGCTTCTTCTGGCAACACCCCTGATGAAGATATCAAGTGGGACAACAGAAAAAATAGTTTCCATGGCTCTGGTGGGAGTAGAGGACATAGCACCTGTTATACTCAAACAGGCAGCTCTTTGAAAGCTGTCTAGTTTGGTCTTAACAGTCAATTGTTCCGTCTTTTTCCACCAGACCACTGCAGCATAAGTCACAATAGGTCTAATAGCCATTATATAAAGCCAATAGGTCATCCTTGGCTTTAGACCCCATGATTTACCACGAACTCTTCTACATCGTAGAAGTCCAACTTTTGCTTGGTTGGTTGTATTCAGATTATCTGGTGCCATCAGCAACACGAGGGCTATAATGCACCGAAACATTCGTCATTAGACAAGCCAACATACATTTACAAACACCCATGCCTACATGGGACTCGAACCCGCAACCTCGCGGTCTAGAAGCCAGCACGCTAACCACTATACCGTTTGGTCGGCAACTTTTGCTTGGTTTATTTTGCTTTTCAAATGCTGATTCCAAGTTAATTTAGTGTCCAGTATAACTCCCAAATATTTAACCTCATTCAGCATGTTTACTTTTTCCCCCAACAGGGTAGGTATATCTCTTTCGTCAATGAAGATTCTTCTTCGCGTAAATGGGACAAGAGTAGTCTTTTGAGGATTTACTCTCAAATTCTTCTCACAACACCATCTTGCGATTCTGTTCAGGGTCCCTTGCATGATATTTGTCACTGTTTTTTCATCTATGCCTGATATGTAGACGACGATGTCGTCTGCATATCCTTGAGCATAAATGCCGCTTTGATTGAGGTCTGCTATTAGGTCATCAACTACCAGGTTCCATAACAGAGGGGAGAGAACTCCTCCCTGAGGGCATCCCCTAGTGGGTCTAGCCTCAAGTGTTGCCCCAAACAACTCGGTTGTAATAATTCTGTCTGCAAGTAAGGAGTTTATCCAGTTGCAGATTAGTGGTTCATGAGCTCTGCCAACAGCAGCAGCGATTGAGTTAAAAGAGGTGTTATCAAAAGCACTCTCAATATCTAGGAAAGCTGCCAAAGCCATTTCCTTGTACTCCAGGGTCTTTTCAATCTTTACAACCAGATGTTGCAAAGCCACCTCTGTATATTTACCTGATTGATAGGCAAATTGGTTCTTGTGAAGAGGTCTGGTGCTCCTCGACACATCCCTAATGTGTCTATCAATTATCTTTTCCATGCACTTAAGTATGAAAGATGAAAGATTAATAGGACGAAAGTTCTTAGCCTGGTCATATTGGTTTTTTCCAGGTTTGGGCAGAAAGACTACCCTTGCCTTTCTCCATTGTCTGTGGATGTATTCAAGAGTCAGACTGGCTCTGAACATTTTGCACAGGATCTGTAAGATGAGTTCAGCCGATTTCTGAAGCATAATCGGCATTATCCCATCTGGTCCTGGAGTTTTATATGGTTCAAAAGAGTTGATAGCCCATAATACCTGTTTAACAGTAAAGAATTTATTGGCAGCTATCCAATTTTCCCTCCTCACCCTTTTTGGAAATCCCAAGGGAGAGGGGTTCAATTCATTGGATACCAAGTTGGATTTGGGAAAATGTGTCTCGACCAGAGTCTCTATAACTTCTTGGCCAGTCTTGGTATAGCCACCGGAATCATTCTTAAGAGTCCCCATCAAAATTGGCGTATCTCTTTTAAGAATTTTATGGAGTCTAACACCTTCAGCAGTACTTTCAACTGAATCACAGAACTTCCTCCATGAATTCCTTTTGGCCATTTGAACAGCTTTGTTGTATTCTGCAAGTAGGCACTTATATTCTTCCCACTTACCAGATTTTTTTGCTTTTCTGAAAAGTTTCCTTACTGCCTTTCTCTGCCTCATGAGATCGTGATTCCACCAAGAGTTTGGTTGTTTACCCTTTCACATAAGCAGAGGACAGTTATTAATATATGACATGTGGATCGCCTGCTGCAGACCGTCTGCAAGCATTTCCAGATCATAAGTGTCATACATTTCCTGGGAAGAGTCCTCCAGGTAGTTCTGGAGTTCATTATAAATAAAAAGTGAGACAAAAATTGGTCCAAATAACGGAAATTTCAAATTTTCTCATTTTTTTTAAATTTTGTTCATGTTAATCGTAAGGCAAATTTTAAATTTCCAAATTTTTTAAAATTTACAATCTTTTAATGCGTAGGGTCATAAAAACCATTACCCGAGTCCATTTCAAAAGACAAATCGTCATTAAATGGACATTTTACTATTCGAAATCCAAGTATTGCTTAGAAAGTATGAATTTAACTTTGAAAATACATTAGCCATGTAAATCATATGAAAATATTCAAATACTCAATTTTCAAAATTTAACCTTCTTTTTACTCCTACGATCATGAAAATCACACCCGAATCTATTCTGATCATCAAATCAAGTGGGTCAAAATTGGGCATTTTTTTTTTTCAAGGAACCACAATGCAGGAATTATTGACCAAAGAAAAACGGCAGCACAAAGTTGCGATTTTGCCAGATTTCAGTCCATATATAGGAGAGTCTCCAAGTCCAAAATTATGACATCCACAAAATAAGAAGTGAGACAAAAATTGGTCCAAATAACTTAAATTTAAAATTTTCTCATTTTTTATTTTGCCTATGGGAAATTTAAAATTTCTGAATTTTTCAAATTTTACAATCTTGTAATGCATAGGGTCATAAAAACCATTACTCGAATCCATTTCAAAAATCAAATCGTCATTAAAAAGACATTTTACTTATCGAAATCCAAGTAATGCATAAAAAGTGTGCATTTCTCTTTGAAAATACATTAACCATGTAAATCCCCCCATATGAAAATATTCAAATTCTCAGTTTTTGAAATTTAACTTTCTTTTTGCGCCTACGCTCATGGAAATCACATCCGAATTTATTCTGATCAACAATTCAAGTGGGTTAAAATTGGAAAAAAATTTCGGGGTACCACATTGCAAGAATTATTGACAAAAAGTGACGGCCGCATAATGTTGCGAATTTGCCAGATTTCAGTCCATATATAGGAGAGTCTCCTCAAGTCCAAAATTATAACATCTTCAAATTTGAAAGTGGGTCAAAAATTGGTCCAAAGAAGGGAAATTTCAAAATTTGGCATTTGGACTTTTCCCCAATTTAATCCCATAGGAAATTTGAAATTTCTCAATTTTCGAAATTTTACAATCTATTTGCACTAAGGGTAATAAAATCATCACCCAAATCAATTTCCACTATAAAATCATAATTAAAATTATATTTTACTACTCGAAATCCAAGGTTTGCAAAAAAAGTGTCCATTTCCCACTGAAAATACATTACCCATGTTAATCCTATAAGAAATTGGAAATTCTGAATTTTTAAAATTTTATCTTGTTTTTGCTCGTAGGATCATAAAAATTATTACCCGAATCTATTCTGATCATGAATTTGAGTAGATCAAAATGGGCCATATTTTTTACGGGGGGGGGGGGGGGGGGGACCACATTTCAAGAAAAATTTACCAAAATGTTACAGCCGCACAATGTTTGATTGCACCAGATTTCAATGCATATACAGGAGAGTCCTCAAGTCCTAATTTATAACATCTTCAAATTGGGAAGTGGTTCAAAAAGTGGTCCAAAAAAGATGATTTCAAAAATTTTCATTTTCACTTTTCCCCAATTAAATCCTCTGGGAAATTTCAAATGTCTCAATTTTCGAAATTTAAACTTCTTTTTGCGCATATGATCATAAAAATCATCACCCAAATCTCTTCTGATAATCAATTCACTAATGCAATGGTATTTTAGGTCTCAAATTCGAAAAAATTGCAACTTACAAAAAATGGATTTAATAGGTTTTACAAGGGGACCTTACGGTCTCGGAAATTGAGATCGGGATGAGACTCGGCAGATTAGTAGTATACCTTAAGGGTATCCACACAGAAAAGCAATAAAGTGCACTAGCCAGAAGATTCCGAGAAAACAGGCTCTAAAGTGTTATGCTCAGCTAAAAAACTATTAGAGATTTTTGCTCTGCAGCTCCCCGGTGGATAAGTGGTCAGCGTGCTGGGTTCCCGTACGGGAGATCCGGGTTCGATACCTCGTGTTGTATTTTTTTTTTTTTTAACTTATAAAATAAATTTATAAAGTGGTTTGGGTAGGGGTAGAACAATTGTTCGATAAGTACGGTTAGGGTTTTGAAAATTTCTGACTTCCTGCTTATGTATAATAGGACAACATTCCTACTCTTCCATATAGAAACTGGTTCTTCATGTTTATTGCGAAATCACTTATTTCACAACAGCTTATAATATTTCAAAATTTATAATCACTTGTTTGTGTGAATAGTAAATAGAGTTTTAATGTACCTTCCTTAAAACACATTACGTATTTAAAAATAAAATATTATCTTTAATTCAAATTTCAGTTAGCTGTAACAGTTACTTTATAAGTGGACAAAAAAAAATTTATCTCACGAGGTATCGAACCCAGATCACCCGTACGGGAACCCAGCACACTGACCACTTAGCCACCGGGCAGTTGCAGAGCAAAAATCTCTACTAGTATATAAGCTGCGCATAACACTTTAGAGCCTGTTTTTTCGGAATCTTCTGGCTAGTGAGCTTTATTGCTTTACTGTGTGGATACCCTTAAGGTATAATACCAATCTGCCGAGTCTCATCCCGATCTGAATTTCCGAGACCGTAAGGTCCCCTTGTTAGTGCTTTAGTATCCGAACATCAACTTGTCATTTTTCTATTGAAAAATTGTATTTTGGTCGATTTTTAAACTTACTTGAATTTAGAAAGTGTTTTTCAATACATCAACGCAATCGGGACCCATTTGATTAAAAAGGAATTTTCCATTTAAATGCATGGTCGACATTTAGAAAAATTTCACGATTTTCGAAAAGTTGAATTTTTGATTTTACGAAAAATAATATATTTTTTAATTAACCTTTGGACCAAAAACGAATAAAAAACACATTTCCAACCCAAAATCACAATTTGCAGGCATTTCAAAGATTTTCTCGAAAAGTAAATCTTTCTCATATTTTGGCCATATTTAATTACGGGGGAATCACCTTGAGAGAATTATTGAACAAAAAGTCACGGCCGCACAATGTTGAGATTTTGCCAGATTTGAGTCCAGATACAGAGGAGCCTCCAAATCCAAATTTATAACATTGACTAAAATGGAAGTGGGTCAAAAATTAATATAAAAAAGAGAAATTTCAAAAAATTTAATTTTCACTTTTCCCATGTTAATCCTACGGGAAAGTTCAAATTCCTCAATTTTCAAAATTTAGCCTTCTTTTTGCGCATATGATCATAAAAATCATCACTCAAATCTATTCTGATCATCAGTTCACTAAAGCAATGACATTTTAGCTCTCAAAATCGAAAAAAAATGCAACTGTTGTGTTGTACGGGTTCGAAAGATTTGACGCCAAAGCAGATCAAAACTTGCAGAAGAAATTTATTCCAAAATCACTTCTTCACAGTTCTCTTACAGCTCCAGAACTTCTCGTTCTAGTAGACACAATACAGCTCTTTTCACCTCAATAGAGCACAAAACAGCAGTTAAAAACTTGACAACAACTGCTAAATCGTCGCAAAAGACAATGCAATACAGTTCGCTCAGTATCTCCAGTCAACTAATTCAGTGACTCAAAATCCAAGAACAGCAGTCGACTCACCAGTCAACTAATTCAGTCACTCAAAATCCAAGAACTACTCAGGTCAGGAATACAGCTCTCACAATGAACGTTGAGAGACAACTAACTCAGAATCACAACTAGCTCAGTGATTCAAAATCAACTAACTACAGTCGACTCACCAGTCAACTAATTCAGTCACTCAAAATCCGGACTCAGCTAACAACTAGCTTCGTGACTCAAAATCAGTCAACAACTAACTAACTCTACTCACGGCCGTCCTTATATAGGAGAGGTGAACATACGTGAACTTTCCTGAAACTCCTAGAGGTAGACATTTGGAGAACTTTCCAGACTGTAGTTGAAAAGTCCATACATGTATATGGGGATACATGTACCTATACATGTACCGAAAATGTCGCCAAATGGTCGCCAAATTTGGCGACAAAAATTAGTCGCCAAAACCATCGCCAACTTGGCTCTATCTCGCCAATTTGGCGAGATTCCCATTACCATAATGCTAAATGCCCTGCCCCTTAAAACTCGCTTCCCAGAGTTACCTCTGTAAAACCCGTTATCAAGCGATAACACCTCTATTGCCGGAAAACAAACCATTGCATTGCCTTATGCGGAATGTACAGAAATTTATCAATTTACAAAATTAACACTACGAAATATTTACAAATATACAAAAATTCGTAACACAACATATAAAAAATGGCTTAAAAAGGTTTTGAGCGCTTAAAGTATCCAAACTTCAACTTGTCAATTTCTTTTAGAAAAATAGTTTTTTGATCGATTTTTAAACTTACTTGAATTTAGAAAGTGTTTTTCAATACATAAAAGCAATTTGAACACATTTGACCAAAAATAAATTTTCCTCGCACATATATTTTTTTTGAAAAAAAACCTTTTTTAAAAAGAATTTTGAGTCGTGTGCCCCTTTAAATACATGGTCGACATTTAGAAAAATTTCACGATTTTCGAAAATTTGAACTTTTGATTTTACGGAAAATAATATTTTTAAATTAACGTTTGGACCAAAAACGAATAAAAAACACATTTCCAACCCAAAATCACAATTTGCAGGCATTTCAAAAAATTTCGAAATTTTACAATCTATTTGCACTAAGTTCATGAAAATCCTCACCCAAATCAATTTCCACTATTAAATCGTAAGTAAAATGATAGTTTACTACTCGAAATCCAAGTATTGCAAAAAAAGTGTCTATTTCCCATTGAAAATGCATTAGCCATGTTAATCCTATGGGAAATTCACTTTTTTTAAAATTTGGCTTACTTTTTGCGCCTAGGATCATACAAATCATCATCTGAATCTATTCTGATCATCAGCTGGAGCGGCGTGTTCAGAGGTGGCACCAGCGGGGGGGGGGGGCTGAGGGGGCTGTAACACCCCCATCGGGGATAATTAAGTTTTCGTCTGGGAATGAGTTTTAATTTCATTTTTTAAAAAGTGTATATTTTTGTGAAATATCACGAATATATTTTAAATTTTTCAATAATTATTCTTATTTTTGGCACAAATCCAGTGAAACATCAGGTACCCCCGACAGCCAAATATTGCCAGCCCCGACAACATCCAAATTCCTAGTCCCACTACCCGTTTTTAAGGGATCAGATTACGACTTCCCCGCTCCAATACGAACACTACTAGATACAAAACACAACAGAATGACGGGAAGGGATTGGGGTGGATCGTTGAAAAAGCAATAGTATTATCCACTAATTAGTAGACCCTCAAGCAATCCGCCTGTAAGCTATCCCAGAGTAGACAATTTTATAGGGGATATATATTTTACGACATTCTGTAGCAAAGGGGTCTACTCTTGCTCTTGTCTGTTTCTCAAGGGCATATGCAGCTTCCTAGGAGGTCTCCACGACGTGTTAACAAAAAATAAAAACAACATTCGCCCGTTTTACATCGTCTATAATAGCCCACAAAATAGTTTTGGAGCGGTTTTCTGTGTCTCTAAAGGTGGGAAAACATTAAAACCCACTCGTTTCATATTATGTTTTCAATACTATACTTAGAAAGCGGCAAAGCTGCATTTAGCTTGTTAAAGATCCCATGCAGACAAGAGTAAGACTTTAAGAATAATAGAAATCCATTGTAAGAAGTTTTTCTCATTACCTTTTATATTGTAGAACAATATATTGTCTCAAAACATTTATATTATTATGAGTAATGTGACCAGACGTCCCGCTGTAGTTTTTTTTTAGCTTTAATTAGTTTTGACGGATTCTTTTAAAAATAACTACAAAAATCAATCACATTTAGAATGTCGTTTTCAACTGTCGTACTTAATAATTTGCTATAACATTCCAGTAAATTTTTTTATATTGAAATGACTGAATTAATTTTAATTTTAGAATAGATCATTTTCCATTGCAAATTGCAACTAAGATTCATTAGATTTTATTGGCATCAGAACAGATTGCATTTACCAAGTTTGTTTCGAGGTCTGATTTAATATTTAAATGTCGTTTTAAGGAGTTGCGGATTGATAAAACACTTTTTGTTTAGATCGTGTAGTAAGTTATGTTTTGAGCAACGGAAACGTTAATTGCATGCTATTTTTTAAGTAGATTTTAAAGTTACATGCTTGTAAATGCTGTTTATGGATGTGCTCCTGGTAGAAATCGCTGATGGTCGATGACCCTACGGGATTTTCAAACATTTAAACCATAAAACTATATTTTTCTCAAAGACGATTTGCTAAATTTTAAAGAATTTTTGGTAGCATCATAAACAATAGCATTTACGTTGGAATTGCTAGATTTTTCAGAAAAACTGTAGTTATGTTGACAACATACTTCATTTGCTTATATAAATTGGAATACAAATGCTTTCAATTTTTTCCAATTCTTCATTGGAATACAAGTAGTTAGAATATGCCGTTTCTGAGCCAGGGAGGGATGGTATGGTATGGGGGCGTCACCGGAAGGGGTCAAGACCGTAAGTGGAGTGGAGTTGTTTCCATCCTGCTGCTGTTTTAGTTTCGGTTTCGTTATAAGCTATTTGTGTATGACGTCACAGTGGGAATGACGTCATAATTTGTTTTATATCAAAGTTTTGAGAGGTGGCAACACTTTTTAGTTTCGGTTTATCTTTAAGGCGGAGTTGAGTTGTGCTAGGGCTGCTTCTAAGTGAATAAGTTAGAGTGATAGGTATTTTTTGACTAGTGACGTCACAGCGGGTATGACGTCATGACTTGCTTTATGTGAGAGATCGACAAAATGCTTGCTTACGATTAGTCAGTTTTAAACACGTGACTAAATGGAAGCTTGTGATTGGCTACACAGTTTAGTAAGATAGTTTTCTACTAAGTTTAGGGTAGTGGCGCCATCTAGGAGTGAATTTAAGAGATATTTGCATTAAATTTCTAAGATCAGAGATATATGTAAATAAAAAAAATCTTAACACGACTTTTAAGTTTAATGAAAGGTTTAATAAAAGGTGTTAAATACCGATGAAGGCCATTTGCTAAGGGTCTAAAAAACCCTAACCCCGAGCTACACGTGACATTTCAATATTTTACCAAACAATTGTTAAAATATCGACTATCGGACATTGCCTTCATGGGAACTCATCTACCCACCCTCCTTCCCTAACCAATTTTGAATAAGCTAATTTGAAAGACTTTAGAAAATGTTAATTATTTTCAAGCTAAATTTTAAAAGTGAGGACCCACCTCCGGCCCGATACCTCTTTTAGGAAGAATTGGTACCGCCTCACTCCTCCCTATAAAAAGAAAAAAAAAAACTTATTCTAAAGAACGTATATTTCTTTGAAATATGAGGTCACTAACCAACCATCCAATACTGAATTTCATGAAAATTTTAGTCTGTCTAAACATTTTTTCATGAAAATTTTAGTTTTGAAAATAATTATTTAAACACTAATGTAAAAAAAAAAAATTTTAATAGAAATTTTTACTAATATCTACTTGTATGTAGCTTTTTTCCGAAAAAACTTAATGAATTTCATGAAAATTTTAACGTACCCTTAACAGTTTTCATGAAAATTGTAAATTTGATACAAACAAATTTAACTTTAGTGTTACAGTTTACTCTTCACACAAATGTGCAGAAATATCTTAATTTTTTTAACTAGCATATCTTTCTTTATGATGTTATTACCAATGACTCCCAACGGCTCCCAATTGGCTCTCAATGGCTCCCAATACCTGTTAAATGCTTCCTAACTGCTCCCAATACATGTTAAATGCTCTCAATACCTATTAAATGCTCCCAATACCTGCTAAATGCTCCCGATATCTGCTAAATGCTCCCAAAACCTGTTAAATGCTCCCTAACTGCTCCCAATACATGTTAAATGCTCTCAATACCTATTAAATGCTCCCTAAATGCTCCCAATACCTGCTAAATGCTCCCTAAATACTCCCAATATATGCTAAATGCTCCCTAAATGCTCCCAAAACCTGTTAAATGCTCCCTAACTGCTCCCAATACATGTTAAATGCTCTCAATACCTGTTAGAAATTAATCTGTCTATGTGAGTTATATTAATCAAGATAGTTTTTATTGTACAATGGTTCTTACTTAAGTTGACGAATGGCAACACAGAACTAGCTTCTAATGCTGAATAGAGATGTGATAACTGATTTTGGATACTCTAATGCCTAAATAAGAGAGAAAAAGTAACATACTTGAACATCTTACAACTAAGAATTCAAAAGTGAACGTGAAAATTTACTTTACGAATAAAAATCATGTCTTTAAAATGTGAACGAATATCACTAAATAAGAGAAAAAAGTAACATACTTAAACTCTTTACGACAAATAACTCATTAACGTAAAAAATTTACTTTACACATAAAAATCATTTTAAAATGTGTAAAAATATCGCTAAATAAGAGAAAAAAGTAACTTACTTAAAATTTCTAAAATAAATATTTAACCTTTACGCGAAAATTCCCATCATATATAAACATCACGACTTTAAAATATGACATACAAGAGAAAAGTAACGTGCTTAAACTTTCTACGACAAATAACTTTAACATTAACGCAAAATTTTACTTTACACATAAAAATCCCGACTTTAAAATATGTAGAAATATCGCTAAATAAAAGAAAAAAAGTAACATACTTAAACTTTCTACGACAAATAACTTTAACATTAACACAAAAATTTACTTTACACATAAAAATCACGACTTTAAATTTGAAATGTAGGAGGAAAGTATAACATACCTATAATTTCTACGACAAAGAATTCAAACATTGCCGTTCATGTCTTTAAAATGTATAATGAAAACTCTAACTTTTAGAAAAAAGAAACACTAAAAATTTACAAGGCAAAAAATTTAAAATTGAACGTTAAAATTAACTTTACATGTACTATCATACTCTTATATCAACGATAAATAAGATAAAAAAGAAACTCTAAAAATTTATAAGGCAAAGAATTTAAATAATACGCGAAAATTTACCTCACATATAAAAATTATGTCTTTCAAATGTGTAAGAATAACGCTAAATTAGAGAAAAAGAAATATTAAAAATTTATAAGGTAAGGAATTGAAACAATACGCGAAAATTTATTTCACACATAACATTTTTATCTTTAAAATGTGTAAGAATAATGCTAAATTAGAGAAGAAAAAAAATAACATACTTAAACTTTCTTCCACAACAATTTAAACAATACGCGAAAATTTCATACACAATTATTTTCTTAGGTTAATGTTAAATAAAAGAAAAAGTAACATACTCAAAAATTTCTAAGATAAACATAACGTAAAAATTTCATATCATGTGTTTAAAATGTAACATATAAGAGAAAAAAAAATAACATACTTGAACTTTCTATAGCAAAGAATTTAAGCGTTAGCGTAAAATTTTACTTTACATATAAAATTCACTTCTTTAAACGGAATGATAAGCATGTGATGGTAATTAGCCAATCAGGTTAGCGGTAGGTGATACGCCACTTGCCGGCATTTTTTGACCGGAGGATGAGTCACGCTAAAACTTGTTCAAACGGGTCGGGTGACTTGTACAGCAAGAACAGCAGCACCGACGCGCAAGCAGCGGGTGATGCTGCGGTGTGTCAGCAGGTCTTTGAGATTATCGTTTTCCTACTTTGCCTTTTTCATAATGAAATGTTTGTGAAAACATGGAATGAATGAAGTGGATTTCAAAGACACATTAGTAAGTGAAGGTAGAATTCGCATGGACTTTCTTCCAAAGAGTATGATTCACTTGGAGAATTTAAGATAATTTCTACTTGAAAACTTTTCTATTGTCTAAAACATTGAATATTGTTCAAACTCAGTGAGATTATATGCTACAATACGGGTAAAACTTAACAAAATTGTTACATAGAAGAAAAATAGTAAGAGATTTAAAATAAATACTAGTTATAGATACTCCAAAGAAAAAATTTCACCTCTACTTTTCAATCGGAAAATCAATGCAAGTTGGAAATTTATGTTACTTCAAGAAAGACTTAGACAATTTACTTTGTAATAATATACGTTAAGGTGTCGTATTAACTCGTGCAATACATGCTGACTAAGGTTTATTTTATTTATCTAAGAAAGGTGAATTGGGGGAAAATATTAAATAAATTGTAGATATTAAATACATTGTAGATATGCATTCAAGTTTTGAAAATCACCTGCAAGACTTTTAAAACATCTTAAGATAAATTGAAAGAAACTTGCGAATTATATGTAAACTATATAACTTTTTATACTCTGAAAGGAAATCGCAAGTAATTTAGTTAACTTTTTTCATGGTAACACTCATATTCAACGACATGTTTTTAAAATTTAACCATCTTTACATGATAATAGTTATAAATTTTTTCAATCTCAGATGCGATATACTATTATTTCTAACATATATGTTACGAATTGTGTAAAGTTTTTAAAAGAGTATATGCAAATCACCAATCAGAAACATAAAAATCTAACATCAATCAAACAAACTAAAATAATAAGATATTTTCCTTAGTGGAAATAGTTAACTACTCATGTGATGAAATATACTTAGAAAATTTAAATACTGAAAAAAGTTTGCTAGGCAAACTTAAAGAATATATATTTTTTTTTTCTTGTGGAAAACTAGCATAAATTTGAAAAATGTAGAGTTTGTTACTACGTAAAATTGAACATCATCTGGACAAACTAAATTATACATGAATTTTTTTTTTTTTATTTGAGAGGTGCTGACAATATATCATTAATATAGAGATTTTTAACTTCCACCCATAATTTCTAAATAACTTATACATAAATTTCAGAAAACTGAAACGGAATGTGTTTTACAAGACGCTTATTTTGTAAGATGAATATTCAATATTAATATAACTGAGCAAAGTTCATTCCGGAAAAAACTTGTAAAAGATACTTATATTTTGAAAATAGTTTGAAATATCCTTTTAAATTTATGAATGCTCGCTTTCGAAAGACACAAATAAAACTGATATTACACATGATGATTAACACATGCATAACATTAGTCAAACAAAGTGGAATATTTATTGCTTGTGACCGATAACTTTTCAGTGAAGTAGAACTTACATAGGAAATTTATGCAAACTTTTTCAACTTTTAAACCAAGTATCATGTAAAATTATAAATTACGATAGGAAATAGCACACACAAGTCTTCTAGTTAAGCTAAATTTATTTCTCAAGGAATTGAAAGCATACCAGAAAAGTCCTTATCATTTCGCATCTTTTCTCATGTTGCAAGAAGACATACTTTGTAAAAGATCGTCGTTGCACTTAACAAAAATCAGTAAAAATAAATGTATTTTCTATGGCAAAGATAAAACTTCACAACTTAATTACTGAAATTTAGCTAAGTTGCATATGGTTTATTCACATAACTCGCATATGCTTCGAATGTTGAAATATATTTGTCAGTTGAAATCAAACTCATCGAAAATAAATGCTACCTACATTTTCAAGTCGGAAATTACTATTAAATAAACTTTACATGTAAAACATTGTCATGTTAAAAAGAAAAATCTACAAAAATGTAAATGATAATTTTACTGTTGGTACATAAATGATGAATAATTTATTATTTTATTCTAGGCAAACGTTTTATTGTCTAACAGAGAACTTAAACTTTAGCAGAAAAACGAAAAAATACAATTTTTATATCCTATCATGCTTGTCGAAAATTGAATTTATTAGCTGTTGTAATAGATTTTTATTGTCCAAATTTCTATAGTTTTTCTTCCCAGTGCAATAAAATTAAGTTCCTGTGTAATGAGTAGGTTTTTTGATGAATCTTATAAATTTAATGAAATTATTATGACCTAAGAGATTGAGTGAACTGAATAAATCAATGATGTAAATTTAAACAGTGACTTGAACTGATACATACTATAACTGTAAAGAAGTATGACAAAGTGATAGATGAAGTAAAAATAGAAGTTGAGTGAAATGTGTTGAAAAAAGTTAAAGACGACAAGAAATTCGTAATTGAGAATTATCATTGACTTATATTAACTTCGTTTTTCTTGCTTATGACAAGAAAATACACTCTTTCTTATTAAGAACCAACTTGATATCTTATCATAGAATGACAATGATGAAATATCTATACATTAAAAAAAAATTAAAAAAATACCAAACTTAGACATTGCAAATTTCTTGAAATTCATGTATAATGTGAGAAGTTTTACTGGAAATATAGAAGATACAACATTGAAAGATGTGAATGTTTCGAAGTACTTTATCAGAAATAAAAAATAAAAAAATGCGCTGAGGTTCGCTATAAAAAATTTTAGGAGAAAGTTTAAACAAAATTTAAAATCAAACATGCTTTTAAATGGGAACACATATATTAAAACTATAGCACATTAAACAATTTATATTACGTCCTCTCAGTTGTATCAAACTGAATAACATGAAAAACAACCACAAACTGAATAAACATGAAAATTATCAATATATACGGAAAAGTTTCCTTTTTTCACAAATAAAAAAAATAACACATTGACGTACGTTAAGATCACGAAACATGCGTAATCATATACCGATAAGAGCAACCAATGTTGCGGGGAGATATTCACGTGATGGTCAATATCCCATGAATAAATTGATTGATTGAATTTCTAATGCTAATTCCAATAGTATTCCACGTAACTTCAACTTTATATGTTACACTATAGTAATTTTATTTTTTCATATATATTGACTATCGAAAAATCATCCTTCAATATAAGAATGATCATAGTAAGAATAAAAGAAAAGATACTAAGCATTGATTTAAAGTTTATTTATTTCAACTTAGCAACAAATCATATGCTTGAAACGAAAATTGCTTCGAACCAAAGTATAACTATCCAATTTCATTGATTCCTACAAGGAAATTTTTCTCATCTAGTATTTGAATTTTTTTTCTCATACACATTATAAGTGTTGTCCAATCAGGTGTAGAATAGTTGAAGATATCCGACCTCTTTCTAAATATTAATAAGTCACTGTTGAAAGCATATGATTTGTTGCTAAGTTGAAATAAATACACTTTAAATCAATGCTTAGTATCTTTTCTTTTATTCTTACTATGATCATTCTTATATTGAAGGATGATTTTTCGATAGTCAATATATATGAAAAAATAAAATTACTATAGTGTAACATATAAAGTTGAAGTTACGTGGAATACTATTGGAATTAGCATTAGAAATTCAATCAATCAATTTATTCATGGGATATTGACCATCACGTGAATATCTCCCCGCAACATTGGTTGCTCTTATCGGTATATGATTACGCATGTTTCGTGATCTTAACGTACGACAATGTGTTATTTTTTTTATTTGTGAAAAAAGGAAACTTTTCCGTATATATTGATAATTTTCATGTTTATTCAGTTTGTGGTTGTTTTTCATGTTATTCAGTTTGATACAGCTGAGATGACGTAATATAAATTGTTTAATGTGCTATAGTTTTAATATATGTGTTCCCATTTAAAAGCATGTTTGATTTTAAATTTTGTTTAAACTTTCTCCTAAAATTTTTTATAGCTAACCTCAGCGCATTTTTTTTTTATTTCTGATAAAGTACTTCGAAACATTCACATCTTTCAGTGTTGTATCTTCTATATTTCCAGTAAAACTTCTCACATTATACATGAATTTCAAGAAATTTGCTATGTCTAAGTTTGGTATTTTTTATTTTTTTTTAATGTATAGATATTTCATCATTGTCATTCTATGATAAGATATCAAGTTGGTTCTTAATAAGAAAGAGTGTATTTTCTTGTCATAAGCAAGAAAAACGAAGTTAATATAAGTCAATGATAATTCTCAATTACGAATTTCTTGTCGTCTTCAACTTTTTTCAACACATTTCACTCAACTTCTATTTTTACTTCATCTATCACTTTGTCATACTTCTTTACAGTTATAGTATGTATCAGTTCAAGTCACTGTTTAAATTTACATCATTGATTTATTCAGTTCACTCAATCTCTTAGGTCATAATAATTTCATTAAATTTATAAGATTCATCAAAAAACCTACTCATTACACAGGAACTTAATTTTATTGCACTGGGAAGAAAAACTATAGAAATTTGGACAATAAAAATCTATTACAACAGCTAATAAATTCAATTTTCAACAAGCATGATAGGATATAAAAATTGTATTTTTTCGTTTTTCTGCTAAAGTTTAAGTTCTCTGTTAGACAATAAAACGTTTGCCTAGAATAAAATCATAAATTATTCATCATTTATGTACCAACAGTAAAATTATCATTTACATTTTTGTAGATTTTTCTTTTTAACATGACAATGTTTTACATGTAAAGTTTATTTAATAGTAATTTCCGATTTGAAAATGTAGGTAGCATTTATTTTCGATGAGTTTGATTTCAACTGACAAATATATTTCAACATTCGAAGCATATGCGAGTTATGTGAATAAACCATATGCAACTTAGCTAAATTTCAGTAATTAAGTTGTGAAGTTTTATCTTTGCCATAGAAAATACATTTATTTTTACTGATTTTTGTTAAGTGCAACGACGATCTTTTACAAAGTATGTCTTCTTGCAACATGAGAAAAGATGCGAAATGATAAGGACTTTTCTGGTATGCTTTCAATTCCTTGAGAAATAAATTTAGCTTAACTAGAAGACTTGTGTGTGCTATTTCCTATCGTAATTTATAATTTTACATGATACTTGGTTTAAAAGTTGAAAAAGTTTGCATAAATTTCCTATGTAAGTTCTACTTCACTGAAAAGTTATCGGTCACAAGCAATAAATATTCCACTTTGTTTGACTAATGTTATGCATGTGTTAATCATCATGTGTAATATCAGTTTTATTTGTGTCTTTCGAAAGCGAGCATTCATAAATTTAAAAGGATATTTCAAACTATTTTCAAAATATAAGTATCTTTTACAAGTTTTTTCCGGAATGAACTTTGCTCAGTTATATTAATATTGAATATTCATCTTACAAAATAAGCGTCTTGTAAAACACATTCCGTTTCAGTTTTCTGAAATTTATGTATAAGTTATTTAGAAATTATGGGTGGAAGTTAAAAATCTCTATATTAATGATATATTGTCAGCACCTCTCAAATAAAAAAAAAAATTCATGTATAATTTAGTTTGTCCAGATGATGTTCAATTTTACGTAGTAACAAACTCTACATTTTTCAAATTTATGCTAGTTTTTCACAAGAAAAAAAATATATATATTCTTTAAGTTTGCCTAGCAAACTTTTTTCAGTATTTAAATTTTCTAAATATATTCCATCACATGAGTAGTTAACTATTTCCACTAAGGAAAATATCTTATTATTTTAGTTTGTTTGATTGATGTTAGATTTTTATGTTTCTGATTGGTGATTTGCATATACTCTTTTAAAAACTTTACACAATTCGTAACATATATGTTAGAAATAATAGTATATCGCATCTGAGATTGAAAAAATTTATAACTATTATCATGTAAAGATGGTTAAATTTTAAAAAATTGTCGTTGAATATGAGTGTTACCATGAAAAAAGTTAACTAAATTACTTGCGATTTCCTTTCAGAGTATAAAAAGTTATATAGTTTACATATAATTCGCAAGTTTCTTTCAATTTATCTTAAGATGTTTTAAAAGTCTTGCAGGTGATTTTCAAAACTTGAATGCATATCTACAATGTATTTAATATCTACAATTTATTTAATATTTTCCCCCAATTCACCTTTCTTAGATAAATAAAATAAACCTTAGTCAGCATGTATTGCACGAGTTAATACGACACCTTAACGTATATTATTACAAAGTAAATTGTCTAAGTCTTTCTTGAAGTAATATAAATTTCCAACTTGCATTGATTTTCCGATTGAAAAGTAGAGGTGAAATTTTTTCTTTGGAGTATCTATAACTAGTATTTATTTTAAATCTCTTACTATTTTTCTTCTATGTAACAATTTTGTTAAGTTTTACCCGTATTGTAGCATATAATCTCACTGAGTTTGAACAATATTCAATGTTTTAGACAATAGAAAAGTGTTCAAGTAGAAATTATCTTAAATTCTCCAAGTGAATCATACTTTTTGGAAGAAAGTCCATGCGAATTCTACCTTCACTTACTAATGTGTCTTTGAAATCCACTTCATTCATTCCATGTTTTCACAGACATTTCATTATGAAAAAGGCAAAGTAGGAAAACGATAATCTCAAAGACCTGCTGACACACCGCAGCATCACCCGCTGCTTGCGCGTCGATGCTGCTGTTCTTGCTGTACAAGTCACCCGACCCGTTTGAACAAGTTTTAGCGTGACTCATCCTCCGGTCAAAAAATGCCGGCAAGTGGCGTATCACCTACCGCTAACCTGATTGGCTAATTACCATCACATACTTATCATTCCGTTTAAAGAAGTGAATTTTATATGTAAAGTAAAATTTTACGCTAACGCTTAAATTCTTTGCTATAGAAAGTTCAAGTATGTTATTTTTTTTTCTCTTATATGTTACATTTTAAACACATGATATGAAATTTTTACGTTATGTTTATCTTAGAAATTTTTGAGTATGTTACTTTTTCTTTTATTTAACATTAACCTAAGAGTTTAATTGTATACGAGAAGTGAATTGTCACGTTAAAGTTTAAAGACATGATATTTATATGTGAAGTAATTTCCCATTATTTAACATTAACCTAAGAAAATAATTGTGTATGAAATTTTCGCGTATTGTTTAAATTGTTGTGGAAGAAAGTTTAAGTATGTTATTTTTTTTCTTCTCTAATTTAGCATTATTCTTACACATTTTAAAGATAAAAATGTTATGTGTGAAATAAATTTTCGCGTATTGTTTCAATTCCTTACCTTATAAATTTTTAATATTTCTTTTTCTCTAATTTAGCGTTATTCTTACACATTTGAAAGACATAATTTTTATATGTGAGGTAAATTTTCGCGTATTATTTAAATTCTTTGCCTTATAAATTTTTAGAGTTTCTTTTTTATCTTATTTATCGTTGATATAAGAGTATGATAGTACATGTAAAGTTAATTTTAACGTTCAATTTTAAATTTTTTGCCTTGTAAATTTTTAGTGTTTCCTTTTTCTAAAAATTAGAGTTTTCATTATACATTTTAAAGACATGAACGGCAATGTTTGAATTCTTTGTCGTAGAAATTATAGGTATGTTATACTTTCCTCCTACATTTCAAATTTAAAGTCGTGATTTTTATGTGTAAAGTAAATTTTTGTGTTAATGTTAAAGTTATTTGTCGTAGAAAGTTTAAGTATGTTACTTTTTTCTTTTATTTAGCGATATTTCTACATATTTTAAAGTCGGGATTTTTATGTGTAAAGTAAAATTTTGCGTTAATGTTAAAGTTATTTGTCGTAGAAAGTTTAAGCACGTTACTTTTCTCTTGTATGTCATATTTTAAAGTCGTGATGTTTATATATGATGGGAATTTTCGCGTAAAGGTTAAATATTTATTTTAGAAATTTTAAGTAAGTTACTTTTTTCTCTTATTTAGCGATATTTTTACACATTTTAAAGTGATTTTTATGTGTAAAGTAAATTTTTTACGTTAATGAGTTATTTGTCGTAAAGAGTTTAAGTATGTTACTTTTTTCTCTTATTTAGTGATATTCGTACACATTTTAAAGACATGATTTTTATTCGTAAAGTAAATTTTCATGTTCACTTTTGAATTCTTAGTTGTAAGATGTTCAAGTATGTTACTTTTTCTCTCTTATTAGAGTATCCAAAATCAGTTATCACATCTCTATTCAGCATTAGCAGCTAGTTCTGTGTTGCCATTCGTCAACTTAAGTAAGTACCATTGTACAATAAAAACTATCTTGATTAATATAACTAACATAGACAGATTAATTTCTAACAGGTATTGAGAGCATTTAACATGTATTGGGTGCAATTAGGAAGCATTTAACAGGTATTGGGAGCATTTAGGGAGCATTGGGAGCAGTTAGGGAGCATTTAGCATGTATTGGGAGCAGTTAGGGAGCATTTAACGGGTATTGGGAGCAGTTAGGGAGAATTTAACATGTATTGGGAGCAGTTAGGGAGCATTTAACAGGTTTTGGGAGCATTTAGCAGATATCGGGAGCATTTAGCAGGTATTGGGAGCATTTAATAGGTATTGAGAGCATTTAACATGTATTGGGAGCAGTTAGGAAGCATTTAACAGGTATTGGGAGCAGTTAGGGAGCATTTAGCGGGTATTGAGAACATTTAACAGGTATTGAGAACATTTAAAAGGTATTGGGAGCAGTTAGGAAGCATTTAACAGGTATTGGGAGCCATTGAGAGCCAATTGGGAGCCGTTGGGAGTCATTGGTAATAACATCATAAAGAAAGATATGCTGGTGAAAAAAATTAAGATATTTCTGCACATTTGTGTGAAGAGTAAACTGTAACACTAAAGTTAAATTTGTTTGTATCAAAATTACAATTTTCATGAAAACTGTTAAGGGTACGTTAAAATTTTCATGAAATTCATTAAGTTTTTTCGGAAAAAAGCTACATACAAGTAGATATTAGTAAAAATTTCTATTAAATTTTTTTTTTTTTTACATTAGTGTTTAAATAATTATTTTCAAAACTAAAATTTTCATGAAAAAATGTTTAGACAGACTAAAATTTTCATGAAATTCAGTATTGGATGGTTGGTTAGTGACCTCATATTTCAAAGAAATATACGTTCTTTAGAATAAGTTTTTTTCTTTTTATAGGGAGGAGTGAGGCGGTACCAATTCTTCCTAAAAGAGGTATCGGGCCGGAGGTGGGTCCTCACTTTTAAAATTTAGCTTGAAAATAATTAACATTTTCTAAAGTCTTTCAAATTAGCTTATTCAAAATTGGTTAGGGAAGGGGGGTGGGTAGATGAGTTCCCATGAAGGCAACGTCCGATAGTCGATATTTTAACAATTGTTTGGTAAAATATTGAAATGTCACGTGTAGCTCGGGGTTAGGGTTCTTTAGACCCTTAGCAAATGGCCTTCACTTTTATTAAACTTAAAAGTCGTGTTAAGATTTTTTTTTATTTGCATATATCTCTGATCTTAGAAATTTAATGCAAATATCTCTTAAATTCACTCCTAGATGGCGCCACTACCCTAAACTTAGTAGAAAACTATCTTACTAAACTGTGTAGCCAATCACAAGCGTCCATTTAGTCACGTGTTTAAAACCGACTAATCGTAAGCAAGCATTTTGTCGATCTCTCACATAAAGCAAGTCATGACGTCATACCCGCTGTGACGTCACTAGTCAAAAAATACCTATCACTCTAACTTATTCACTTAGAAGCAGCCCTAGCACAACTCAACTCCGCCTTAAAGATAAACCGAAACTAAAAAGTGTTGCCACCTCTCAAAACTTTGATATAAAACAAATTATGACGTCATTCCCACTGTGACGTCATACACAAATAGCTTATAACGAAACCGAAACTAAAACAGCAGCAGGAGGGAAATAACTCCACTCCACTTACGATCACGCCCCCTTCTGGTGACGTCATCATCCGGTGACGCCCCAATACCATACCATCCCTCATCCCTCCCTGGCTCAGAAACGGCATATTCTAACTACTAATACAAATGCGTTTTTCCTAACCAATGGTGACTTCCTCATTGCATTGGGAATCAAAATGTAAATGGTTAATTATTTATTTAATTATGAAGTCAAAGTATGGAAGGAGAATACAGGAATTTTGAATTGGTTGAATTCAGGAACTCACGCAGGAGCGTTCCAAATATCACCAAAACGCAAAAACCAACAATAAAACAACCTAGATCTTACTGTTATGTTTAAATTTTTAATTTTTTTTTGGTGGAATTCTTAAGATGAAAATTTATAGAAAGTTATTTACAAATATACCTTTTAAATTGAAAGTTTTTATGTCACATCATTGACACTGACCGCTCTAACCCTGTCCGCCCCCCTGTGGGTATCTAGCCCCCTTGTCGGGCAATTCCTGGCGCCACCACTGGGCGTGCTGGTGATTGTGACTGTCGACGGTCGAAGGAGAGTTGGGGATACGGTGAACTGCTTCTAAAAACTGAGAATCTAGGCTGAGCATAACTGTGATCAAAGCTATTAAACGATTCGATTTCGTCTCGTCGAGGGCTTGATATCCAGTTTGCACTTGCGCCTGCAAAGATTTGACGTGTTTCCCTGCAGTATCTCAAAACGTGTCCCGGGCGTTTGCAATGGTAGCAGAAAAGCACACTATTGGTAGTTTTCCCCAGATCTGTCTTTCGTTGTGGAATTGTGCTATTTCTGACCTCAAGTCCTGTCTGTCACGTAGTTGGAATTGAACGTTGGATAGGAATGCTGCGTCTTCTTGGACTTGCGAGTGCTGCAAGAGCACCCATAACTTCTTCTTGAACCATAGATGTAACGTCAGGCAGCGATTCAGGTTCATCGTTCATGTATAGTCTTTTACTCCCGGCATTATCTATTGAAGCTCTTCCCTAACAATAGTACGAATTAGCGATCTTGTGTCGTCGATATCTGTTTCAGTAGCCACTATAGCGACGTTGGGAAGCCTTTGGATTTTTGGTCCAGCGATACGTCTTCGTCGTAGGCTTTCTATCTGGCGACATCGTTTCCCAAAAGCATCGCGTTCTCATAGTCCTGATCCAGCATAATCTGGTATACATCCTCTGCAATTCCCTTCATAAGGTGTGGCACTTTATATGCTTCTGCCATGGAGGGGTCAACTTTTCGGCACATAGAAAGTACGTCTTGGATGTATGATTCAGACGTCTCACCACTTTACTGCGCCCGTGTATTCAGCAGTTTCTCAGCCTGGTGCTTTAGATCATCTGCACGACAAACGTGTTGTTCAAGGGATTCTTGAATGCAATCCAATCAGTAAAAGTGTTATCAAACCATTGTCGAGCTGTTCCGGCGAGATAAAAAATGACATTCGCTAAGCACATCTTTTCATCCCAGTGGTTATAGGTAGCGACTCGTTCGTAGTCTTTGAGCCATCTGCTAGCAACTTGTTGGTCGTCACCGGAGAAGATGCACGGATTTCTGGGCAACTGGTATGCCAGCATAGGTACTGGAGCAGTATTGACCGAAACAGAGCTAGACTCAATTGGGAATTTCGGCACAGTGTCCTTTTCATCGGGCATCTTTTTTTGTGTCTCTACAAGAATCCGCTAAAGGGTCAAACTCAGAAAGGTTTCCTTGAATACGCTGACTTCTGCGTAACTCGTCCGTCGTAACTGGTTATGTTACCCGGCGCCTCCATCAAACTGTCGCGTAGAATACGCTATCGAAGGAAACGAATGAGCAATCCTCAAATAAACTCAAGACTTTATTTTCCGAACCCATGGTGCATCAACTTATATACATTTTAAGGATCTTCCAAACAGGAATTATAAGAATCAGGACAATAGAATTTACATATATCTGGGATGAGTTTGGTAAAAAATCAAAAAGCTGAAAACAAAACTCCAAACGTTTTTAACGTAAAACACATTTTAAGCTATACTTTAAAAAATTGTGGTTTCCATGTGCGTTTATAACACTGCACCTTCTCTGTCTGTCCGTGTTAAACATGGTTCAAAATAGAGGCACCTAGATGTAGGGATACACTTTGTGCTGTCATCAGACATGGTATAGCTTCAAAAAAAAAATATATTATATACATTGCATTTAAAGGATTTTTTTTTATATATAATATATAAAAAAAAATCCTTTAAATGCAATGGAATCCGACAAAAACTTCAAATTTTCAACAAGTCAAACAACTTTAAGCAACTATACCATATTAACAAACAGGCTGAATATAATTAAACCTAGTTTTCCAAATTTTTAAGCAACATTTTAAGTACTAAAATCTTTACATTTAAATTTTTATTCCTACCGTTTAGCTTGTTCAATAAAATAAAAAGCAACAAACAATTTTACATACAATTGCAGTTAAAATAACAACTTTAAACACAGCTTCTTTAGAAATTTTTTAATTAGGACTAATTTTCAGAATATTTTTATATCATTTTTATACAAAATAATATAAAATTTTTAATATAGATTCACATGAAACGGCGAAATCGATCCTTAAACAGGCACTAATCACGGATATAGCAGCTATCGCATTTACGGAAGTCTAGGCGAATGGCTACAAAACGGTGTTGAAAATCTCGGTAATAGCCGGTATTGTATTTGAGTAAACCTCAGCGAAAATGACCATCACTCTAACGAAAGCAATAGCGCTTGCAATACCGGCGAAAATCTAAATATCACCCGAAATGAAAATCACAACAACGTGCGTATCGGCGATAGCTCCACGATATCTGCACAAATTTCGGTAATATCGACATTTTCTTGGTAATATTAGTGCAAATTTCGGTAAAATCGGATGTTATAAAAGTACGGCATTCCACGAAAACAACTCTCACGCCAACTGAAATATCAAAGTTAGAACCTAATATACCGGAGCAACTCTCGATAATAACGCTATTGTATGGGCGTAACACTCGACGAAAATTACCACCACAAAATCTCGGCGATAGCGCAATTCATCACAGTAATACCAACATTCTTTCAGTAACATCGGTGCAAATCTCAGATTTTACAACAGGGTAGAACTCAACGAAAATGCCTGTCACATAAACATCAGTGTTAGCGCCGAAGATACCGGAACAATTATCAGCAATAACGCTGTTATATCGGCGTAATACTCCGGGAAAATGGTTACCACAGCAACATAAATCACAGCGATAACGCACGTCTTAGCCACACAAATCTCGGCAGTAGCGGACATTACATAAGCGTAACGAAAACAAGCAACACATACTAAAGTAAATAAACGATAGTTCCGTGGATGTCAGACTTGGAAGCAAGCGCATTATTAGTGTATGTTAATCGCGTGAAATCGTAAAAAGGAATTTAGATTTTGAGCAGAGAAAAAAAATGACACAAAAGGATCAAATTTCGACGCAGTTGGAAATGTAAAAAAATGCGAGTTGGAGCACCAATTTGACAAAAAAAAATGCATTTAAGGGGATTTTTGTACTTGGAGCAGGAATAAGGCATGAATGTGATGCGACCCCTGACCTATAGGTTTCCCGATCTTTCGGAAGTGAAACTGCTTCGAGGTTCAGCCTTAGAAAAAAAGTTAAATATAGATAATAAAAGATAGAAAAAGCGGGAAAACGCGGATTTTTTTCAGGAATTAGAAAAGCGTAACTTTCTTTGAAAAAGCGGAATTCTTTTTTTTCTAAAAAATTAAAAAAGCGGAATTCAGCCACATGGCGAAAGAAACTCATCCCTGATATATACAATGTACGAACTTCCTAGATTCCTTCTAGAAATAATAAATAATTAAAGGAAATAAACTTGAGATTTCGGCATCAGTGGGTTTCGATCTCGCAACCTCCCACTTTGTTTTCCGATGCTCTACCAACCGAGCCACGAAGGCTCGATAGAATGAGTTTCGCTACAATATGCAACTAGGCAATTTTAGAAAAGTTTTTTGGATTTAGCTAGTTTTGGAATTGGACCTTTTACAATTGGCTAGTTTTGGCACTGTAAATACAACTCATCAGTTTTGGAAATCAAAAACAACAATGAGACAGAATGCAATGTTAAAAATAGTTTTTTTTTTTTTTTTTTAATTTTTTATTTCCACTAACCCTTTTCACAACACCTTCAACTCTCACTTTTTCTTCAACAATTGCAATATTTAAACTCATTTTCTTTCACATGATCACAAGAAAATACAACATAACGTGACTTTGAAACTTAGGTCATACCTTCTTCTAGGATAACCAAACCCAAAATTGTTGGAAAAAACATAAATTGCATTTATTTTGATTTTATTCATGGTGTTCCAATTCACCCCTCAAAAAGGGATGAATCGAAACACTCATTATAATTTATGTCTGATCTTATTTAAACATTTACAGGGTTAAAAAAACAATTAATAATGCATTGAAGTGACTAGGAACACAAGATTATCTTTAAAAATGCTATAACAAAAATCCGCCATAACTTGGAGCAGTTTTATGCAAACAATTCTTGACGCAAAATCCATTCCGCACTTAGAAGTTATATTCAAATTAGTGTTCAGCTGTTAATTGAAGTACTTGTACAGTGGGGTACAACACAATACAGGTAATAAATTTCCTCGAAAAAAAAATCAAAAGAAAAGAACACATTGCGCTTACACAATCTCTCTTGAAACTTATTCGCAATGCTATTTATCCAATAGTGACGTCACACAGTCACTATTGGATAAATAGCAAAAGAGCTGTCCAAAGAGGAGTTGGATTTTTGAACAGCGTTTTAGGGGCGATGTTTCTGCCTGCATTTTTGGCGCTTTGCAGCATTATTTTGGAAAAAGAAAAAATACGTCTTTTTTGGGCAAACGATTTATTTAAAACATATTTTGAAAATTTGTCAAATACCCTATTATATAAAAGAAACTTTGAAAAAGTAGGACTTTTCCTACTAAAAAATAGGACTGCTGGGTGCCCTGATATATATATAGGAGACAGATATCAGGAGGAACATTTCAGTAGTATAAATCTACAGATAAAGTTTCAATTTAAATTGCAATCAAATTAAAAAAAAATTAAAATTTGTGCATTTAGCATTTATTCACCAATTTTTAATTTTAGAATAAAGTGAATTTTAAGCATTGTGTTAGTGCTGTGTCAGATGTCCATCAAATGCATTATTGCGTTAAATTTTATTTTGCAAAATCACAATTTTTATTCGAATGTTTTGAGCAAAAAATGAGTGTTGATTAAATATTTGTGAAACTAGGGATTTCATACAATTTTAGAATTAAGTAATCCAAAATAATTTTTAATAGTGTTCTAAAAAAAATCTTTGATTTTGGAAACCTGTGCTGCTTGACATTATAACATTTGATACTAATAAAACTTACCAATACCTTCTCCCTTAATATAATGATGTAAGTATATAAAAACTCAACTAAAATATAGTAAATTTCATGACTTTATTTGATCTGAGATTTTACAAAGTAGCTAAATGAATAATCTACATCTAAAACAATATACAGAAGCAAAAACTAATACTGTTCATTGAAAAGTCACAAAAATACAATTATTTAATATAAAAATACTTTAAAGTTTATCACAAACATCAAGTACAATAAATGCAAAAATTTATTTAAATGCCTTTTTATTAGAAAGTCTGAAAAATTAATTCGGAGATTCTCTACATTTTTGCTCAATGTGCAACAGAAATTATTTTCATTTAACACACATAGTGCAATAAATTACACACAACTGTGCAAATATAGTTTCTTATCACAGACACAATTGAATAACATTCCTTTAGTACATTTTAAACATTCTCAAAAGATTAGTTGCAAATAAGAAAATAAATAATTGATACAAGACCAACCAAAGAATCAATAAATATACTGATTTGATACTTGTGGGAAATAAAAACAAAAAATTAAATTCATTAATATAAATAAATCTTATTAATACACAACTTAGGTACTTTATAATACAAAAATCGACAGAAAGCATTAATCTGAAGACTATCAGTTGGTATTTCTTTCTTTCAGGGGCTGACACATATATTAAAACCTTCACCTTATTAATACTTTATGGTAAAATTATGATTATTAACCATTTTTAGTTAAAATCTAACTGTAAAGGATTTTATATGCATAATTTACGCATATTTAAGAATTTCATAAACAGAAAATAATATGAAAGTGTTTAATGTAGAGAAGAGAAAGACATGGATAATAATACCATCAAATGCCAGAGAATGTTGCATGAAATATTTCTTTGGTGACAAGCAAGAATTTATCATTAACAGATAGTATAACATTTCCCTTGCAATTACAGTCACAGCTTCAGATAATTCTACCATAAACCTGGTAAATGCATTTAAGACAGCAACCAACTTATACTTTAAAGACATGATAAACAAACATATATTGGAATTCTATGCATTAGAATCAGAGAAAAACTGGAATCATATTTTATTAAATGATGTACTAAAAAAAGATATTAACAAAAATATTAGTATAATCAAAAATTTTAACAATCTTGGAGAAAAGATATGTGACAAATTATGTCCAGTCAAATGTAGTTCTAAGTGATTAAACTTTTATTCATAAAAGACAATTTCTTAAAAATTGAATATTTAAACATAGCAAAGGAAAAACTTTGAGTTAAACAAGCAGTAGAATATGAGGCATTTCAATGCCTTATATAAAGATCAAAAATTTAAATTTTGGAATATAACAGGTACATCAAAGCAAATATCATGCTGTGTCAGTACTAGCTGTTATTAAAACTAACTTTAAAAAATAGATTGCCTTTAGTTTATGGTTTAAGATACAAGTCAAGTTTTTATAGTTAGGGAAATTAAAATAAAATAACTCAAACCATAAACTTCTTCGACAATTTCTGCATAAAAATTAAAAATCAAAAGTGTTAACTTTGATTAATTTAGTTCATGTAAACCATACAACTTATTTGTATTTAAAAAATACTCATATTTTTGATAAAACTAACAGATAATTTTAATATTTATAATCAAAACATTAAATGAATGTGGGCACATGAAAAAATATTTAATCTTGAAAATGAAAAAAATAGATTGAAGCAAATTAAAAAATAAGGCAGTATATATTTTTCCTTACGATACATTTTCAATACTGAAACACTCTACTAAGGATGGAAACTAAAAGGGTCCAGAAGTTTAAGACGTGAAAAAAAAACCGAGACTAACCATCAATATGTTAAGGAGCAACTTTTTTTTGTCGGAAACATCTGGTTTTATAACTTAATATTTCTATTGATATAGGTTACTGACTACATGTTAGCTAACATACTCTTTGTAATAAATTATAGAATATTGATATTTATATTAAGGGAAAATTATTAATAAATAACTATCACAGGCAAGATAGGTAGGAAACGGATCCTTAAGATTTTCTATGCAAGCAAAACCAAATGGCATGCATAGGTACAGCAAAAGCAACAAAAAAAACTTAATAAAGTACAATAACAAAATCATTGCAGTTTATAGCTAGTACCAATAATTATATTTACAAACACACACTGCATTGTAAAGAGCTTTGATACCCATACAAATACAATAAAGTGAAACCAAAACAATCCGTCAAAAATAAATACAAAACTAATATTTTTAAGTTAGTTTAGTCAACTCTTTCAAATTAGTGGGATTTAGGAATCAATTTTAACAAACTAAATAAACTTGTTAATTGTTTATACTATGAAAACCCATGTTGTATAATGAAAAATTCGATTATAAACTTCTTACTTCAGTTAACAAATTACCATAATAAGATGTTATACAAAACAGTTATATTTCAAAAGAAAGGCACTGTTTAAAATCCTAAATTTATAAAACAAAAACTCAAACTTAACAAGTTAACAGCAGGAAAAATATTAACTTAATCCCAAAAGCTGTAATTGTTAAATATCAATGAACAGAATTTTTAGCCAAGCAAAACTCTTGTTTTTCACATCATCAAAAAATAATTTGACAAGTGTTTATAACAAATACCAAGTGTGATTTTTTTTTCCAATAACTTTCAATGTCGCTTTTCTATTGACATGGCTGGATTGAATTTCAAACATCTACAGCAACGGAAACCTGATACAGATAAAAGAAGAATCACTATAACCTTTACAGAATAATAAATTTGAAGTGTCTGCTTATGAATTGAAAAGTTCCACGTTACATTTTTACATATTTTCCATGGTTTTAGTATTAAAAAGCTAATGGATTTTAATAAAATTCTTACAACAAATAAAAATAGAGTATTTAATGCATTTCATCACAAAGGCAACCATTTTGAAATATAATTGTAAGAAGTATACATTGGCCCACAGATCACTAAGCACTTACCAAAATAAGATAGCCTGCACATGAATTTCACTTAATCTATACATTACAAATGATGCATCTTTTTTTTTTTTTTTAACTCTGGTTATTTTATTCTAAGCATTTGTGAGGCTGAGTATTAGGGTGGTTAAAAAAAAAATTCTGCTAAAGACCAAGACACCCCTAATTTTTTTTACATTTACCCTCAGTATTACTCTCCTAAAATTTCAACTTCCTACTCCTTCAAGAAGGTGACGCTCAATGACCATTCATTTTTACACTTTTTTGTAATTTCGCTTAATTTTCGAGTTTTATGCCTATTAGAACACATGTTAACATTTTTTTTTTTAATTTTTAGTTTTTTATGGTTGTTTAATACATGGAATTTAGTTTGGCAACAGTTCCTTTATATAATGTATCTGGAAATATCAACATTATAAAAGCACCGTTAACAAAATATCCTATTGTGAAGCACTTCGTATGATAGTTTCACTAGTCACAGTTTGGGACATGATCCACGAACGCTTCCTCGTCCAAAAGGGACCACAATTCAAGAAAAAGAGCCAGAAAAGAATATGCTGAGTTATCAATAGTAAATTCAAACCTGACTGTCCTATAGGTCTACATTGGGATGACAATCTTATGCCAAAATCTTTTGAATTATGCCTGTATATGTTTCAGTCGATGGTATCGAAAAACTTCTTAGTGTCCCAAAGTTGAGTGGTAGAAGGACAGCCAAAAATATTTCGAAAACTTTTTTCATGCTAGTAAGGCAATGGGAATTAAGAATAAAATTCAGACTTTTAAGTTTTGATACTACGAGTGTAATTACTGGTTTTATATAAGAGGCATGTATTAATTTGGAGAAAAAAAATTGGACGTGAACGATTGTGGCTAGCCTGCCGGCACCATGTCATGGAATTAATATTGGTAAAGTTATTTAAGTTGTGCTATGGACCTTCGTGTTTCACAGAGGTTTCCCTCTTCAACATACTTAAAACCATTTGAAAAAGAATTGCACAAATAAACTTTCAGGGTTTAGAACTGAAAAAAGATGTTAAAAAGTTTAAAGTTTCAACTGTAGCCTTTCTTTCATCTGTAGATAAATCTATGATAATTAGAGATGATTAAAAAGAAATAATCGAGTTGACAGTAATCGTTTTGGGCAATATACCAGAGAAAATAAATTGGAAAGCAGTTTCATCAATTCACCTTGGCACGATGGATGGCTAAACTCCTATACATTTAAAAATCATTTTCTTCAGAGATCAGCAAGAGATTTTCAGTATAACTAATAGCGATAAGAAATGTAAATCCAGCGATTTGTACAGTTTGGTGCTCTTTTGTATAATAAAAGATGGATAGAAGCCCCACTTGCTTCTGAAGATTCTGGAGGTGACCTGAACTAGTGGAAAAACATTAAAATGTATAAGATAATCGATTATAAAATTGGAATTGCAGCTAGAAACTTTGAAAAATCTTATATGGTATCTTTCAGATTAATTGCTTGGTTTGGCCATATCTTCACACAGAATTACAACAAAAGTAAATTTCAAAAGTATTGCAGATATGAATAACTCAAAAGATTCCAGAAATATAAGAAGGTAAGAGCTATTAAAAACGTTGAAAAATGTCAGTCTTGACGATTTCATGACAAAAAGAACTCTTGATATTTTATCTCGTTTGAATATTAGCGACTCATTTGTATTCATTTCACCTGAAGAATGAAAAAATAATATTTCTTACACAAGTGGAAACAAAGTTAAAGAACTTAAAGTGGTAAAAGATACTGCTGAAAGAGATGTACAGATAATACAAGAATTTAATAACTTATTTACACATAATAAGGATGATAATCAGTCTCTTTTACAATTTTTTAAAGCAAACTGAAAGACAATATCAAGAGAGACAACCAAACGACCTATGCTTAATTGTCTTTCAGAAAAGGAAATATTTATAAAGCTATATCTGTATATTTAGTAGGCAAGACGTAAATGTGTCACAGTCACTACTCCTAAACTGCTCAACCAATTCTTACGATCAAGGTATCGTTTGAAGGAAGGTCCTTTAATTTCAATGAATTGTTTTTACTAGGAGATTGAGTGTCGTTTGAAAATGTATTTTCCAATCGACCATTTTCAGTACACAAAAAAATTTCGCCAAGTGGTACTTTAATGTTCGGTTAAATGATGAAATAAAAACGCACTGTAACACCACACTACTTAGTAATATAGTATTTAAGGTTACTAATCACTTATTTTGAAATGCTTTTCATTATTTTATACCGCCTAATTTATAGGGGCAATTTTATCAGAATTTCAAATGTTTAATGAATAGTACGGGGGATTGACGAGCGTTAGTGAGCAGGGGCGGAGCCTTCTAGTACTTAATTATTTCATATACTTTTACTAACTTATTTAACATTTTCAATTATTGTATGAATAAAAACTTTCTTTGAGAAAATTGCTTTCAATTACACTTATTGGCAAATCCACTACAAATTCCCCAAAACACACAAAATACGAAATTTTACTGCTCATTGAACGCCATCACTTAATGGGAGTAAGATTCTGAAATTTTGCTAGAACATTTGTATGGGTAGATGTAAAAAAATGAGGGGGTGTCCTGATCTCTAGCTGGAAAAAAAAATTTTACCATATATTTTTGAACCACCCTACTGAGTATGCCATTCTTAATTTAAAACAATACAATAAAGTTAAAACAATACAATAATCAGTATAACAGTATGCCTTTCCTAAAAATTAGTTATTTTTAGTTGAAACAGAAGAGACAAGGTTGTGCTTTATGTAACCCCTTCTTTAGAATCAAAGTCAACTGTATAACGAGAATGACCACCGATCAGAAAAATTTGGTACAAGATAGAAATTCTCTTCTGTCCAAGAGAATTTAGATTTTACTAACAATATTGTTCAGTTATCATCAAAATTGAAAGATTTATAGCAAGAAAATTATATCTTTTTAAAATGCAGAAACAATCAGACTGTATATAAACAGAATTAAATCTAAAACATTACTAATAAGTGAGTGAAAAGACATCAAAGTTCTTCTTAAAAACAAAACTACAAATTAAGTTGATATATTCTCATATCTTGGTGCAACATTGAGGGCACAAGATGGAACAGGAAGACATCCAAAGAAGAATTATTAAAATATGTAACTGTTCTAAAAGCCTAAATAAACTTTGAAAAAACACCCAAGGTAACTTTAAGGATAACATCAAATCTACAAAAAATACCCCTAGCAAGAGCAGTTTTTTATACCGTTTCAATACATAGAAACTCACAGTGGCACATACCAATAAAATGAATGTCTTTATAAAAATCAGAATATGGTGCTTAACTGGCCATATTTTGATAATGGATATTGATGAAACCACAAGTATTACCTTCACTGGGCCACTGAAAGGAGTCACAGAAGGGATCGACCCAGATTAACATGGTGTAGGATGAAAGGAATGAAGTTTGAGAGGTCCATGTGTATGAAAAGGAACATTATAATGACCTACAAGTCATTTTCAAAATTTTGAGACTAACTAACACACTTCAAAGTTGAGAAAATCCATGCACTGCTGTAAGTTGTTGACTATGCCTTGAAATAATTTCTGTCTATAATAAAAAAAAAAGTAAGGAATCGAATTTTGTGTCACGTGTATCTCAATTTCTGGTGCAAGGAGAACTGTGAAATTTGAAGCATAAGTAGTTTTTGCATTCATTTAGTTTTAAAAAAAAATTGAATAGTTAATTACTTTTTTTTAATTAAATTTTAAAATTTGGCCGTAATGGTAATCCAATAGGACAAATCTTCCCCCCTACTCTTCTATTGCAATAAATACTCGAAATATTTACTTTTTCAAATGAAAAAAATATGGTTCAAATCTTTGAAATCTCCTCTAGCCGATGGAATTAAAAATTTCGTTGAATGATAAAAAAATCAATTAGTTACATCATATTTTAAATAGCACTAAACCCCATTTTTTCTGCCTTCTTCTTCCATCAAAAAGGGAATTCTCCGTTTTTCGGCGGGTGCATGCATGCGGTTGAGAGAATTATGACGTAATTTTTACATCTTACAATGCATAAATTCCAAGTACAATGTATAAAGCTCATTAATATTTTTAATTGACTTTTGGCTAAAAAACTGATTATCAGCATTTACTTGGATGATTTTTTAATTAGATTTTTTAACAACACATTTCAAAAATTTGCATAATCTAAAATTATAGTTTATGTCCTTAGGTTCTTTTGTATTTTTTAATCGGCAACGTTCAGTTATTTAGAAATCGGCCATCTACCTAAAACGTGTTGTTTTAATTTTTGGGAAGAATATTCCAGAATTTCGTTCTACTAACAAAAATATATTCTCTGGCCTGAGTAACCTCTTTTTGCAAACAACAATTTAGTTGGTTTGTGTAAGTGCAATTTTTTTAGCGATATATATCTTGTTCTATATTTGTTTTTAAAAAAAGCTGTTTTTTTGGGGTAAAATATTGTTGATTTGTGTTTTTAATAATATATTAGTTATTTCTGTTTTTTTAAGTAAGCCTTTAATCAAATTAATATTATATAATGTTCTTTTGAGTGCAATTTTTTAAAAAAAACTTTGAGAGGACGTCTTACACTATGTTCTGTTTTTGCATTTTTTATAATACTAAAGTGTCATTAATATTTTTCAATAAGCGCAGCGTCTTCAATTGATCGAGGATGTGCAATGGGGTCTCTTATTTGGTTTTTTAGAGAACAATGGTTTTTGTGTGAATGTTAATTTTGAATTTTTTGACTTCGGTTTTTGCATAAATTCTATTGTTAATTATGATTTCTTTTTATTTAAGTGTGAAAATCTTTTTCTATTGTTTAATTGTTATACGTCCAAAATTGGCCTGTGGGGGGGGGGTGAATAATGCTAAACTATCTGGTAACAGTTAAAAACATATAAATGGTTTTCAAATTGGTCATTAATATTTTTTGATACACACAGTGTCTTCAATTGATCGAGGAAGTGCAAATGGGGTCTCTTATTTGGTTTTTTAGATTACAATGGTTTTGGGGTGTATGTTATTTATGAATTTTTATTATTCAAGAGCAAAAATCTTTTCACATGCATCAATCTTATAAGAGCAAATGTAGTCTCTTATTGTTTTCTTTACCAATATTTCTTTGGCGTTTAATGTACGATTTAAGTTTTTGTGTAAATTCTATAGTTAATTATGATTCCTTTTTATTCAAGTGTGAAAATCTTTTTCTATTGTTTAATTGTTATATGTGCAAAATTGGCCCGTAGGGGGGGGGGGAGAATAATGCTAAGTTATCTGGTAACAGTTAAAGACATATAAATGGTTTTCGAATTTGTCATTAATATTTTTCAATAAACACAGCATCTTCAATTGATCAAGGAGATCTGATCAGTTCATCAGTGGCCACCTTGTTGCACTTTCAGGTAAGAATAGTGTGATTTCTCAACAGTTTTGTTTTTGTGTGACTTCTATTGTTAATTAGGAATTTTTATTGAATTGATGCCTTTGGTTTGCACCCCCCTCCCCCCCCTCTCCCTACCCAATATTCTTAGTGCTCCTGTACCAATATTACTTTTATGACTGGTTTTTGTGTGAACGATAACTGTTTTATTTAACGGTTGCGGTTGAAGGCCAATATTTCTTTTTAGTTTTTGTGTGAATTCTATTCTTTGTTATTAATTTTTCAGGCGTAGCCCCCAACGGTTGTATTTTATCAGGGTGTCTACACATCAGGAAAAGTTGTGGAAGTTAGAAAAAATTTCCCGTCAAATCGGGGAATTTTTTAGAAGTCCAGAATTTTGTGGCTACCCTGATCATGAATTCTTATTATTCGAGATTGAAAATCTTTTTCACTTGTTTAATTGTTGTACATGCAAAATGTGCCCCTGGGGAAATGGAGGGAGGGAACAATGCTAAATTATCTGGTTGAAGTGTCAGTAATATTTATTAATAAGTGCAGCATCTTCAATTGATTGAGGATGTGCAAATGGGATCTCTTATTTGGTTTTTTTAGATTACAATGGTTTGGTGTGTATGTTGTTTATGAATTTTTATTCTTTTGAGTGCAATTTTTTTAGAAAACTCTGAGAGGATGTACTAGGTTCTGTTTTTGCATTTTTATATTACTAAAGTGTCATTAATATTTTTCAATAAGCGCAGCATCTTCAATTGATCGAGGGTGTGCAAATGGGGTCTCTTATTTGGTTTTTTAGATAGCAATAGTTTTTTTGTGAATGTTAATTATGAATCTTAAGACTGGTTTTTGTGTAAATTCTATTATTAATTATGATTTCTTTTTATTCAAATGTGAAAATCTTTTCTATTATTTAATTGTAATACATGCAAAATTGGCTGGTGGGGGGGGGGGGGATAATGCTATATTATCTGGTAAAAATTAAAGACATATAAATGGTTTTCGAACTTGTCATTAATATTTTTCGATAAACACAGCGTCTTCAATTGATCAAGGAGATCTGGTCAGTTTATCAGTGGCCACTATGTATGTCTAGGTTTATTGCACTTTCAGGTAAGAACAGTGTGATTTCTCAACAGTTTTGTTTTTGTGTGGCTTCTATTGTTAATTAGGAATTTTATTGAATTGATGCCTTTGGTTTGCATTCTGCCCCCCCCCCTTCCCTACTAATATTCTTATTGCTTCTGTACCAATATTTCTTTTATGACTTTGGTTTTGATGTGAACGATAATTGTTTTTGCTTTAACGGTTGCGGTTAAAGGCCAATATTTCTCTTTGGTATCTGTGTGAATTCTATTCGTTATTATGAATTTTTAAGGCGTAGCCTCCTTCGAAGATTGCACAACGATCTCCTTGTTTGCGCATGAGCGCGTTTGGGAGCATAACCACCTTTGGCATCCAAAGGCTTATTGTACAGAATAATTTAAACTTTTCATTACTGATAAAACTATTTTTAAAAAATTACCATATTATATGCTTAGCATGTATGTTCTACTTCATCAGGGTGTCTACACATCGGGAAAAATTGTGAAAATTAGAAAAAAATTCCCGTCAAATCAGGGAATTATTTAAAAATCTATCGGTGAACTTTTTCCCCTGATTTTGGTGGCCACCCTGATCATGAATTCTTATTATTCGAGATTGAAAATCTTTTTCACTTGTTTCATTGGTGTACGTGCAACATGTGCCCATGGGGAAGGGGGGAATAATGCAAAATTATCTGGTTGAATACATATAAATGGTCAAAAGCGTCATTAGTATTTTTCAATAAGCGCAGCGTCTTTAATTGATGGAGGATGTGCAAATGGGGTCTCTTATTTAGTTTTTTAGATAACAATGGTTTTTGTGCAAATGTTAATTATGAATTTTTTTTATTCAAGAGCGAAAATATTTTTCACATGCTTCATTCATATAAGTGGTTTAACGTCATATACACGGTTTTCGAAATTGTCATTAATATTTTTCGATAAACACAGCGTCTTCAATTGATCAAGGAGATCTGGTAAGTTTAACAGTGGCCACCATGTACTTTCAACATGGGCAACATCAAAAAACTTTTTTTCATGAAAAAATTCCAAGTTTCACAAACTACCACTACGACTTCAGCTGCTTCAAATAGACCTCTTGTTTTGGCTAAAGATGAATTTTTATTCACAAATGCCTTCCGTAATGCCACTCAACCGTTGGCTATTGTTTACAATCCGCGACCAGTTCAAACGGGAAAGAGTCCCAAAGGGGTATAATGAGAATTTCAATAATCTTTGATGAATCTACGATAGTTTGCATTCCAACCAGTTCAAACTGGCAAAAATCGCCAAAGGGGTCCAATACTGTTTTTGTTCCGATTTTCAAATTTGGCAAACTGTGGGACTTTGTTTTCTTCATTATTTCAGTGTTTATCATTTGTCGAAATCTAAAACCAGCTGAACAACTATTGTTTTTATTTTTGTTTTGTCATAAATTAACGTTTTCTAAATCCATTAGGAGTTTTTTTTTTTTTTTAAATTCAACATCATTATTTTATTTTCAGATGAGGGATTGTCTTGAGTTCATTGTATTGTTAGCAGTTTCTATTAGTTTAGTTTTTGCAAGTTAAAATTTTATGAGATTCACATTAAAATGTTTTAATTTTTTGTTGATTTTTCTTTTTCACTTTACTCAGAGCTAAATACCTCATACACTTGCGATTGGTTACTTTCTAACGTTTGATTTTGTTTTGTGGTTCTATTGTTAACGATTCTTGTTTATGTAAGCATTTAGTTAGCAATCCACATTCAATTTCGATCAACAAATGCTATTTATTGATTTGAGGATCGGTGTACTACAGTAGAGTCCCGATTATTTGAGTTAATGTGGACCAAGACCAACTCGGTTAAAGAGAAAATTAAAAATAAAATAAATCATATCGGTTTAAATGTATATTTTGACAAGTACAAATGTTATACTATAAGTAAACCACATGCATTTAATAATATATAGTAATGCTTAAAGAGTTCTCTTACTTTAAAAAGTCCTTAATTGTTTTTTGTTTTATATTTTTATGGCGTTTTTCTGCAGCAATGTTTCGCCATTTTTTTTTAATGATAATAGGATCGCTAGCGTCGCCTCTTCCTGTTGTTCGATGTATTGAATAGCACTTTCAATCGATTTTAGTCTATCTGGATGGGATATTTTCGTATTTTGCTTTTCATTGTCACTGTCATCATCATCGCTACTTTCATTTTTCTTATTGACGATATTGACTATCATTTCATCTGTTATCTCTTGCTGTTCATCAGCGTTCACCCAGTCCCGTACATCATCTTCGTTGATTGGATCTGACAATGGAAGTTGCATCACTAAATTCAAAAGCTCATTGATATCTTCATTGGACTCTTCTTGGTGTTCCGTATTCTGTGCAATAATTTTTCTCCACGACTTCATTAGGGTTTCTGACTTAACTTCATCCCATGCCTCAGCAATCCAGTAAACAACATCTTTCAGATTGATACTTTTAAGTGTTTCGGGGACACTTTTATTTTCCTTGATTCCTTCAATAAGAACTTTTAGTAATTTTTTCAGTAGTTTCTCTTCATGTTCTCCAAAACACCTTGATCTAGAGGTTAAATTAGCGATGTGACATTAGGAGGCAAAAAAAGGGCTTTAATTTTGCCACTCACTAATTCATCGTCATGTGGATGACAGGGGAAATTATCAAGCAATAATATTGCTTTCCTTGGAAGATTTTTATTTCTTAAGAATGTCTCTACAATAGGAACGCATTCATCAAAAAACCACTTTTTGAACAAATCACTGTCCATCCAAGCACTTTTCTGGTTCTTGTAATACACTGGTAGGCTTTGAATATGAACATTCTAAAAGGCTCTAGGTTTTTTCAACTTGCCAATCAGCATTGTCTTCAGTCTCAAGTTTTCAGATGCATTAGAACATGCTAATATTGTTTCTCTATCTTTACTTTTTTTGTACCCCGGAGCTAACCTTTCATCCTTTGCCTTGAGAGTTTTTGAAGGCAACATTCTAAAGTTCAATCCTGTTTCGTCACAGTTGAAAAGTTGATCCATTGTGAGTTTTTCTTTTGTAATGAGTTTTTCGAAACTTTCTTTAAATTTTATCACTTCATCACAATCAGCCAATAGTTTCTCTTCCGATATGTTCAACTGCCTAATTCCATATATCTTTTTCCAGCGATCCAACCATCCACTACTAACAGTGAAGTCTTGGTCCTGATAAAACTTTTTATGGAAGTCCAAAGCTTTTGCTTGTAGCATAGGCCCTGATACTGGACTTCCCTTTCCTCGCAATTGTGTGAACCACAGGAATAATGATTCGGATGTTTTTTCAAATTCACATCTTTTCATTGTTTTTCAGCCTTTTTGGTCTTTTCTGCACACCATTTTTTTTAATTTGTTTCTCTTTCTTTTCCAGTCACCGACAGTGACAGCTCCGACACCGAGGTCTTCTGCTATTTTCTTTATAGGCTCGCCATTATCTATTCTTCGAACTGCTTCTAATTTTGTTTCTATAGAAACCACAACTCGCTTTCTCTTGCTACTCATTTTGAATCTGCTGTAGCCTGTAGAATAAACTGAAACTGAAAGCAATGCAAGTGCAGGGCTGCCACTGACTGTAAGCTTTGAAAATAGTTGCTTTAGTAGCCTCAGATGTTAAAAATAGTAGCCAAAATAGTAGTCTCAAACATTGAAAATAGTAGTCTCAGACGTTGAAAATAGTAGCCTCACTTTTCATATATACATATTTACTAAACTTGAAACTTAAATAATCAGCATTTTGCTATTCAGTCACAAATTTCACTAGGTATAATGTTTCATAATGTTGCGTGGATGGGTTCGAAAGATTTGCAGCCAAAGCAGATCAAAACTTGCAGAAATTTATTCCGATATAACTCTTCGCAGATTCTCTTACAACTCCAGAACTTCTTGTTTTAGTAGACTCAAAACAGCTCTTTTCACAACAATAGAGCACAAAACAGCAGTTAAAAACTTGACAACACAACTGCTAAAATCGCGGCAAGAGACAATGCAATACAGTTCGCTTTTGGAACTCTCTGAATGCACTGAGACTCAGTATCTCAACTCGATAATTCCAGTCAACTAACTAACTCAATTCGCGGCCGGCCTTATATAGGAGTCAAACCTTCTTGAAACTTCAAGAGGTAAGTATTTGGAGAACTTCCCAGATCGCAGTTGAAAAGTCCTATACATGTACATGGGGACCGAAAATGTCGCCAAATGGTCGTCAAGTTTGGCGATTTCTCGCCAATTTGGCGAGATTGCATTACCATGATGTCAAATGCCCTGCTCCTTATAAAACTCGCTTCCCAGCGTTATCTCTGTAAAACTCGTTATCAAGCATTAAGATACATATTGCAGGGAAGCCAAGTTAAGACGAACTATTGCACTGCCTTATGCGAAACGTACATAAATTTTCCTATTTACAAAATTAACACTACGAAATATTTACTAATATACAAAAATTTATACCAATAAAAAATTATGTCTTTTGGATTTTGACTTCTTATAAAAATTAATTACTCATAAATGTATGGAAATAAAATTTTGTACGACAAAAATATTATTTTAAACCACTAAAGTACATATTAAATGAAATAAAAAATCGTTTTCATGAAACATGACAAGCATAGCATTCGGCAGGGGAAAAACATGCATGGACTTTTTTAAAAATTCCATGACCCTTTGCCTGAATGTATACAGTATCGCATTCAGATTTTTTATTTTTTGGAGGGGGAGGAGGATGTTTCAATTCTTTGTTTGATTTATATTAAACATATAAATCAAAAACACATATCAATTTCAGTTAATTATGTTTAGTAAAATGTCAAAATTAAAGTACAAAAAAAAAAAAAAAAATAATAATAATCAAGTACAGGATCTAACCCTTTTTGCTTATTAATGCCTATAGATTTGTTGCACATCTATAACAGTGATGTAAAGGGTCAATAAAAAAAAAAAAATATGATGAAATCAATTTGAAATATTAAGGAATTTAGGGTTCTAATATATTATATTGACAAAATACACAAGACAAGAAGAAAAACAATCATGTCTGTAAAGGATGCAGTCAGATTTAAGTTTGAGGATATTTTTTAACAATAACGGGCTGGCGGTCGAGAAGCTATAAGATAATCAAAAATCTAACAGAAATAATGTGTATAAAAAAATTTTAAAAAAAAACACGGAACACGAACATGCGATTGTGGGCCGAGAATAGGGGATTGGCCAGTTTGGCTCAGCTGCTGAGAATAGGAAAAGGTCGAAAACTTCGTACTTCAACTAGCCAGATATTGAGAGACTTTTACGAAAAAGCACATGAAAAAACCTGTATTATTCAACGCACCGACGACATGGCATCCACATCTTGTGACGCGAGCCGGAATAGATGTCCGCACCCGCACGGGGAATGCCCCAGAAGAGAAACTCAAAATTTTCAAAATTCCTTGAGTAATTTTAAGAATTACCTTGACATTTGCCTGAATTCCCGATTCTGTCGCCACATTGTTTAAGCTACATTCAAAGTAATTAAATTGCCTCAAAATTTAAATTATTTTATTATTTATAAATTTAGCTACAACATCGAAATTCTAATCATTCTGCATCGATTGACCTACACGGCGAAATCGTCACTAATCTCGGACATAACGTCTATATAACATCAATTCGGTCCATACTGATAGCGTTTTCATCCGGGCGCTCACCACAAATTCATTTTTGTTAAGTAGAGTAAATAAAGCGAAATAATTTGATATTTCAAAATATAGCAGTGTATGCTCTTGCACAGCAAAAGATAAAACATTGGAACAACAGGCAGGCGAAAATGACAGCGGTTGCCTTTAAAAACAACAAATCTCGCGTGAGCAGTAACTATCGTAGAACTAGCAAAATGATCACTGTACCAGCGAATATGAACAACTATTTCGGTAGTATTTGCTCTCTCCTACCTTAAAAAAATCACCGTTTTGAGAAAAATTTTAGTACCTTAGTGCCGATTTTTTTTTCGTGCTACCATCGGACAGTATCCAATTTCTTAAAAAATAGTCGCCTCAGTCCAAAAATAGTTGAAGGTTTTGTTAAAAATAGTCGTTTTAGGCCCTTTTTTCATTGAAATAGTCGCCATAGTCGCCTGGCCACTAAAATAGTCGCTTTAGTAGCCTTTTTAGTCGCCTGTGGCAGCCCTGCAAGTGCAAGAACCAGGATTTTTCCCAGACACCACTGGATCATGTGACCAGCCGAAACCATTCTCCGATACCAGGAAGGGGGCAAAGGAACGTAAATTGTAACAAAAATTCTGCTAATTCTCTTCTGTTGCCTGTTTCTCTTTTTGAACCTTGACCTTGAGCGAAGCGATAGGAGGAACAGTGTCATACAATGAAAAGGAATGTAAACATTGTTTTCTTGAGTGTTTGAGGAATCAAGCACCGATTTTTTTGGGTAGTAGTTTGGACAAAAGAAAATATCAGGGGTAAAAAAAAATTAAAGAAATATTATCTGGCTCAGTTAAAGAGGAAACTCAGACAACCGGGGCTTGGATAATCAGGGTTTTACTGTATTTAAAAAAAAAAACTAATTAAAATTTCGCCATTTTGCGATAATACATGACGAGCTAGAGAGAAAATCCGCTTGTGTTAAAAATTTCACAGTTCTCCTTGCACCAGGTAAAGAGATACGTTAGTGACAACACACAGGTTCCTTACTTTTTTTTAATAGAGAGATTCGTAACTAAAGTAATACAGATAACCACTAATTTGCTGTAATTTACAAAAACGACTGCAAGTCATGTATTATAACAGTGAAAGGGAGTAGTTCTTGTGGGATCACGTCACAATATGGGGGGGGCCCTGTTATTGAGTTAATTTGTTGATATGTGTTCGTTAAGATTTTTTCATTTCATTTAATTTAATTTTTTCACGGCTAAACCTGCATTTTGGTTTTCAAATTTGGAAAAGGAATAACTTGTAAGTAACAGAAATTTTAGATGAACGATCTCAATATATTTTTTGTGTGTATACAAAAGTACTTAAATTTCTGTTGGCATCCTGTAACGGCAATGATTTTGTTATTTTCTGAGCGTTACATTAAATGCTATTGTGCTTGGTGCTTTCTTGTAGTCGCCAAGCAAAAAGTCACAATTAGAGTATGTTACTGCTTGTGTACCAAAACTTCTTTTGTGTTTAATTTATGAATTTTGTTTTTGTGTTAATTGTGCTTGTTGGAACATTTTATTATTTCCGTTGTAAGACTCAGTGCATGTCTAAACTTGGCGACCGCCAAGGAGATAACTATCGCCAAGTGGTCCAAAACGAACTGTGAAGGGAAAATCCCCATTCAGAGGGAAAGGAGGAACGAAACAGAAGGTTGAAGAGTGAAGCTTGGTGTGTCGCCGGCTTTCAGAACTGAGCAGATAAAAGGACATAGTGAAATATATAATTTTCTAATAATATAACCTCTTATTTTCGTAGCTTGTCATGTGTTGATGTTGTGTGAGTGTGATTTGATTTAGAATTAAAAGTGTTCGTTAAGAAACGAGACTATTTCTTTGAGTGAACATTCCCTTGCCTTTGGGGTACATGTGTGTTGGTATATGAGGAAATATGGTAGTTCTAACAGGGTGATTTTGAAAAAAATACTCACCTACGACTAACTACGGTCAACAAACCTCAGTTCCGTTTTCAATTTTTCCTCTCGAAGGTAATCGAAAATGTCAATTACCTCTTCGATTTCAACATTGGGCCCGGGATGGGGGGGGGGATAATGCAAAACTCTCTGGTAACGGTTAAAGGCATGTAAGTGGTAATCGAAGTTGTCATTCATATTTCAATAACATCAACAACAAGAAGATAGAGAGGCAAACCAAAGGCACCAATTCACGAATGAATCACAGGAATTGCGTTAAAAATCCCCAGCTGTTCTATTTCTTTGGTGTTATCAAAACACAGCCAAGGTGGGGATCCCCGAGAAGGGGGTGAAGCCCCCTTTTTTAGATAGCGCAGCGAGCGCATTCAGGGGTTGGCGAGCGTTATCGAGCAAGGGTCGGAGCCCCATAGTGTAGAAAAAAAATTAAATTCCATTATGTAAGTGAGATTTATATTTAATACTAACAATGCGATAGTAAAGAAGACTATGTATAGGATAAGAATATACATATTATTTATTTCCTTTATAATGAGGATGACACTGATGGCACCGCCATTCCAACTCGTTATCACCGAGGGGAAGCTAGTTTGGCAACAGTCAGGCAAGTTTCCTAGCCCTCCTGCACCTAGAGTTTCACCACTGGCTCCCTGAAACTTTATCCAGCTAAGCGATTAGTAGTAAATAGTTCAATGCAGTACCAGGTGGAAACAGATTCTATACCATGTGGCAGAGTTTGATGTTAAATTATTGCACAAGAACTCTTTTGATCTAGAAGAGGCAGGCTAAACTGTAGGCTAATATATAGCAGAGCATCAATTATCTGAATACTGATCAACCAAAACATTGATTAGCCAACTGTCCCTGTTGGCGAATTCAAAATTTCAGACTCCTATTTCATAACTTTACGCCTACTTTAATGCAATAATACATTATGTATGGTTATTTATAAGATACACGATACAAAATACATACAGTTTTGCATTTAATATTAATTTCTTTGTTTCACATTGCTCCACTGATACAATTGCAATGACATTGGTAAAAAAAAAATTCGTAAATGATGTTATACGAACACCTCCGAGTCCCCAATTGTTGCAGAAAATTTCAATTCTACTGTAGTTAAAACAAACTAAATTCTATTACATGTATTGTACAATTTTAAGCTGTAAAATTTTCATGTAAATGATTTAAACATTAAAAACAACCAAACAAAATGCAAACATACAGACAAAGAAATGTAAACTACTCTTAATTGTTAGGCATCAAGGAAAGAATGTACCAAAAAAATATCTATTATTAATTTACAGATACTTTTATCTTCAGATAGATACATCAGTTTAAATTTTTAGTTATAAAAAATTTAACTTAAGATTTTTACTTTTACATTATCCCTGTCAAAAAGTAAGAGAAGTCAAGCAAATTCCCTTGTGGAAATTTTAAGAACAAATCAAATAAATGTCACTATTTCAATGAGATAAAACTGGGAACCTTTATATCTATAATAATTTTATACAATACATAGAAATTAAAATAAATAAAAACTCACTCAAGTAATTAAAGTCTTCTTTTAAAGCCATCCCATTATGATAGTTACAATGTTTACAGATCAATGCATTATCTGTTCCATTAAGGACGTATTTAATGACTTTAGCAAATGTGGGCATTCTTTGTATAACAAACTCTGAAAAAAGTAATGTAAAGAATATTAAGTGAATAACTAAATTCTAAAAATATTTTAACAAATATTTACATATAAGGAAATTTAATTTGGATACATAATGAACCTCACAATTCAACATTAATTTTTTTATAAGTACTTAAAAATATATTGAATAACTACTTAATATACGCATGTTAAAATTTAATCCCCTAAAGCTTGTAATTATTTTTTATTGTAAATTAGTGTATGACAAGTTGGGTTTTTATATTTGCACAATTATGAACAAAAGTATATATAAAAAAAAATTGCAATAAATCTCAAATGGATATCTCTAATAGTAATTTTTACTGATTGGCATATAAGCAACAATTTAAATTTTCTTAAGAAATAGTGAAATTGGATTCACCCAACTGAATTCAAATAAATTTATTTGTGTAAGGCAAGTTCAATTGTGTAGGTGTAAGGTTAAAAATATTAGCTTACCATAAATACTCTTTTCCAAGCCCTTTAATTTTGAGAAAAATTCTCAATCCAAAATTAAAAAATCAGTTATAAGAATCATATTACATTATGATGCAATGACTATAGCATATATAGCATACAGATTTGCTATCTTTACATTCTTAAGTGTATTATTTATTGTAATTTTACAGGGGGCACAGTGAGTTTTCTAAAATAAATTAGGTAGGAATTTTAGGGAAAATTCCAAAAATTATAGGAACATTTTAAGGATAATTTTTTTAAAATTTTAGGAATAATTCAAAAATTTTAGGGGTAGTTTCAATAGTTTGAGGAATAATTTTTAAAATTTAGGGATATTTCTTTTAAAGTCGACATAGGCTCCTAACGTAGGCATTCTTTTCAAAGCCTATTTCAATACCGGCAAAAAACTGCCAATTTTCATAAAATTAAATAATTAAAACCTTAGTAAAGATTTTTTCTTCTGGAGGATTATATGCTTTTTTTTTTCTTCAGAGAGTGGGCAGAACTAAACAGTATAGCAGACACACGGCATGTCAGTGCAGTTGAAAATGCAAACAAAGTAATGAAGAGACACTATTCGCCGAAAACTAGTAAAAGGTTTTCACGGACAGTGGGCAAAACTAAACAGTATATCAGACACACGACAAGTCAGTACCGTTCAAAATGCGAACCAAATAATAAAGGGTCATTTTCGCAGAAAACAAGTAAAGGGTGGCAACTGATTCAAATGTGATTGACAGATCCGCAGAAAGTGAACAGGCTAGAGAATGTGACGTAAAGAGTGAAGTCAGAATTCTGGTAAGACAGGAATTTTGTGGTTTTAGAATTGAAAATGGGAAATTAAAGGACTTCCCAGACCTTCTTAGAAATAATCCTATTTTTTCAGACTATTCAAAGCCTTGAAAAAAAATAATGAAATTCAAGGACTTTCCAGGCTAAATATGTACCCTGATTAGAAAGGATAGTTTAACTTAATTATTTTTACTTACCTGTTTCAAGATGACTTTTAGAAACCTAAAAATAAAAATATTACCTTTATTATTTTAAACTAATGCATAAAGTAAAATGATATACACAAAGCTGGCATTTTGACTAATATATGTAATGAGCCCAGGAAGGCCCAGGAAGAAGGGAGATACAATCGTCATAAATAAAAGTCAGCCCTTGTTCAGGCCGCCACAGCAACAGTGATATTTTAAGCACAATTTACACCACAAAATAACATTTACTGAGGATAACTTAACTGGCAATTTTAGGGGAAAAAAACAATACAAGTAATTTAAAAAAAAAAGTAAATAAGACTAAAAAATTGAACTATTTCAAATTAATAAAGGAACCTACTCGGTTCTTCACTTTCACTGGACTAAATTCTTCAATAATATCCTTTGCCTCTTTCAATGCTACTCTTTCTTGAACTTCAGAAAGTATGCTGTTTTTTCGAAAATACAAGCTAGAAAGTTTTACAACATTTCTTTTAATCTCGTTATCGTAATACCATTTTAAGGATTTCTTCAGACCAGATACCCTAAAGCAAAAGGTTATAAGGAAATACTTGAAATGAATATAAAACTTTATTAAATAATGGTACAATTGATTAATTTTTATTTGTCAAAGAAGTTTTCAAATGTATTTTATACCATTGAAACAAGAATATCCTAACTCATTTTTCCTAAAAGAAAAACCTTTTAGTTAAGAATTTAGATAGAACAAAATGAAAAAACTTGCAGTACCCTTAATAGAAAAGCACATTAAAAAGAATAAACAAAGTATAAGCTATAAGAATTAAAAAAAAGTATAACATTATTCTGGAATCGCAATTTGATCAAACAAAAATTAAGAAATAATTATTGAGTGTAGGTATTTTCTTTCTAATTTCTCAATAATTCAATAAACAAGAATGGTTTTGCACAAAAAGGTATGCCAAGTAATCACTTTGAAACTCCATTTAAAACAGCAGAAATCATCATTGTTTGAGGGAGGAGGAAGAGGCTGAGTTTTTCTTTTTTTCATTTGTGCAGCAGAATTTGGTTTTGTTAGATTTTATCTAAATATTTTAAACCTTTGAAGCATAGTGGTTCCACACAGAAACTATTCACTTAAATTTTTATTTCTATATGCAGACTGGTTTTACAGCAAAACCACACTTCCAACATATCATGAATAATCTATGTAGTTTTTTGATTTTGTATAACCTGAAACAAAGTGCAATTTTTTTATGCAGAAATTTTTTTTATTAAATATGTCATTTGTGTTCACTGTTGCTTGCATTGTAGTTTCATAATGTAACCACTTACGAAAGTTAAAATAAATACTTTTTCATAAAAGAGGAAGTATACTCCATTTTTCTACACATAAAGACGGCCTATTCCAAAAGTCATTAAAATCGGAAATAAAATCGAAATTTGAGCTTCAAAGAGATAATCAGACATGTCATACTATGCAACTGTTGGCTAACATTAATAAATCCAAATGGATAACAGGTTTTATCTCTCATGTTTTCTCCTGCAAAGAAAAATTTACTGCATCTTAACTAAAAACTTTATTTAAACTATAAAAAATCAATTTAAAAAAAAAATTCAATTATAAATAAACTATTAAGCTAAAATAAAGAAACTGAAATTCAAAGAAAAATACAGACTTTTTGCATTGGCTTATAAGTCAATAATTTAACAATTCCAGTTCTTTTACATATCTCAAGGAAATAAACTAATAGTTAAAATGTCACTTTATTGTAGATAAAAGAGATAGAATTGTTCTTGAATATGGAAAAATGCTGTGCTTACAAGTGTATTTCTTGTTTCACTTAAGAATGTTTAAGTTTGGAAACAATTGTGTATATTTGTGCATTAATTTTTATATATGACAATGCACATTTTTATTTGCAATAGTAAGAAACAGTGCTTACAATACAGTCGATCCTGTATGTCTAGAAACCCTGTCTATCTTAAAATTTATTAATTTCCCTGCATCTGCAGACTAAATTCAATACATTTTCCAAGCTTATCTCAAAAGATTATCCCTAAAAACCTTTATATCTCAAAATATCGACTGAAAAGTAAACCCAACGATCACTCACTTACAATAGGAGTTCCAGACAAAAAATATTCCTCTCAGAGGGACAATTGCATTGTCCCAGGAGATAGAACAGGATGTTGGCAAATTCAGAGAACAAGTTTCTTTCAAATCCGCCAAGTAACCATTTCACCCATTAACCCAGAGGGGGAATTAGGACTCGGGCAATGACGGGGGAGGGATTGATGAGCATACGGTCGAAGGTCATGAAATGAAGAAAAAAAGTATTTTCACTGTATTCTGTGGTTTTAGCCGGTTCTCATTAACTGATGTTTACAAAAGGAGACATGGCTGACGTAAAATGGAAATTGAACGCTCTTTCTATTGGAAAGAAATTGAAAGACCATCAAAAATGGACTTTAACATCAACTTTCTATTACAATTTTTTTAATGTGGACAATTCTCTAGTAATATGTGGAATCTTAACAGATGCAGAAGTAGAAAACGTAAGAGGTGTATCTGAAGATGAAGAAGAAGTTGATCCTCAAGGAACATACTGATATGCCGAAAGTCACCACTTAAGTAAAGAGGATCATTTTTGTGAGGAAACGCACGCAAGTTTTAAAGTTAAATTCTAAACTTAGAGTTCTGTGCATTTTCCTGAATATATCTCACAATAAAAATTTTCCTGGTGTCATTCCGGAGCATTGTTTTGTTTTTACGACTTATCAGCAAATCGGATCAGACCACTTCACTCACTTTTAAGATTGTGACTTGATTTATTCTTGATCAGCGTTCTTATTTGCGATATTGATACTGATATGGTAGAGTAATTTAATAGTGTTTTATTCTAATTTTGTTGCCCAGTCATGTGACTGTTTTCAAGTATATAATACTGTGTTGATTGAGCACTAATTTCTCTTAGCCTGAAGTCCGAACTCGCCACAAGTGACCGTTCTTCAGTCAGACACTTAGTGGCTCGACTCCTTTTTTGTGTGTGGGTCCCACAGTTGTGTTAGGATGTTATTTTAACTTCAAGCTTTCATTTAAGTTATGAAAATAAATTTTAATAGTTTTTAAAGTACCGTCTCTCAAGTCCTTTTTCAAAAGTCATTTCACAAGCATTATAGCAATATGCATAAAGCTTTGGTTAGGTGAGATTGTTAAGCCCTCAATGAACCACAAGAATTTTGATGTTAAAAGTTTCCTCAAATCTCAGGAAATCATCGATCAAGATAGATTTGCAGTGATTGCTAGTTTTCAAAAATATAATCGAGTTGAAGAAAATCAGACAGCAAAAATCAACGAGACTATTTTCCTTATTTAAAGTTATGTTTAAATTAATTTATTAACAATGCAACAACCTTAATAAATAGTAACATTGGCACACATAGAAGAATTATAAAATTTACTATTACAATAACCCTTCCGTATATTAAGCCTCAATATTTCGTGCATTCGGATATATCACGCTTTTGTAACGTCTCCCATTTTTTTCTGATTTCCCGATTTTTCATTTATCATATCGTACGACATATCACGCATTTTGCTTGCCTTCCGACAAGCGGGATTTATTGAGGGGTACTATATAGCATAATTCTACGACTACTGTTCCAATTATTAAACATCGAATTAAAACTTCTATCTTAAAATCGCCTTATTTTATTTTTTTTCTTTCACACGAGATAGACAGTTTCAACTGTACTAAACCAATCTTGCACGTAAGCAACCCCCAATTTTATAAAAAAATTTCTTTCCAAAAATGAAAACCTGCAAACAAATCCAAGTTAGATTTTCAAACATCAAAAATTGTTACAAAAATGGACCATAAATTAAGATTTTTTAATGTGCATATTTCAATATTAAGTTATCAAGAAAGTCTTGAGTATAAAGAGAATTTTTACAAGCAATCATTTGATAAGCTTGGTGCCAATAGTGTAGATTGACCAATGAACATTATTGTCTTTGTTTTCATTGTATTTCATTTCCTCTCTCCACACAGCAACAAAATATCATAGCCAAATTAATAATGAATAAAAATATATGAACTTTGTTTCTGAGCAGTTTAGTAAATGAGAAAAGAACATTTAACAAAACCCAACTCCAAGTTCGATCTGCAGACCACTTATACACAACTTATCAAAAGTCAAGTCTTTTACAAATCTGGGATAAACTTATCTTATAATCTTCAATAAAAATGTTTGAGTCTAAAAAACATTTCTGGAAATAGTAAAGTATTAAATAGTAGTAAGAAATAATAATAAAGTAGGAATAATAGTAAAGTAAGAAATAGTATATATAATAGTAAAAAAGAAACATTATTCAGAGTTCATCCTAGAAATGAAAAGGGGCTGGGCTCTATTTAGCGAAGACAATTTTACTGCAAATTACTGAAATGTATAACTGATTTTCTGTCATAATTTCTATATTGTTTTATTTTTTCCTCACAAAGAATATTTTTAAATTATCAATTAAAAAAAAAACAAAAAAAAAACTATGTTCAAAAGGTTACGAATCAAAAACTTGCCCAAAAAAACTTAAACTTGATGTTAAAATACTGAAACATCCTTCTTCTTGAAACTACTTCTGCTGAAATGAGACTGAGAAAATTACTAAAAATAAAAAACAATTTGCACTTTCTAAATTTTTATCAAATATTCATTTGTATTAAAGTAACAATTTTTAATACTGTAAAATTAAGGTAAGAATTTTTCGAAAATTTTCACTTTATTACTTCAGATCAAAACATTAATTACTATAGTTTGCAAGTTTTAAAGTTTGAAGTTAGTTAAAGAAACAGCAATTAAAAATCATTCCATATCATTTAATTTTAGTAACAACATTACAATGAAAAAAATTCATCCAAATTAAAAATACTCACAAAATATAAAATATCAACACTGGTCCACAGAAAAAAATATACTCCACTAAAGTTGATGGTAAAGTTGAAAAGAAGAAAACTAAAGACACCATTAAATAGAGCAGTCTGGAATATGACACAATGAATTCTGTTATCAAGTAATACTGAAACTCCAATGTTGCTTTATTTCGTTCCATTTCAAGTATTTCCTAAAATAAAAATTCACAAGTGAATAAGTTATAGTGCCGATAATTTTTATTCTCCTCTCTTCAAACCGCATACAAAAGATAATAACTTTAAAGAAGTAAAATGAAATGTTTGAATTTTGAAAGAAAAATTACCAGTCTACTTAAATTAAAAAGTCATAATGGGTGGTTATATTTACCAGGACTGATTTTAGTACATCCAAGTACTGGGTAAGAGGCAATTAAGAATAAGTAGTATATCAGTCTATGTCACAGATTTAGAGATTAATTAGTTAAGTGGGAAAGATGCTTTTATTATGTTTTTTACCAGGCTGCTACCAATTGAGTTTAGCTTACGAGAGGAAAATTAGGGGTTTTGTAGTTAGCTCAGAGATATTCCCTAAATAATGAGAGTTCCCACTGAAATCATAAAATGAAAATCAATGACTTTTCAAGGACAATAATATTTTTTAAGGATCTTCGAAAAAAAATTTCAAGCATCAGATCTTTAATGTGTGACTTTACAGGTACTTTGCCAAGAGTATTAATATCAAAATCTTTCACACACAATTTGCATTTTGCCTAGCCTTATAAACAGACTTTGATGGTCTTTAATCTTTTGGTTTGCAAAAGAGACACTAATCTCAAACGTTTGTCTAGCAGAGTACAGTGTGTACCTAAAACTATTCAATTTTTACTCCACCAATCAGCAAATACAAACCAAATGATGTACAAGTTGATACATGTGCAATACAAAAACTATAACAGAACATTTTGGTGCGGCACAGAATAAGTGAAACAAATTAAGGACTTTTAAGGACCTTTAAACACTTTCAAGTACTTTTAAGGTCCTTTAAGCATTTTCAAGTACTTTTAAGGCATGGAAAACAAGTTAAAAAATATTAAGCACTTTTAATGACAGTGGGAACCTTTAATGAGATAAAAAAAAAGCTGAATGTTTATAATTCTTTCCCAAGAATAGAGCATACTTGCAAAGAAACTTTCCGTTTCCAAGTGTTTTGACCAAATGGGGAAATTAGCAAGTGGAAGATATTGATCTACAATTTGGGAGGTTTTAGGCAAGTTTATTCTGATAAAACCCTATAAAGTCCACAAAAAAAAAAAAAAAATTGAAGAAAAAGATGACCTTCTCGGAGAAAAAAAAAAGCGAAATTTGCATGAAAGCGAGAGATTTTCACCCCTGTTAAATAAAAAAAAATTCAAATGCACAATTTAACGCTTTCTGATTAGCCTTTAGAAAATACAAATTTTTATACTATTAAATATAGATTTGTTTATGACATAGAAATTTAAGCAATTCAATGAAATAAAAAAAAATTCTAAAAGCTAATCAAAAAGTATCAAAATGTACATTTGAATATTTATGGGGTTTAAGGCCTTTTAACTTATGGCAGCAACACAATAGTACAATTGAAATGCACAGACATGAATTAAAACTCTTTTCTCAAAAGAGCATATTTACCACATCTGTGCAGTTGGACATCGATTTAATATACTATAATTCAAAAAATTGTCTTCATTAATAGCTTATTAAGCATATCACAAATGCAACTGCCTCCATAACTTAAAAGACTCCAAATTCAGATTTTTTATGCATATTATTATTTATAAGCTTTTTAATTCCTCTTTAGAGAATGCATCCATTTATGTCATTGGATAGATTTTATGGTATTGAATTTAGAGCCTTTTAATGATTTCTTTCCCTAAAGTCAAATCAGAAATGATAAAAATATGCATATTAAAACAAAATTGGATTTAGGACCTTAAGTTATTAGGGCAGCATAAAACAAAGAAAAACATTAGCCATCACATGAACATAAAAATAGGAAAAATCCTAAAATGACAAAATTCAAACTGCTAATATAAAACTAAGATCACTGCAATAGCAAATGAAAATTGTCAATAAATTGTATACTGCATTCTATACTTGATAGATAAGACTATGACGATATAATTTAAATTAAACAACAATTTGTATAGGTAATAAAATTTGAATTTGGGATAAACAATTTTTACAGATGAAAAGTTTTAAGTTTAATATATATATTTTTTCATTATAAAGAGATTTATAACCAATTTTCAGCATTAACATAGTTCAATCTGAAGTAAACTCATTCTAAAATGTAACTCAATGCTCTCAATATTGTACTGAAATTCAAACAGGGTTCCCACTCTTTTTTCAAACTGAAAATTAAGGAGTTTTTAAGGACTTTTTAGGACCCACAAATATTTATTAAGGACCTTTATAAATACGACAAAATTTACATTACACCTTCACAGTAAATTACGTTGGGAGAAAATTATTAAGTAATAAAATATAATAAACGACTTTATCAACGACTATCTTTGTTAGCTTAGGACATAAGTATGCTTGTCAAACAAGGTGTCTACTAAAATTTTGTAGGTTCATTTAGACTTTTTCGGGACCTTTTCGGACTTTCAAAATAAATTTATGATACAACTTTACACAATTATGCGAGAAAAGAGGACTCTAGTATCAAAGCCCAGGTGAATGACACCAAAAGGGCATGACAAATCTCATACATAGCTGCTATTAAAGGCTTAAAATTAGAACTACTCCAACGTAAATATCGGGAATAGCAGCCATCATACTGTCGAAAATCTTAGCAATTACATTAAAGTAATAATCTGCAAAAATAACCATCACACCAACGTAAATACTAGCTTTAGCGCCTAAATATATTGGTGGAAATCTCCGCAATAGAGGCGACTATTTCAATGTAACTCTACGAAATTAACTACCGCAACCACATAAATCTCAGCGACAGCGCCAACTATAGATGCGCAAATCTTTGGAATTTGGTATTTAAATCAGTGTAACATTTGCTAAAATAAACATAACAGCAAAGTAAATCTCCACGATAGTTATCGTCTAAGCTAAATCTCAGCAATAGCAGCCCTTACATCAGAGTAATGTTCAGCGAAACTGACTAATACACATCAACGTAAATAATTGCGATAAGAGCTGTTAATCTGCAAGTTGATTGGTTGGTTTATATGCTAAACGTCCTATTTTTATGCACGACGGCCAATCAAGCCGGGACCTACAGCTTAACGTGGATTCGAACCACAACGAACATTATTCATGCCTATTCCAGGATTCGAAGCCGCACCTTTGGCGGTAATCTGTAAGAAAAGTGGTCATTACATCAGAGTTGGAGAAGTTTGAACTTACGCAGGCTCCATGGTTATCAGATTTGAAAGTAAGCCCAATGAAATTGTATCGCGGATTTCTATACATCAAAAAATAACTGAAATCTACATTTCAGTATTGTACTATTACACAGAATTGTACTATTTCTGACAGGTGCAATAGTGTCAGTGACTGTTCTATGGGCGTAACAATTGACAAAAATGAGTATCAGGCAACAACATAATTCTAGGCGATAGCGTCCGCCATAAGTACGAGATCAACAACCATTTCAATAGCGAAACACTTAGTAAAATGGATATCACATACCAACGTAAATAATGCCGATAGAGGCTATAACATAAGAGAAAAATGCGAGAAAAAAGTAGTCATTCCATCCATGATTTAGGGAGATCTGAATGTATGCAGGTTCCGTGGTCATTAGAAAGTGTGTTTCACAAGCGATTGAAATTTCGATAAAAAAGCTTGAAAACTTCGAAATTGAACCATGTGCACGAAGAGAGGAAAGAGTGACTTCTCTCGATCTGCAAGATCAATGGGAAACTTGTAAAATAACTTTGATTTTCTTTCAAATTTGTAAAAAAAAGCGGAAAAATAAAAAAAGGGTGGTGAAATTTGCCAATCAGCGAAAGGAATCACAACCCTGGAAGAGATAAATTTTCAGAATAAAATTTACGATTTCGGTACTTTTTTTGGAGCCAATTTTCCCGTTTTTGCATATTTTCGTGATATTCAGGACCAGTAGACACCCTGCCATAAAACTTAAGTTTTTGCTCTTATCTTTTACCATTTGTCTAGGATTCAGACATGATGAATTATGAACAATTGTATCGTTTAATGGTGATTTAGTCATGAGAGTTTGCAACATTTTTACAATAAAACTATAACAATCTCTTTTTAAATTGAAGCCTTCCTCTGCACTTACATCATTTGTCTTCAATTTTTCTTTTAATACTTAATTAACAACAAACCCCAAGCTAATTTTGTCGGTAGACAAGTATCAATTATAATCCTCAAAGTCAAACTTACAAAGTTTTAATACTATTGAGAATCCAGTTTTATGGTCTTGCTTTAGAAAATGGAAATAGTACATGCACTTTATGACGAGTTTTGACTATTTACCTTCATAAAATGGCAAAAGGAGTTTATAATTTTGAAAGAATTCGAGGAAAGGGCGTAATAATTTAGCAACAGCCAAAACAAAATTAAATTTGACCACTGCTGTTTTGTCTTTAGTTGTTTCACGAATAGTCTGAGAAGACTTGCAACTTGGTTTGCTTAAATTTCCCTTTTCTACCTCATACATTTTCAAATGTGAATTTGCATATTATGTCCTATTTTCTTAATTATTTTCGTATTTATTCGGTTTTTAGTCATTGTTTAGCATTAATGGCCATTTTTCATTACTCGTGGCTTTTTTACTAATGGCCATAAAGAATTGGTGACGTTGACCTTGTTGCCAATTTTTTAAAAACGCGCCAACCTATACACGTAGACTAGGAATTTATCAGGGAAGCTCGATTCCTGAATGTGGCCTAACATTTAAACACCACTCAGTTGGCCAAAGAAACTGGTTTAGAAGAGGGGTTTAGTGTTCTGATTCACTATATTTTGAGCTTTAGAGACAGATTGGCTTTACTTAATATTTTGCTAAAGCAGTTTCGAAAACCGGCAATTTTTTTTTTATCTTGGACAGTTTTAGGGGGGAATTAAGGAGTTTTTAAGGACCTCATTTATCAAAAATAAGGAGTTCTTAAGGGCCCTTAAAAAGAAAAACCAAAATTAAGGAGTTCTTAAGGACTTTTAAGGACCCGTGGGAACCCTGTCAAATGTCACATAATGGTCATTGGCATATTGCTTTGAAACTGTCTATAAATGATGTCAAGTCTTTAGCTCGTATTTTTGACCACCTCTTTCGTCTATGTCACACTTCACCATACCCCTCCCCCCCCCCCCCCTCTGTCACCATGTCATGTTCTTCTTCCAACTATATCAATCCAGCATATAATAAATCACACACACTAACTAAACACAAACTAAAATTTCATCAGAAACAAAGTATAAGTTATGGATAGCATTTGAAATGTTATTTTACAGCTTTAATAAGATTAAACATATAACATAAAGGTAAAGAACAGTAAAAAAAAGCTATGACTATACAAATATAAAAATGATAACTAACAAACATAAGGCCCATCTAATATCTGTTTATCACAAAAGTAGTTCCTGCGAAGTTCTCTAGTCTAGCATTGTTTGTTACAATGGAAACAAGACTAGTCCCATTTTCTACAGATCGTTCTAGTATTCGTGATATTTCATAGATTATTAAAAATAGATTTACTTAAGTAAATGACTTCACATCACCAAGATGAATGCTGTATTGTAACCTTTTTGGCTGCCAATTTCTTGAATGCATTTAATCTAAATTGACAAATCTTGCAATTCTAAATTTCTATAGTGATTAATTTCTATAGTGACCACCATCATCTAGACCAGTGTTGGCCGCTACGTGGACCGTGGGCTGGATATGGTCAGTGACAAAAATAAAGCTTCACAGAACGGATTCTTTTGTTTTTACATAACTGCAATTTGTCCAAATTAGTATGTATACACTATATAAAACAGAGTTCTCCACTACGTTACCCAAAGAAACTATTTGAGGAAACTTTCAGCAAGATGGTTTTCATCAACAATAAATACAGGAATAACTTAACTGAATCTCATTTGGACGATTTATTAAGACTGGCTGCAACAAATACCAGAGTTCATCCTAGGCATTTTTCGAGGGGCGGCGTGCCCTGCCTGCCCTTTTTCTATAAAAATAGCGTCCTTCCTGCCCTTTTTCAGAAAAAATTTCATCTTGAAAGAATTCGAAAAACTTTGGTTTTTTTCCCCTCCCAACAGTGCGCAATATGTGGATCACCCCTACTGAAATCGCCTGTCGCGCATGCACGTTCATGTTCAAACGCGCAACGTATATATCGGGGACTGAATCCATTGAAAGATGTCCATATAACATGCTTCATTAGTAGGTGGATTGTAGGGAGCCGTCTTACAATTTCCAAGTGCACATTAGTAAACTCTGAAAGCCATTTCGTACGTGTTTTGATTAAGTGTATTTCGCTGGATTTTTACCATGCCTATTTAACCATCAAATGTTTACACTAAGAATTTAAAAAGAATATTTCCGTTTGGACACGAGTAATTGCGATGTCCTCCTGTTAAATTTAGGGGGTGTTTTTGATAGTTTACCTGTTACCAATTACTTTCAAAACATCCGTTTCATATTTAAAATTGAACACAACAGGAATGCAATCAAAATCCCAGATTATTTCCGATTTTTAAAAAAATAAAACTTCTATTACAGCTTACATAATAGCTGCATGCACGGCAAAAAAATCACTGTTTTGACGCTAAATTTGATCCGATTTAGAAAATAAAAAAATGCGAAAATTTCAGTCCAAGTTCTTTAGTCGGAATACTCTTGTGATATCCCACAATGAATAATGTTAAATTTGAAGAAACTCTATTCCCTATCTAACAATGGAAAACTTAAGAGATGAAGTTTAAGGTTGATTCATTTAAACTTTAGAAAATTTTGAAAGAGTGAAAAGTTCTTATCTTAAAACATTTTCATTACACTAAAACATTCTTATCTTAATTTTACTGTATTATAAATTGATATTTTTATAAAAATTACTATTTGATGACAATTTTACTGTGTATATTGCACTTAAATTTTAATAATTTTCTCAGTCTCATTCCAGCAGAATTAGGACTGAAGCATTTAATCAGTATTTTGATACTTTTTAAGTTTCTGAGCGAGTTTTTAATTCACAGATTTTTGCATTATTAGTTTTTTTCTTCAGAATATTGAAAATTATGTATCGTGGTAGAAACGTATAACAATATTGAAATTGTGGTAGAAAACGCATATGCAAATTTCTACAATTTGCCATAAAAGTGCCCTCGTAAACAGATATTGCCCTTTTTTTGGAAAATAGCACCCTGCCCTTTTTCATTTCTAGGATGAACTCTGCAAATACTACGACCGACAGTGACTCCATCATAAAATAAACTGAACAATTTTGACCATCATCATCTCATAATTGACAATGACTAAAACGAGGAAATCTGGAGATATAATTTAAATATCTTTATTAAAAGTTAGATCAAGTCACGTCGCAACGAAAAATTTACTTCTTTTTTAGACATTGGTTTTTGTAAATAATGAAAATTTAGATTTTAATTGTTTGAATAAAAAATAATCAAATATCGAATGGAACTTTGTTGCGATAAAAAAAACAATACTTTTCAGTATTCAGAAATGCTTAATATTGTTAAATTGATAATTAAAGATACATATATATTGGCTCATTCGGTATTAATTTGCGACCCCCAAAAAACACTAACGTAAGTATTACGGACCGTCTCCAAAATTTAATGGCGTACACTGATCTAGACTATCAACAGGGATGTGATTGACCAAAAGGCAAAAAAGAGGAAATACCAAAAATTTGACATGAAATAA